>CM066313.1:16119636-16669636 GCA_033807775.1 Saussurea involucrata
ATACCCGAGGGTTTGGTGTACTTTCCAATGTTACTACCACATTCAGAAGAGTCGCATACATTGAAGGACTGAAGCACAATCTTCTTAGCATCGGTCAGCTATGTGACAAGGACTACAAAGTTTGCTTTACAAAAGAAACATGCTTTGTCACTGATCAGAAAGAGAAAATCGCTCTCAGTGGATACTGTTTGGAAAATGTTTACGTCATAAACATGGACTCAACAACCACTAAGAATGCTTGTTTTCTTTCTAAGGCCTCAACTGGCTTTGGCATAAGAGGCTCTCTCATCTTAACTTCAAGACGTTGAATACTCTTTATTCAAAAGAGTTGGTCACTGGCTTGCCTCAACACTCATACGTTGAGGAATCTCTCTATTCAGCGTGTGAGAAAGGAAAACAAACAAAAACAAGTTTCAAAAGCAAGCAAGTTTCTTCAGTGACATCTCCTCACCAGCTCCTCCACATGGATTTGTTTAGTCCTGTCAACATTCAATCCATCGCTGGAATGAAATACATACTGGTCATAGTAGATGAATTCTCTCGCTATACTTATGTAATGTTCCTCCTTGCTAAGAGTGACACCTCAGAAGAACTCATCTCATTTGTCAGGAAAATGAAAGTCCTGAACAATATGACTGTTCGCTCAATTAGGAGTGATCATGGGACTGAATTCAAAAATAGTTCCCTTGATAACTTCTTTGAGAGCAAGGGCATGTCTCACAATTTCTCTGCAGTAAGAACTCCTCTGTAGAACGGCGTCGCTGAAAGAAGAATTAGAACGATCATTGAAGCTGCCAGATCAATGCTCAGTGATTCTCATCTACCTACTCAATTCTGGGCAGAAACTGTCAACACTGCCTATTTTACTCAAAATAGGTCTCTGATTGTTAAAAGGTTCAATGTTTCATTTTAAACTGCCTACGAACTCTTCCATGGAAGAAAGCCATCTATCAGCTTTCTCCACATCTTTGGTTGTCAATGCTTCATTTTAAACAACAGGGATGCTCTTGGAAAGTTCGACCCCAAAGCTGACGATGGAATTTTCCTTGGATACTCTTCAGTGTCCAAAGCCTTCAGAGTCTTCAACAAGAGAAGACAAATTGTAGAAGAAACCATTCATGTCACCTTTGATGAATCCCGTTCAGCGAACTCCAAACCAACTGCTGATAACGAAGAACTTACTCAGTGGATGTTTTCTCATTTTGGGGATTCAGAAGCTATTCCTAACCCTGACCCTCAAGTCAACAACCCTACCGCTGATGATGATCCTATCACCATTCCCAGCATGCAGTCAAGTGAAGCTGAATCATCTTCTTGGGTTTCAGCTATTCCCATTACAACTGTGCTTGCCTCTGAACCGTTAACCTCTAATAATCCATCGACTTCTCAGCAATCAACAAACGAACCTCTATCTAGACTTCAGCTTATCTTGCCTGAATTACCTCAAATCGCTGAAGCTTCTTCTTTAGCTCCTCCAGAAGTTCCATCTGAGCCAACTACTCATGCTCCTGCTCAGCGATGGACTATGAATCACCCCATTGATCAAATTCTTGGTGATCTAAACGCAAGTGTTCAGACTCTTCGAAGTTCAGGTAACATTTGTTTATATGTTAATTTTATTTCGCTGATTGAACTAATAAAAGTTGATGATGCCCTCCGAGATCCAAACTAGGTCAGCGCTATGCAAGAAGAGCTGACTGAATTCGAAAGAAACAGAGTTTGGAATCTTGTTCCCAGACCATCTAACAAGTCAGTGATTGGCACTAAGTGGGTTTATCAAAACAAGTTAGATGAACATGGAATTGTAACCCGTAACAAGGCTCGTCTAGTTGCTCAGGGATACAGACAAGAGGAAGGTATAGACTACGATGAAACGTTTGCCCCAGTGGCAAGACTCAAAGTTATTCGTCTATTTATAGCATACACGGTTCACATAGACTTCAAAGTTTATCAAATGGATGTCAAGTGAGCGTTCCTAAATGGAAAGCTGAATGAAGAAGTCTATGTTGAACAACCTCCATGATTCGTTGATCCTAAGCATCCAGGTTATGTTTATAAACTGGATAAGGCACTTTATGGTCTGAAACAAGCACCTCGTGCATGGTATGACACTCCATCCTCTTTTCTCCTCATTGAAAAATTTGAGCGTGGTAAAATCGATAACACTCTATTTTCCAGGAAAGTAAAAGGTCATATCATTTTTGTTCAAATATATGTCGAAGATATTATATTTGGTTCTACTAACCCATCTCTATGTACTCGTTTCGCTGAAAGAATGAAATCCAAATACAAAATGAGTATGATGGGAGAGCTGACATACTTCCTTGGACTCCAAATCAAGCAAAATAATAAGGGTACGTTCATACACCAAGGTAAGTACGTTAAAGATATGCTGGAAAAATTTGATCTTACTCAAAGCTCAGCTATGAAAACCCCTATGGCACCTCCTCTGACACTTAATAAAGATCCTTGGAAGCCTGTTAATGTCACTGCCTATAGAGGGATGATCGACTCTCTTCTTTATCTAACAGCGAGTCATCCTGATATTATGTATGCTACCTGTATTTGCGCATGATATCAGTCTGAACCCAAAGAATCACATTTGATCGCTGTAAAGCGAATCTTCATATATCTAAAGGATACCCCCAACCTAAGTCTTTGGTATCCCAAAGACTCAGGGTTCGATCTAACTTCCTATTCAGATAGTGACTTTGCAGGTTGCAAGCTGGATATAAAAAGCACCACAAAAGGCTGTCAACTCCTTGGTGGAAAGCTGGTAAGTTGGACAAACAAGAAACAAAGTTTAGTGTCCGCTTCTACCACAGAAGCTGAGAATGTAGCTGCTGGAAGCTGTTGTGCTCAAGTCTTATGGATGAAAAATCAGCTATTAGACTACGACCTTCAGCTCTCCAAAATTCCAATCTATTGCGACAACACTAGTGCCATCGCTATAGCCAATAATTCAGTGCTACACTCAAAGACCAAACACATCGAGATCAGGTATCACTTTATCAGAGATCATGTGATGAATGGTGAGATAGAACTTCAGTTTATCCCTACTGACTTTCAGTTAGCTGATCTTTTTACCAAACCTCTTGATGAGACAAGATTCAACTTTCTCATCAACGAGTTTGGCATGCTGAACCTTGAAGAATAAATCTTCAATGGTCACGCATTAACTCAGTGATAAAGGAAATTCTATCTCCTTATTTATCATCTAATCTCTGAACAAAATGATTCACTGATATCAAGGTATGTTTTTCTATTTCCATTCGCTGAAGTTTACTTCAGTATGTTGTTTTTTCAAAACTAAATTGATCACTGAATCTTTTCTTCTATGATTCTTTTGAAAGAACAAAACTCATCGCTGATTTTTTTAAATCAGTGACTCTTCATTTTACAAATTATCTCTGATATTTTTTAAAAACCTATCAGGGAAACATTTTTTAATGAAAAGACGTTTCTGACTGTAACGTCATCAAAACGGATAACCCCTGGCACGACTTTTCGTCTGACACGTTCTTCCGTTTGAATTCTTGCCCAATAAGATTCGTGGGACGTGTCACGTGTCATGATAAGTGTTTCTCCCGCTCATCACTTTCTCTCTCTACTCTCAATATAAAAACACCTCGAGTTTATATTTTTACCCTTTACGCGCACTAAAATCTCTCATGAAAAGATTGCTTAAGCATTGTGTGTTTTTGAAAATTTTGAAACCTGCTACTCGAATCTTCAAATCTTCAACCAAACATGTTCACATTTTCATCTTTTTTTCTACTCTTAATCTTCTTAAACTTGTTTTGATCCACATTTTGTTTACAAAGATGAAACATACGTTTTACTTGCATAAAATCATCTTCTTCATGATTTTATGACCAAAACTTGAAATATAGTTTTTCCATTAAGTTTAAATAAAAAATCTTAAACTTAATTTTCATACGTTTTTCCATAATCCCTTTCTTTAAAAGGAAACTGGAAAACATGCTTTTCTACTAGTTTTAACTTCTCAAAACTAGAAAACCCACATTTTACTTTTTCTTCCTTAAAAAGGAAAGTGTAAAAACCCTAAAACCTCAAAACCCTTATTTTTG
This sequence comes from Saussurea involucrata, assembly GCA_033807775.1. NCBI lineage: Eukaryota > Viridiplantae > Streptophyta > Magnoliopsida > Asterales > Asteraceae > Saussurea > Saussurea involucrata. The sequence goes on from CM066313.1 coordinate 16,123,728, forward strand.
GAATTCTTTTTCCATTTTAAGAAGTTTCTTCATCTTTTTCTGTTGTTAATTACTTGTTCAGAAATGGCATCCTCAAATGTTACTGTTATCAAAACTAATGTTGCTCCTGCAACCATGATCAAGTCTGATAACATGAAGGGTGAACTCCAACAAATCATCCTAGCCACCAACAACTCTCTAGCCCTACTAGAATTTCCCAAAAATAAACCCAGCCCCCATCTCACTAAAGTTGTGAACTTTTTGAAGACCTGTCCACTATCAACTGCCATGACAATCGTTCCTCCTTCACACCGCCACCTCCTTCAGCAATTCTGGTACACTGCTGAGCGTGCCACTAAAACCTCCAAGAAAACCGGAAAGCCATACTCTGTAATCAGTTTCCAAACTGAACTTGGACGCGACACTATCTCTCCTGTAGCGATCCGCTTAGCGCTGAACCTCTCTGGACACCGCCACCTTTTGTCCGTTTCATTGACCCTAACACCCCTGAAGGTGAGAAAGAACTGATCACATTCCTTGATCTCATGAAATATTCATAGGACAAGACGAGAACTGATGAGGATTACAAGAAGCTGACAAAAATCCTCAAGGCCAAGATGCCAGCCGAACTCAACTTCATCTTTGCCCACGTCATCAGCTGCATGACTTCCAAAGTCGGCTCCATTGATCAGGCCAGCAAAACTCAAGTTGCAATGGCCTACTATCTCCTGAAAGGCCTGAAAGTTGATTACACTCGCATAATCTTCAAAGACCTAATGGAAAAGGTTAAGAAGTCTGACCGTTCCATGACTGTTCCCTACCCATGGTTTATTTCTTCCATTCTTCAGATGATGCTTGGAAGCAACTATCCTAAGCAGAGAGACTACAAACTCCCACAGGTCGTCCCTAAGGTCCTCGACTTCAAACCAATCCCAGACGAGGTAAGTCATTCTACTCTACCCTCTCTTCTCCGCAGTTCTTCATCTTCTGCAGTTCCTTCAGCGGTGAAACCCATCGCTGGCCCCCAAACTGCAACCTCCACCTCATCTAAAAAGAGGAAACAATCTGACACCCCCTAGGTACCCATAAGTCCAAGAATGCCTCGAAGGATCAACCCAAGCCTTCCCTGTCTCAAGACTCAGTGACTGCCTCTTCACAGGAAACACTTGATATTTTTTGTGGAACGCTCCTCCACACCTGCTATAACCACCCCCCTGACCATTTCAGAGCCTCAGTTCTCTGAAACCTTTCTGGTACATTCCCCAACATCCCCAGTGCCTCAAAGCACTGCGGAGGTCTCTCTCAGTCACCAGCACTGAACCTGATACAACAACAATCTTCTCAGCCTCCGTTTCTTCTACTCCCTTGGTCATCACAACTGCTCCTACTATTCCAGCGTTCTCGCTGATGGATACAAGCGCCGAGATGCTACAAAACTTGATCCGGCGAAACTCTACAGAAACTGTAGGCTCTTCTACAACTATTCATGCTTGTTCATTTGAGGATGACCTGGAATATTATGGAGGAAATCGCGACTTCACTGCCTTCTCCAACCCTCCAAAACATGTCCTTAATCCCGTCTAAATCACCAACTTCTCCTGGGATTTCCTTTGCTCATAAGTTGTTATCTATTTCAGGTCCTAACTTGGGCACCATCAGTGATCTCTCAAGGATGTCACTACGAAAGTGGATCAATTGTCCACGACCCTGAAAACAAACACCTCAGTGATTAATGACGTTGGGGTAACTGAAGAACGTCACCACTTCCCTCACAGAGAAAGCCACTTCTGCAGATTTCTCAACGCTGCGAGGGGGAGTGACAAATTTGGAGACTGGCGTCAACAAGAACACCATCGCCATCCGGACTCTCCAGTCCTCCATCAATGATCTCTCCACCAACTACACCAACCTCAGCAATGAGGTTAGTATGCTGAAGACCGAACTCACTGGCCTTCAAGATGAGGTGAGCAGCTTGGCCTCTAAAGTTGCTGATTCAAACACCCTGCTCACCAAGATTCTCAACCGCTTGGAAGCCCCCACTGTCCCTCTATCTCACTTCACTCCGGATGACCGAGCGAAGTTAGAGATGGCAGTGGACTTCATTATTCAGGCTACACCCACCATTTCTGTCCTAGAAGACAGAATGGATAAGGTGGAAAAAATTCAAGCCTCAAGTTCAGGAGACCCTAGCCTCAAAGACAGGACTCTTGAATCCATTGCTGCTGCTTTTGCTACTACTACTACGTCCCCCCATTTAGTTGTAAAGGGGGAGAAGAACGATGAAGGCCTCCCTCTAAATGTTGAGGGGTGTTGGTCCCGGAGGGGTTATACAAGTTTGTAGAAGGGGGGGGGGGGTTGAATACAAACACACAGATTTTACTTTTCTAAATTGTTTATTGATATTTATCAAACAATTTACAACTTGTTGCGGAACAAGATTAAGGATTAAACCTAATCTAAACAAGTTATGAGAAACACTAAGTTTCTTGCACTAGATTTAAGACAGAAAGGAGATAAGAATATTAAAGAGAAATATTCTAACACTTAGAGAGAAAGAAGAAGATGGCCGAGCACTTCATTTCTGAAGTAGAGTTCTTCTTATATACTGCATGCATTTAATGCACAACAGTATAACTTTACACGTGGCAGCAGCTGATTGGTTGCATGGTTTGACCTTTGTAGACAACCTTAGTAGCCGCATGATGTACAGTGTAGAATCAAAATTGGTTGTACGATAATGGACAGAGGGGATGTCCTTTCTGACATTTTCGTACGGTGGCGTGTAAGTGGGGATAAGACAAAAGTAACTTGTAGAGGAAGACTTCATGATCAGTGTTCGTTGAACAGTACTTTATCAGCGAGTAACAAAGATCAGTGAGTGACAAAGATCAGCGATTGCTGAAGTCTTCTACTTGTTACTTCACGTTGAATGGACAAATCTTGGCTTCGCTGATATCCGCATCAGTTCATTAGCAGACTTGTCGCTGGTTCTTGAGCTTGATCTTCGACTTTAGCGTATAACATATGTTGACGTGAAACTTGTCTTCAGGGATCATAAGTAAGCAACTAAGACTTATCGGCGATCACCAAAAGTACTGAACAGGCTCAGAGTTGTATGGATGAACAGTTTCGCTGAATGTCTAATCTAAAAAGCATAAGTTTCCTATCAGCGGTACTGTAGAGTCATAGTACTTATCAGCGATAGTGAAACTCTAATACACATTGTTAACTTACAATTTTCACTAAGTGTTTAAAGAGAGTCATTATCAAATCACTGAGGGTTTGGATCAACAATCTCCCCCTATTTGATTATGACATAGCAACAAAAGAAAATTGCTAAGTATGAAAACATAATGATAAAAAGAACTCATAAATATTTGTCCCTTTTACTGTTTTCTGGGATCATTTGAGTATTGATGGAGTAAAGTACATTTGCTGAAAATTTTCTTTTAACTTCGTATAAGATTACAGAGGGAAGTGGAAAAATTATAAATACAACAAATAAATTTACAAGTACAAAAGATATAAGCTGATAAAGATAAAAGAATTACAAGGAAATCCTATCAGCCAAAAGGTTCTTCCTTAACGAGAAGTTCATCAAGGGTCTTTGTTGTAGGTATCATCCAGTCAGGGACAGTTACTCCAAGATCTCGTTTATTCTTTGCTTCATTAAAGATCAAGGGCTTGAGGTGTTGATCGAGAAGATCATTTATGAATCCACACCAATATATGAGATCTTTGAGTTGTTCGATAGGAGTGATAGGAAGCTCATAGACACGTTGAAAGTGTTCTCGTCCATCATAGTCGTGAAAGAAGATACCATAAGTTTCGCTTATGACTTTTCCATGGATGAAGCGTTCACAGGGGGCAGGGAGGTATCAAGCGCTGAGAGGTCAGGTTCAGGTCCAAGTACTTCAGCACATGAGAAACCAATACATGTTTCATTCCGGATAGGAGGACCTGAGTCTTAAGGTTTTATCTTTTTCTTTGCAGAGCCCCTTCTTTGTTGAGTTGGATTAGGAGGAGGAGGAGGAATATCCACAACAGATGAAACCAAGTCGATCTGAGAATTTGTAATCTTCTCGACATGGCTCTTATATTGTGAGCGTGATCGCTGAATGGCTGTTCGCATCTCCAACCATTCAGAGAGACCGTACTTCTTGATCGTAGCAGCATAGATGGTCTGCTTGGTACCATCTTCTCTGAATATGTCAACTTCAATGACAGGAACGTTTATGGTCGTTCTTCCCCTGATGTTCACCTTGTATATCCTGGATGGCCGAGATCGATAGTGCAGTCTTTCTTTGCATCATTCCAAGGTGGAATCAGATACCTTGGTCTTTTCTTCAGTGATCTTCTGGGCGTCTTCCCATAATTGACGTTGGACCTCAATGGGAGTTCTTTTCAGATCAGGGTCCCTCACTGATTGTTGGACAAGCTGGATGGCGAAGGCTTTATATTGTTCTTCAACTTTCCTTCGATCAGCGAGTTGTTTTTCATCCTTGAGATGATCAGTGTATTCCTTTCTAGAAAGTCTGAACTTTGGAGCAGGAATTTTGTCACGTGGAAGGATGATACGCCTATCTTCAAGTTGTTTGATCATGGCTTCTCTCTTCTTCAGGTCTTCTTCACTTAGAGTTTGAGGAGCTAAGGAATGTCTGTTTTGGTGAGAGAGCAGCTGTTTTTCAGGTTCATCAGTCTTAGTGGTTAAATCCAAGACTAGGATTATTTCTTCAGCGATAGGAGCTGGGATTATTGTTGATGGAGTTGCAGCCGTAGGAACTTCAGCTGGATCCTCAAACAGGGGAGAGGACTAACTGAAACACAACGATCGTTTAAGTAAGATCATTTGGGAAGAAATGGATAGAGAAAAGAATGGGGTTTAAGTGTATAGAGGCTTTATGGAGAGAAGAATTGAGATTGAGAAGGGATAGGGGAGGGATACAGTGTAAGAGAATAAGAGATATTGTACCTGACAAACTGGCTTTATCTGAAGGATTGACATATTGCCTTCTGCAGCGAGGCCTTTGTTCTTTCCTTTGTCAGCTTCAGTTGCTGCAGGTTTTGTCTTTGTCGTCTCCCCTGATGAATCTTTTATAATAATCCCTTTCTGAGCAGGGACCTTCTTGGGTTGAACAAAGAATAAGTCATCATCATCATCATCATTATATTTGGGAGATGATGATGGTTCGTCATCCTCAAGGTCGAGGTCTTCATAATCTTCTTCTTCCTCAGCTTCAGATTCTTCCTCGTCAGCATATGGAACGGTAACATCAACATCGGTTTCTAGATGCTCATCGAGTTGCTCCCCCTCAAGTCCAGTGGGAGGTTTCTCGGTTTCCTCAGGGTTTTTAACTCCCTGAGGTTTCTCGGTTGTAGCAGTAGCAGCATCAGAAACAATACCCTCCCCCTCAGAGTTACGGGGAAGGTCTTCAAGAATTTTCTCCTCCCCCTCAGCATTATGGGGAAGGTCTTCAGTCTTCTCTCCCTCTTCCACATGATGGTTGGGGGAGGAATGGACAGTTTCAGCAGTAGCGACAACATCAGTGTGCATTGGTTCCCTGTCTTCCAGGCCAGAGATCCCAACACAGTTTTCAATCCTACCTAATCTGTCTTCCAGGCCAGATATAGCAGGAGTGATTCTTTGAAGTTCCTCTCGATCCACCTGAGAAAAATGCGAAAGAGCACAAGTAGCAGCATTCAGGTGGTCGAGGATCTGCTGAAGGAGGTCTTTGACGGTGCTGACTTCAGTCTTGACAGTAGTCACTTCTCCCTTAAGAGTACCAACCTCTTACTTCAATGATGTGACTTTATTGGTCAGGGAGGTGAAGTTTGTAGAGAGAGTTATGTTAGCAGAGGAGTTTTCAGCGATGGTAGTAGCAAATTGACCAATGCTACTATCCACCTTCTCCAGATCACCACTGGAGGCTTTCTTTTCAACCTCAGTAGTCAGCGTCTTGAGATTCTCTCCAGCGTTTGTAACCGCTGAAGAGTTAGCTGAGAGAGTGGTGGTGAGGGACTCCATCTTTGTTTCCAGGGCCTTCAGGGAGGTGTTGATATCTCTTAAATTAGGACCTGCAACAGTTAATAACTTATGAACAGAGGAAAGCTCAGAAGTTGGGGATTTGGAGAGAGGAATTTGGATGGTTTTGTGTATACCTGCAGGTGGGTTGGCGAAGTTGTCGAAACCTTGAAGACCTGAGTAGTGTTCCATGTCGCCTTCTAGAGTGCCTTGGCGCACAGAAGTGCCTTTAGGTCCTATAGTTGTATCCATCATCCTATTCCAGAGAATGGAGGAAAGAGAGGTGGAATGTCCAAAGATTGAGTGGGAGGAACAAAGGTTGAGAAGAGGGATTTGGTGCGGGGTTCAGCGTTGGATTAGCTGAGAAATACTTCTTCAGTCCTTAGAGGGTCTAAAGGAGAGGGGTTCTGTTCCAAAGCTATAACCTCAGCGTTTAGAGACGCTGAAGTTGGTATGGAAGGGGTGGCTTGATCAGTTGTGGCAGAGCGTACCACGGAACTATCCAGCGGTTCTAAAGGAACCGTGGAGTCTTCAGCATGTGAATGCTTGGAGGGTTGCTCCTTGGTTTTCTTGAGCCTTTGAGAATCAAGTGGGGAAGTAGAGTGTTTCCTTTTACGAGAAGGAGTAGAGGGTGCAGCCTGGGTATCAGCAGTTGGGATTACCGCTGAGGTAGCCACAGAAGTAGAAGAAGTTGGAGGTCTAAGAATAGATAAGAGTGTATAGAGACGTACCTCGTTTGGCAGTGGATTGAAGTCGAGAACTTTAGGGCCGACCTTTGCGAGTCTCAGGTCGCCCACCTTCGGGTATTTGTTTTTCAGGCCTTGTAGAAAGAGGGCACTGACAAACCGGGGATAAGAAACACATGTTGGTCTGTCAGCCGCATTCACCCTGAACCTCAGATCATCGAAAATGATTTGTGCCCAATCAATGTGGAGACCCTTCAGTAGTGAGTATCCCATGGACTGTTAGGGTTGAGAGGCTTGGTCAAAAGATCCAGTCTTCGCTGTCAGGCAACTGATCAGATGAGCAGAGATGAAGTTCATCTCGCTTGGCATTTTGGACTTCTTGATGGCAGTCAGCTTTTTATCAGGGAGTTCATCTCTCCCTGAGTCCCATAAGTACTTCATTGCATCGAAGAATGCAATAAGTGTTTCCCTATCGGTTGAGTTTTTGGGATTGGGTAGAGGGACAAAGCGTTTTTCTTTTGTGGCTGTGGGAAGGTTTAGGGCACACCTGCTATTACCAGGTATAATCTTGGAAGTACCATGATCGGTGTCAAAGAGGATGACATCGATTTTCTTCTTAGGGTCCTTAGAAGAGGTGATCTGAGCGCTTCTGGCAGAATACCAGAACTGAGCTAGTAGATGTCTATTGGCTGGAGGAGCGATGGATAGAGCTGTGGAAATAGGGCATTCCTTCAGAAAGTTCACAGCATCATCCAGGCGTGCGACTTTCTTCTTTTCAGGGAAGTCGAAGAGAGCATAGGGATTGTTGCTCTGAAAGGTAACTTTCTCGATTTTGAACTTAACCTGAGGAGCTTTTGTTATTTCAGTAACCTCAGCGGCAGTAGGAGCGTCAGTGGTAGCAGATGCCATTTCTGTTTACCATATGTAAACATGAAGAAGATGAACAAATATGTCTTAATGTGGAAAGATTTTCCAAAATAAGATAGTATTAGGTTTTGCACATTTCATTCAGACGACGGATGTCTTAATGAAGAATAGGGTTTTTCTTGTTTTGACAAAGAAATACAAAACAGTGAATGTCTTATTTTCCAGTTTCTTTTAAAAAAAAGGATTCTGGAAAAACATATTAGAATGCAAGTTTAAGATTTTGTTTTAAACTTGAAGAAAAATCATGAAGATTGTGTTCATAAAATCATGAAGAAAAGATGATTTTATTTTAAGAAGGTTCTTTTGTTTGATCTGTTAAAAACAATAATAAGATCAAAAACAAGTTTATTGGTTGCAACGTAAAAGAAATATTAATATGTGATGTTGAAGATGAAGAGATACTTGAGTTAATATTTTGAATACAACAGAGAAATATTGCTTGAGGAAGAAGATGTTCGCGTAAAGGTAAAAATATAAACTCGAATGTGTTTATATAGTAAGAGTAGAGAGAGAAAAACTGTAAGCGGGAAAGTTTTTCATCCTGACTCTGACACGTCCCTTGATTTTGATTGGTCAAGAAAAACGAAACAGGCGAACATGTGTCAGAAAAGCGTGCCATGGTCTATCCGTTATGATGACGTCACAAACGTATTTTCATATTTTAGGATGTCTCTGAGGTTTTTGAAAACTCGGGGACATTTTGAAAAACATGAAGCACTGACAAGAAATATCAGTGTTAAGTTTAGAAATTTCAAAAGTATCACTGAAAGGAAGAGATATTCAGCGATGCAATTTGTGTTGAAATCTTGCATTCAATTGCGAACGTCAGCGAGTAAAGAGAGAACATACCTTAACATCAGCGAGTCAAGTTTGTTCAGTGAGTAGATGATGAAAAGGGTTATATAAGTTCATTGTTATCGCTGGTTAAATGTGAACCGCTTAAGATTTACTCTTCAAAGTTCAGCATTCCAAGCTCGCTGATGAGAAAGTTGAATCTTGTCTCATCAAGAGGCTTGGTGAATAGATCAGCTAACTGAAAGTCAGTTGAGATAAAATGAAGTTCTATATCACCATTCATCACATGATCTCTGATAAAATGATACCTGATTTCGATGTGTTTGGTCTTTGAGTGTAGCACTGGATTGTTGGCTATAGCGATGGCACTAGTGCTGTCGCAATAGATTGGAATTTTTGAGAGCTGAAGGTCATAGTCCAGTAGTTGATTTCTCATCCACAAGACTTGAGAAGAACAACTTCCAACGGCTATGTACTCAGCTTCAGCGGTTGAGGTGGACACTGAGTTTTGCTTTTTTCTTGTCCAACTCACCAGCTTTCCACCCAGGAGCTGACAACCTCCTGTGGTGCTTTTCCTATCCATTTTGCAACCTGCAAAATCACTATCTAAATAGGCGATTAGATCAAACCCTGAATCTTTGGGATACCAAAGACATAGGTTAGGAGTACCCTTAAGGTAACGAAAGATTCGCTTCACAGCGATCATATGAGATTCCTTAGGTTCAACTTGATATCGTGCACACAAACATGTTGCATACATAATATCAGGTCGGCTAGCTATAAGATACAGAAGAGAGTCGATCATCCCACGATATGTCGTGACATTAACAGGTATTCCAGAAGAATCCTTGTTTAGTGTCAGCGGCGGTGCCATAGGGGTTTTCATAGCTGAACTCTGAGTTAAATCAAATTTCTTAGCATATCTTTAACATACTTACCTTGGTGAATGAAAGTTCCTTTTTCACTCTGTTTGATTTGAAGACCAAGGAAATAGGTTAGCTCACCCATCATACTCATTTTATATTCAGCTTTCATTCTCTCAGAGAAACGAGTACATAAGTCAAGGTTAGTGGAACCAAATATAATATCATCGACATATATTTGAACAAGAATAATATGACCTTTTACTTTCCTGAAAAATAGAGTTTTGTTGATTTTACCTCGCTCAAAATTTTCAATATGGAGATAAGTAGAGAGAGTGTCATACCATGCACGAGGAGCTTGCTTTAAGCCATAAAGTGCCTTATCCAGTTTATAGACATAACCTGGATGCTTAGGATCTGAGAATCCTGGTGGTTGTTCCACGTAGACTTCTTCATTCAGCTTTCCATTGAGGAACGCCGACTTGACATCCATTTGATAAACTTTGAAGTCTTTGTGTACAGCGTACGCTAAGAATAGACGAATGGCTTCTAGTCTTGCCACTGGAGCAAAGGTTTTGTCGTAATCTATACCTTCCTCTTGTCTGTATCCCTGAGCAACAAGACGATCCTTGTTGCGGGTTACAGTTCCATGTTCATCCAACTTGTTTCGATAGACCCATTTAGTGCCTATCACTGACTTGTCAGATGGTCTTGGAACGAGATTCCAAACTTTGTTTCTTTCAAATTCTGTCATCTCTTCTTGCATAGCGCTGACCCAGTTTGGATCTCTGAGGGCATCATCTGTTTTCTTTGGTTCAATCAGAGAAATAAAGTTAACAAATAAACAAATGTTACCTGCACTTCGAGGAGTCTGAACACCAGCGTTTGGATCACCCAAAGTCTGATCAATAGGGTGATTAATAGTCCATCGCTGAGCCGGAACATGAGTCGCTGACTCAACCTGAACTTGAGGGGCTGAAGATGAGGCTTCAGCAACTTCTGGTATATCAGCCAAGAGAGGAAGAGGTGCAGATGGCATTTCATTCACTGATTGCTGAGAAGTAGATGGTATATCTGAAATAGAAGGTTCAGAGGCAGGCTTAGTGTTTAGAGGAACAACTGAGACCCATGATGTTTCAGCTTCACTAGTCTGCATGCTTGAGATGATAGTAGAACCATCATCTTCAGCGGTATGAGTATGAGACGGAGGAGTGGGAATGTCTTCTGAATCACCAAGATGAGAAAACATCCATTAATTCAGTTCTTCAGTATCAGCAGAAGGTCTAGAGTTCGCTGAACAGGATTCGTCAAAAGTGACGTGGATAGTTTCTTCTACAGTCTGTCTTCTACGATTGAAGACTCTTAAGGCTTTGGAGACTGAGGAGTATCCAAGAAAGATTCCATCATCAGCCTTAGGATCAAACTTTCCAAGGGCATCTCTGCTGTTCAGCATAAAACACTGACATCCAAAGATGTGAAGACAACTAATTGAAGGCTTTCTCCCATGGAAGAGTTCATAGGCTGTCTTCTTAAATCTTTTGACAATCAGTGACCTGTTTTGAGTAAAACAAGCAGTGTTGACAGCTTCTGCCCAAAACTGAGTAGGTAGATGAGAATCGCTGAGTATTGAACGCGCAGCTTCTATGATAGTTCGATTTCTTCTTTCAGCGACTCCATTTTGTTGCGGTGTTCTCTCTGAGAAAAAGTTGTGAGAAATACCCTTACTTTCAAATAAGGAATCAAGGGAACTGTTTTTGAATTCAGTCCCGTGATCACTCCTTATTGAGCGAACGGTCAAGTTGTTCAGGACTTCCATTTTCCTGACAAAGGTGATGAGTTCTTCAGGGGTGTCACTCTTAAAACGGAGAAACATTACCTATGTATAGCGAGAGAATTCATCAACTATGACCAACGTATATTTCTTTCCAGCGATAGATTGTTTGTTAACAGGGCCAAACAAATCCATATGGAGAAGGTGTAGAGGAGATGACACTGAGGAAACTTGCTTAGATTTGAAACTAGCTTTGGTTTGTTTCCCTTTCTCACACGCTGAACATAAGGACTCCTTAGCGTATGAGTGTTGAGGTAGACCAGTAACCAACTCTTTAGAGGAAAGAGTATTCAGTGTCTTGAAGTTGAGATGGGAGAGCATCTTATGCCATAGCCAGTTGACATCAGATGAGGCTTTTGAGAAGAAACAGGAGTTCTCAGTGGTTGTAGAGTCCATGTTTATAACGTAAACATTTTCCTTACGATAACCGCTGAGAGCTATCTTCTCCTTTTTGTCAGTGACAAAGCAGGATTCCTTAGTGAAAATCACTTTGTTATCCTTGTCACATAGCTGATTGATGCTTAGCAGATTATGCTTCAGCCCTTCAACGTATGCGACTCTTCTGAAGGTTGTTGTACCATTAGAAAGTACACTAAACCCTCAGGTATAACCTTTTCCGTTTCCACCGAAGGTCACTGAGGGACCCTTCTCTTCCTTGTATTCAGTGAGCAGTCTTTTCTTTCCAGTCATGTGTCTAGAGCATCCGCTATCAAGATACCAGATACCCATCTTAACCTGCAAACAAAGGAAGATTAGTTTGACTTGGGCACCCATTTCATTTTGGGCTTAGATTTGTCAGTGGTGGTAGAGGAAGTGGAAGGTTCATCAATCTTCGCAGCATTTGAAGATTCAGCTTTATTTTCAGTCTTCACTTTGGTTAATTTCTTAACCTCAGTGGTCTTCTTTGCCTTGGGGGCATTGATCTTCACCTTAGCTATCTTTTTAGCTTTGGTGGCTGTAGGGCACTTACTAGCAATATGATTGGTAAGTCCATAGTCATAACATTTCCTATAACTAAAAGTAGCTTTAGGACAATTTGCATGCTGAGCCGTTAGTTTTAAATGAGTAGGGCCAGCACCAAGTATACCTTTGGCATTGGAAATGGGAGGAACAATCAGTTCTTCAGATTTCATACCAATAATATCCACTTTTATTCTAGGAGTAGATCGCTGAATAAATCCAGGGATCTTGTTCTTAGAGATAAAAGGATAAGTCGCTGAGGCTTTAGAAGCATTCAGCTTAGGTACAAAGGTACCCTTCTGAGGTTTTGGATAAACAATTTTCTCTTTACCCTTAGAAGTTAAGGTAGAGATTTCCTCAGGGGTAGGAGTTTTTAAAGAGGAACACTGAGATGAGGAAGTGTCAGGGATAGAGGATATGAACATTCCAAACTTGAGCATGGAATGGTCAGTGGTTGGTTCTAGAGTATCAGCTTTGTAACCAAGACCACGTTTATCACTCAGGGGAATCTGAGACTTTATTATCTCAGTGATCATTGTTGAGGATTTACACCATCCTTCAACATTAGCTTTTTCAGCTTTTAATGCAGCGATAGGTTCTTTACGCTCGATTTTGACTAGTTGATTTATATGAACCTGATCTTTTAAATCTTCTTCAATTTTAGAAAGCTTTTCTATTTGAAGGTGACAGTTTTTAAGCTGTTCAGCGAGATCAAGGTTTTGATTTTCAACAACAGTTTTGCCGTTCATGGCATCATATAAACTCATAGTCAGGAGATCGATCTTTCGAAGACTATCAGCTTCATCAATATTTGAAATATTGGTAAAGAAAGAAGGTGATACCTTAGAGGTAGAGGATGAAGCAGAGGGAATTTCAGTTTGTTCTTCCTCTTCTTCGATTTTGGCCATGAGACAGAGATTGGCCTCATCATCATCTTCTGAGTCAGATGATTCTTCTTTATCAGAGGCAGCCCAATCAAAGTCAGCCATCAGGCCTTTGCCTTTCTTCTTAAAGCTTTTCAGCTTTGAATACTTGTTAATCCCAAAACAATCAAACAAACATGAAATCCATACAAGATCTAGAGAGAGAGTAGAGAGAGAAAGTGTATTCTTATTAAGTCGGCTCTCTGTGTTTACAAGATATGAGTTCTGCCCTGAATTGTTCTCTCAAATGTTACAAGATTAGACTAAACAAAAGCTATTTAAACCTAAGGACTAAATAAGGCTAATAAGCAACTTTGACTTTCTCACAAGACTTAATACATTGACTTTGACTTTGACAATAATATTAAATCTTGAAGACATATTTAGACCTAACAATCTCCCCCTTGGATTCAAGATTTAAACATTAGAGTACAGCAGTCTTCGGCTTCTTGAATCTTCAAAACTTCGGTCTTTATCAAGGCTTGTCAAAGTCAAATCGTCACAAAATCTTCAGACGGAGATTTTCTTTCTTTGAAATGGATAATTTGTTTCTTCACACAAGGAATTTTGAAACAATGTAGCGCAAATCTAAGAAAAAGAGATCTTCTTGAGAAACCAAGATGATCAATCGATTTCTCTTAAACTCTTGAAGAATTCTCCCCCTTTTTCTTTCTTGAGACGAAATCTTCTTTTCTCGAGTCTTTGACTTGAAAGCTCTTTGCCATGAAATTGAATTAAACATTTCTCCCCCTTTTTCGATGATAGTGAGCATCATGATCATCGAAAACCTTCTTCAATTTCAGTCGCGTCTCTGATTATCACTAACAATCTCCTCCTTAAAGAATAACCTTGCTCCCCCTCAAAATAAGAATTCTGGAGCATGTTGTATTCTCCCCCTGAAAATATGCATATATTTCATTAATGAACAGTATTTGAAATTTTAGCACAGATTTAAAAGAATTGATACAAGGAAGATAAAATTCATTGAACTACACTTTATAACTACTAACATTTGATCATATGAAAAACTGTACAAAAGAAATCCAACTTAATGAAATTTAACAGATTTTTCAATCAAATGAAATCAAATGCATGTGTTTGGATTCAAATACAAGACATCATTGCATATCAAGTTAAAAAATGTTCAGTTTCAACCCCTTTATTATATCTATTTGGTGTGCTAGCATGCGAAATATGATTAGCAACAAGCATATGCAATTCTAAAACATATCAGAATACTCTACTCTACTCACACTATTTGTCCAAAATCAGAATTTTCACAAATTTACAGGTTTATCGTGACTTTGTATTTTTCCCAAGTTTCACGAGATGTGTGCTCATTGGCATCTTTTCTTTTGTGCTCATTGGCATCTTTTGATTTTGTCATCATTGACATCTTTTGATTTTGTGCTCATTGGCATCTTTTAATCAAAAAGTTTAGTAAGAATAAGATACACCGTTAAACATGACTTTCTAACTGGTTCTATAGCAGGATTTGAGTCAGCCAATCCCAGACCAGTTGGTCTTAGGGGCTAGGTGTCGAGCACCCCTTGTAACTTACTTTCCCAAACCAGAAAGGCCACATCGATATATCTTAAACCCATTTGTACCAGTAGAACATGACTTTCTATCTGGTTCTATAGAAGGATTTGGGTCAGCCGATCCCAAACCAGTTGGCCTTAGGGACTAGGTGTCGAGCACCCCTTAGGACTTAATCTCCCAAACCAGAAAGGCCACAGGCACAAACTTTCAAACTAAATGATTAGATTTAAAACTTAGAGCATCTCAATCACTTGGTTCTAAAACATAGTGCTTCCCCCATATTTTCGTTTCCATCCATCATTCTGACATCTAGGCTTTTTGAGCATTATATTCTATATAAGTCCAGAAATCCATAATTTTGAGCATTCAACATAATTTCATTCATGTTTTGCTGACCTTTCGATTTAAATCAAAAGTGAAAGTTGAAACAAATCTAACTCAGATATAACAAAAAAACTTGTAAAATCATCTTTTAGCACACATTTAATTCATTGAATGAAAATTGAAAATTTCATCTCATTGAATTAAATTTGTAAAGATTCAAATTTTCAAAGCAGTAGAAACAAAGTATAATACAATGTTACCTTTTACCACTTGTTCCTTGAAATAGAAAGATGTGACAGTTAAGGATATCACCTGAGAAGTATGATCATGCGGTAAAAGATTTAACCTGATAAGTACGAGTTCTAAACTGATTTGTTTAGAAGTCTTAGCCATTGAAGTACGGGTCCTGAACTGATTTGTCCAGAAGCCATTGTCGTTGAAGCACGGGTTTTGAACTGATATGTTCAAAAACCAATTATGAAGCACAGATACATCTTCTTCCGAGAGTTCAACGCTTTGCTTCTAAATCTGTAAAAACAGATTAAGTAGATTTTGGTACCCAACGGGTCTTGGGTCCTGACTTGTTAAGCGGAGCTCTATAGGAAGGAAAATGATAAGTGCTATACCAAAATTGCGCATCATTATTTTTAACAAAATCATTAGTTCCACTATAAGAACAGCAAATATTCTTTTGTGCAAACCTGATTAAATTATTTGTGGAATATAATGAACCAGGTTTAGCAAAAGATTTACCTTTCAGGTTAGTGTTCTTTTTGGAAACAGATGATTTTGGTACATCTTTTTGAGGAATCGTACCTTTCACTCTCCATTGCATGTTGACTTTCTTATATGAAGGAAGATCGGCAGATTGATACTTGAAAGAATTATCCACTGAATGATCATAGAAGAGATTAGAAGGTCGAATCAGACTTTCTGAATAGCATTTGGATTTGTTAAATGACTTCACTTTGTAAGCTAAGTCATTCCGTTCTTTGGTCACAAAATTAAGCTTCTTAAGAATATCAGACTTAACCCTCTTCTCTATCATAATATCAGTTGATAACACGGCCAAATTCTTTGTTAGCTTTCGTATTTCTTGCTGAAATATCTTCCTTTCAACAGAAAATTCATCTTTAACGCTCTTAGCGTGAAAGTCAGCTTTTTTTCTCTTTTCTAGCTCTTGTCTTTCTTCATCTAATTCCTTTTGAAGCTCAGAAATTTGCTTTGACAATTTCACGTTCTTTGCTTCAAAGACTTTCCTTGTATTTTCATACTCAACCCTTTCTTTCTCCAATTTTTCCTTTTCAAGAAATAAAACCTTCTCAAAGTCTGAATTTTGCTTAGAAAGTTTTATGCATCGGAGTTCAAGAGCTTTCTTTTCTTCATTTTCTTTCTTCTCAGAAATTGAAGTCTTTTCAAGTTCAGAAATTTTATGAGAAAGAGAAAGAATTTGCTTTCCATAACACTTCTTGTCATTCAAACGATCAGCCTTTTCTTTTCTGAACTTTTCTCTTTCCTCTTTTAGCAACGTTTCCATGTCAGACAGCTTCTTTGTAAGCTCAAAAACCTTTTTCTTAAGATCATCATTTTCAGCTTCTGACATGTTCTGTTCAGTATCCTCTTTCTCAACTTTCTTTTCTTCTTCCTTTCTCTTTGTAAATGCAACTTCAGATCCATGCAATTGCTTAGATAACGCATTCCACATAAGCATTGGATTGTGTTTGAAACAGTCAACACTTTTGTAGATGTGTTTTGGAAGTGCAAGAATCAAGTTGGAAGAAGCTTCAGTATCAGCTTTCAACCTTTTCATCTCTTCTTCAGTAAAATCACTTTCCATTTTATTTCTGCTCATTGGACCTTCGGAGAATGATTTTATCATATTCTCTCCATTTTCTCTACTCGCAATAAAGTCGATGAACGAAACACTCCATCGTTCAAAATCAGATTCTTTGATCAGCACAGGTGGTTGGTTCATGATTGCTTAAAGATAACGGATCTTTATAATGAGAAATCTACTGAATATGCGGAAAATGACCAAAAAAATTTATATAAAACATTTTCTTGAAAAAGCTCTTAAAGTGTATGAAATACAATATAGAAAAAAATTCAGTATAAAAAATTTTCTCTCAAATTTTTTATTTTTTTTAAAGGTTTGCGTGAGACGAGAGCTGCGCAAAGTGAGGTTTGCGCGAGACGAGGGTGGCGCAAAGTAAGGTTTGCGCTAGACGTTAGTGGCGCAAAGTAAGGTTTGCGCTAGACGTTGATGGCGCAAAGTAGTGAATGGCGCAAAGAGAGGTTCTCGCAACACGTTGATGGCGCAAAGTGTGGTTTGCGCTACCCGTTGGTGGCGCAAAGTAGACTTGGCAGAATCTTGAAAGTTTTAGATGAACTGGCGCAAACTTTGAATCTGGCGCAAAGACGAAAATTTCTTCGAATCTTAATCAAAACTTCGAATTAAGCAACCAAATTTTACAGTTGTGTTAGAAAATCAGTTTCTAACAAGAACATGTAAAATAATTTCGCTGAAAATCACTTAATCGATGTCTGAAAGATTGATCAGACAGTTACGATCGAATTGAACAAAAACCCCAAAAATCTTCAAATTGACCCTCAAATCTCTGAAATTAGCCCTCGATTCTTAAATAAGATATGTTCCAATACAGATTCCTAACACAACGAACTCAAAATCCAGACGAATCAAACTCAAAAAATGTAAGAATTTGAGAAAAAGAGATTTTCTTGAAAAAATCAAGAAAATCAATCGATTTCTCTCAAAAACCTAACAATTTTGATCTCGATTCGTGAAATTTCTTCAGCAGATCTTCATTAACTTGCTCTGATACCAATTGTTAATCCCAAATCAATCAAGCAACCTGAATTTCCATATGAATTCTAGAGAGAGAGTAGAGAGAGAAAGTGTCTTCTTATTAAGTCGGCTCTCTGTGTTTACAAGATATGAGTTCTGCCCTGAATTGTTCTCTCAAATGTTACAAGATTAGACTAAACAAAAGCTATTTAAACCTAAGGACTAAATAAGGCTAATAAGCAACTTTGACTTTCTCACAAGACTTAATACATTGACTTTGACTTTGACAATAATATTAAATCTTGAAGACGTATTTAGACCTAACAATACTTTTCTTTCAGCTTTTTGTATTTGTCATCTCTAGCCCTGGGGTTAGAGGTTTTCTTGGGGAAAGCTGAGGGTCTAGAGACTTTCTTTGACCTGCACTCGCTAGCAAAATGTCCTATCTTTTCACAGTTATAGCAGGTAGCAGTAGCCTTATCAACGGGGGTTGATGATCTAGGCTTATCAGTGAGTGCAAGAGGTTTATTCCTTCTGAAGTTACTCTTTTTAGCAAATCTCCTGAACTTATTAGCTAGGAGTGCTATAGATTCATCAAGATCTGAAGCTTCAGAATCTGATAAGCATTCAGAGTTAGTCTCCATCTCAGTGACAGTGATAGTAGATCGCTGAGTGGAAGGTAACTCTGAGAGTAAAGCAACAGGAGTGCTTTTGGAATCTTTTACAAGATTCTTCTTAAGATGACTCGACTGCTCATGATTGATCATAGTGCAATATAAGGTAGAGAGAGTCATAGATTTAGGATCCTTTGATAGCTTGAGACATATTGAATAACTGTCCCAGCTTTCAGGTAAACATTCTAAGAACTTTGTCAGAATTTCAAAGTTAGAATATTCCTTACCAACGGTTTTCAGATCTATTATTAAACAGTTAAACCGCTGATGTACTTCAGAGAGAGATTCATTCTTACCACAAATGAAGCTTTCGTACTGTCTTACCAGGTTGATCTTACGTGAGTCCTGGACTTAAGACGTACCTTCATACTGAACACAGATTGTGTCCCACATGGCTTTGGAGGTTTTCAGGTTCATGACGGAATGGTAGACTTCGTCAGGAAGAGCCATGGAAAGAATGGATTTGACTTTAGTGTCGATAGCCACTTTCTTCTTATCTTCATCAGTCCACATATGAACTTCCTTGGGAACCAACCTTTCAGGTATGGTTGCTCTATTTTCAGTGCCTGGAATTTCAGGATCAATTCTAACAGGAATATATGGGCCATTTTCAAGATAGTAAGGCATAGTAGGGTCTACACCTTCTAAGAAGAGAATCATCCTATTTTTCCATAGATTGAAGTTATCTCTGGAAAATCTAGGGGGTTTTGCAAGAGAGCCATTGTCAATATAGTTTGTGTTTGTGTTAGTAGCCATTATGAGAAATAGCAAGGAAGAGAAAAGATTAGTATAAGCAAGATCTTGTTTATAAGGTAAAACAATCTGCTCTGATACCACTTGTTGGTCCCGGAGGGGTTATACAAGTTTGTAAAAGGGGGGGGGGGGGTTGAATACAAACACACAGATTATACTTTTCTAAATTGTTTATTGATATTTATCAAACAATTTACAACTTGTTGCGGAACAAGATTAAGGATTAAACCTAATCTAAACAAGTTATGAGAAAACTAAGTTTCTTGCACTAGAATTAAGACAAAAAGGAGATAAGAATATTAAAGAGAAATATTCTAACACTAAGAGAGAAAGAAGAAGATGGTCGAGCACTTCATTTCTAAAGTAGGGTTCTTCTTATATACTGCATGCATTTAATGCACAACAGTATAACTTTACACGTGGCAGCAGCTGATTGGTTGCATGGTTTGACCTTTGTAGACAACCTTAGTAGCCGCGTGATCTACAGTGTAGAATCAGAGTTGGTTGTACGATAATGGACATAGGGGATGTCCTTTCTGACATTTTCGTACGGAGGCGTGCAAGTGGGGATAAGACAAAAGTAACTTGTAGAGGAAGACTTCATGATCAGCGTTCGTTGAACAGTACTTTATCAGCGAGTGACAAAGCTCAGCGATTGCTGAAGTCTTCTACTTGTAACTTCACGTTGAATGGACAAATCTTGGCTTCGCTGATATCCGCATCAGTTCATTAGCAGACTTGTCGCTGGTTCTTGAGCTTGATCTTCGACTTCAGCGTGGAACATATGTTGACGTGAAACTTGTCTTCAGGGATCATAAGTAAGCAACTAAGACTTATCAGCGATCAACAAAAGTACTGAACAGGCTCAGAGCTTTATGGATGAACAGTTTCGCTGAATGTCTAATCTAAAAAGCATAAGTTTCCTATCAGCGGTACTGTAGAGTCATAGTACTTATCAGCGATAGTGAAACTCTAATACACATTGTTTACTTACAATTTTCACAAAGTGTTTAAAGAGAGTCATTATCAAATCACTGGGGGTTTGGATCAACAAGGGGGAGGATAATGCTGAAAAAGACCCTTCCTCTACTGAGGGGAGGATGAAAATCCGGAAGGAACCGCTGAAAAACCCTCTCATTCTGAGGGGGAGAAAGGCGAAGACAAAGCTCCCACTTCACCCCTCTCTCCTCAAAGAATAGACCTCATTGATGAGGAAGACGAAGAAGAGGAAGAAGAGGTGGAGATTGATGAAGAAGAACCTTCAGCTCATCTTGATCCCAAGGATGATGATGAAGAAGATGATGAAGATGGCTACAAGTTCCAGCCAACCGCCATCAATGTCCCTGCTCAGAAAGGAATCTCAATAAATGAAGCAGAGGAGACGACTCGAAAGTCTCTTGCAAAGAAGGCTTAGCATGGCAAGCAAAAGGGCCTTGCCACTGAAGGCAACTTGGCAATCCTCCTCAAGAAGCCACCTTGCCAGGTAAACTACCTTCTTTTTCCCTACACTGCTTCTATCCTCTATCCCTTCTCCACATCTATCCTTCATCTTCTAAAACCTATAAACTCTTAGCCAAATTCTTTATCTATCTCTTTATACCTCAAAATATCTAACTCAAGTGATCTTTTTGTTTCAGCCAAACCTCTCCCTTGCTTGAGGATACCGCTTAAGCTCCCTCACTGCAAATAATCCCAGCTCTCCAAGCTGAAGAACAAATAATCCCGGCCTCTGTGAATGAGATCGATGAACAAGAAGAAGAACAAACGCTGCTCGCTCATTCTTCCAGACCTTCTCTACCACCTCAGCGGTCAGAAGAAGAAGAAATTAGAAGAAAAGCAGCTATGATCCAACAGCTGGAAAGTCAGTGAATCATCCCTCCCTACCTCAAATGTTTGACTCCTGAGGAAATTGCTGAAAGTCTCAAGGCTGAAAAGATCCTAGCTGGACAAAGGAAGAACGAGCTCAACGATAAAAACTTTGCTCTCGAAATTGCCCAACGTTCAGTAAAGGATCGTCAGCTAACAAAATTTCCCCTCAGAGTCCAGCAAGAACTACTAAAAGAGGCCGGTAAGACAAAGAAAAAGAAGAATGAAGTCAGCGCCACACTGTGGCTTGGTGTAAAAAGAAAGTCCATTTCAGGAGTTTACCAAGCCGAATCAAACATGTAAACCAGAAAGGGAAAACCGTCATAGGTGCTTCAGTGATAGAAGTCACGACGATCAGAGAAAACGGAGATCATAAGACCTACTACCTTTCTGCCGTTGAACACTTTAGACTAAATGAATGGTTGGAGATTCGGGTTGCAATTCAGCGATCTCGATCAAGTTATAAGCCAGTAGTAGAAAAATTCATCAATAGGTTGATTGATCAAGTCTTCTCAGTGGTCGAATTGCCTCCTCCTCCAGCGCTTCATCAAACCCAACGTCCCTCAATGAAAAAGAAAGTTGCACCGTCTTCAGGGTCTGCTAAACGGAACGAGACAGGTATTGATTTTTCTCGTGAAGTAGCGCTCGGTCCCAATGCTGATCTGCCAGGACTAGACGTATCACTGCCACCTGGGGTAGATTTCGAAGCTGCAAAAGTTGTAAGTGAACCCGTTGGCATTTTCTTTCTGGAATACACTAGTCGCAAGTGCTTCCAACGCTGGTCTAACTTACCCATCGCTCCAATCGAACAACTCAGAGATCTACTATATTGGTGTGAGCAGTCCTGGCTTGGAACCTTCATGAAACCCCAGATCAACCGTGAAGCTTAACGAAGAAGCGAACAGGGAGAACAAGTCCCTGACTGGATGATTCCAAAGATTGACACCCTTCTTATCAAGGAAGAACCTGAATAGCTGATAGGATCTCTTGTAATTCTTCTATCTTATTAGCTGATAACTTTTTATACTTGTAAATCTTTCACTGTACTTGTAATTTTTCAACTTCCTTTGTAATCTAGTATTTACGAAGTAATGAAAAGTTTCAGTGAAGTACTTTACTCCATCAGTACTCAAAATAATCCCTGAAACAGTAAACGGGACACGTATTTATGAGTCCTTTTTATCCTTATGTTTTTAACTTAGCAATTTTCCTTTATTGATTTGTCATCACCAAATAGGGGGAGATTGTTGATCCAAACCCTCCAATGATTTTATGATGATCCTTAGAATCACTTAGTGAAAATTGTAAGTAAACAATATGTATCAGTGTTTCACCATCTAAGAAAATATACTAAATCTGTTTAGTATCGCTGATGGAAACATGTGTTCTTTAAATAATACTTAAGCGATAACTGTACATCAACGAGACCTGAGCCTGTTCAGTCTCGTTGATGATCGCTGAATGCTCATCATGTAATTGTTTGCTTATGATCCCTGAAGACAAGCTTCGCGACAACTGAGTTCAAAGCCGAAATCGAAGACAAAGCTGACGAACGAGTGACTAAGTCTACTAGTGACCTGATGCGGATATCAGCGAAGACAAGATGTTGGTCACTTAAGATTTGAAGATGACCTCAGTCTTTCATTTTTACACAGTTCATACTTAGAATAATTTTTGGGTTCTTTACAGGTAGTTTAATTATATAAAAATGTTCGGTGAAGTCGAAGATCAACCGAAGAAACAAAGTAGAAGTGTATCTTCAAAACGGATTGAAGATGGACTCCTCAACCAAATGTTAAGCTGCTACTTGAAGACTTCCTAAAGTCTTAGGCCAGTACACTTGAAGAGCAAGGAAATTTTTGAAGACATGATCGGCAGGATCACTTGAAGATTCACCAAAAAAATGTTGAAGACATGATGTTGGTCCCGAAGGCCTATACAAGTTTCTAGAAAGGGGGTTGAATACAAACACACAGATTTTACTTTTCTAAATTGTTTATTGACAGCTTGTTGCGGAAACAAGATTAAGGATAAACCTAAATCTAAACAAGTTGGAACACTAAGGTTTCTTGCACTAAGAGAGATAAGGAAATTACTAATAATAACCTATCTTGAGATAAGAGATTGAACTTGTCCAAAGTTAGCAAGTTACTTCAATTGAAGTGGGTTCATCTCTTTATATACTGCATGCATTTAATGCAAGTCAGTATACAATTTACACGTGTCATCAGCTGGTTGGTTGCATGTCATTGACCTTTGTTGACAACCTTGGTAGCCGCATGAATGAACAGTGTAGTATCAGAGTGGTTGTACGATTTCAGACAATAAGGAGGTTCTTTTCTGACATTTCGTACGAAGTCGTGCAAGGGTGGTTAAGACAAAAGTACTTTGTACGGAGGACTTCATGATCAGCTTTCGTTGAATCAGAGCTTTATCATATTATATCAGCGAATGATAAAGTTCAGCGATAGCTGAAGTCTTGTACTTGATACTTCACGTTGAGTGGACAAATCTGAGTCTTCGTTGATCCGCATCAGTTCATTAGGAGACTTGTCGCTGGTTCTTGAGCTTGATCTTCGACTTCAGCGTAGAACCTATGTTGACGTGAAACTTGTCTTCAGGGATCATAAGTAAACAACTAACTTATCAGCGATCACCATAAGGACTGAACAGACTCAGAGCATTATGGTGAACAGTGTTCGCTGAATGTTTAATCTAAAGAGCGAGAGTTCCTATCAGCGGTACTGTAAGATCTTAGTACTTATCAGCGATAGTGAAACTCTGATACATATTGTTTACTTACAATTTTCACTAAGTATATAAGAGAGGGTCATTATCAAATCACTGAGGGTTTGGATCAACAATCTCCCCCTATTTGATTATGACATAGCAGTAAAGAAAATTGCTATTTAATGAAAAACATAAGGATAAAAAGAACTCATAAAATATTTGTCCCTTTTACTGTTTTCTGGGATCTTTTTTGTACTGATGGAGTAAAGTACATTCGCTGAAATCTTTCTTTAAAACTTTGAATCAGGTTACAAAGAGAAATGGAAAGATTACAAGTACAAGCGAAATAAATTACATGTACAGAAGAATAACTGATACAATAGAGAAAAGGGCGATCATATCAGTTTATAAAGGGTTCTTCCTTGATGAGAAGTTCATCAAGGGTCTGTGATATGGGAATCATCCAGTCAGGAACGGTTACACCTTTTTTTCTTTTGATCAGCGCTTCTTCAAAAATTAAGGGTTTCAGATGTCTTGCCTGAAGATCATTCCTGAAGTCACACCAGTAGATGAGAGCTTTCAGCTGTTCGATGGGAGTGATGTGAAGTTCAGAGATGCGTTGAAAACGCTTTCCACCATCGTAGTCAATGAAGAATATCCCGTAGGGTTCGCTTATGACTTTTCCAGGGATGAAAGTCTCACCTTCAGGAAGAGATGTATCGAGTCCGGAAAGATCAGGGTCAGGACCAAGGACTTCAGCTCTGGAAAAACCAATACCTGTTTCATTTCGTATAATAGGACCATCATTTGAAGATTTAGACTTTTTCTTCGTTGAGGCCTTTCTTTTCTGACTTTTGAGAGGAGGAGGAGGAGGAATATCCACACAAGAGTAGACCAAGTCGATCTGCTTGTTTATCAGCTTTTCGAAATATTCTTTGTACTTGGACTGAGACTTCTGTATGGCTAACCTGATCTCCAACCATTCAGAGAGACCGTATTTCGTGATTGCTTCAGCATAGAATTTTTCATACTTTTTGTCATCTCTGAACATCTCGATTTCAACGATTGAAACGTTGATGGTTGATCTTCCAGAAATAAGTACCTTGATGATTCTGGTAGGAGATAATCTGAAGTTTACCTTTTCTTTGCTCCAGGCTAGAGTGGACTGATATACAGTTCTCTTTTCTTCAGTTATCTTCTTGGCGTCTTCCCACAGCTGACGTTGAACTTCAATAGGAACTCTTTTCAGCTTGGGGTCTTTCACTGATCGTTGAGAAAGCTGGATGGCATATTCTCTGTCCTTTTCTTCAGCTTCCTTTCTTTTAGCGATGAGGCGTTCAGCTCTGAGGTGTTCCTTGTATTCCTTTTGGGAAATTATGAACTTTGGAGGAACTGAAGGAAGTTGATCACGCCTCAGAATGATTCGCTGATCTTCAAACTGCTTTATTATCTCTTCTCTTCTTTTCTGTTCCTCTTTACTTAGCTTTTGAGGAGCCAAGGAAGGTTTGCTTCTGTGCGAGAGTAGATGTTCTTCAGGTTCATCAGTCTCAGAGATTAAATCCAAGACTGGGATTATTTCTTCAGCAGCAACTGGTATTATTGGTGAAGTCGCAGTTGTGAAACTTTCAGCGATATCCTCAAACAGGGGAGAGGACTAGCTGAAACACAGCGATCTTACAAGTAAGAACTTGTGTAGAATCAGAGAGAGAAAATTTGTTCAAGTGTATAGGCTTGGGTAGTAGAACTGATAGTGTATGATAGAGGAGGGATGGAGTAAGAGATGTTTAGTGTACCTGACAAACCGGCTTTTCAAGCAAGATCGTCAGATTGTCATCTTCAGCGACGCTTTTGCCTTTTCCTTTCTCGGCTCCAGAGGCTGAGGGCTTTGATTTGGTCCGCTCCCCTGTTGGTTCATTTATGGAGATCCCCTTGAGAGCAATCGTCTTCTGAGCAGGTTTGACAATGAAGGAGTCATCATCATCGTCGTCGTCATCATCATTCTTTGGAGAAGATGATGGTTCATCATCAGATAGATTGATGGCTTCTTCGTCTTCAGCTTCAGATTCGGATTTCTCAGCTTCTTCTTCTTCGAGTTGCTCCCTCTCAGATACAGAGGCGAGCTTCTCGGTTTCCTCAGGGTTTTCAACTCCCTGAGGTCCAGCAGTGGTTTCTTCAGCTGTCTTCTCACTCTCTTCAGCGAGGGCGAGGTCTTCAGTCTTCTTTTCTACGACAGATTCATCGTGGAGAAGGTCTTCAGTCTTCTTCTCCCTCCCTTCTTCACGATGAATGGGGGAGGAATCTGTCGACTCAGCAGCTGTATTTTCTCTGTCTTCTTGGTCAGAGATTCCTACACAAACTTCAATCTTTGCTAATCTGTCTTCAAGGCCAGAAATAGCAGGATTGATCTTCTCGAGCTGAGTACGATCCGCTGCTGTAAAATTTTCAGATGCAGGGACAGTTGCAGGGGCGGTCGTGTTGGTCAACAAAGTCTGAATAGAGGTGATGTCATTCTTTATATTATTGACATCAGTCTTCACAGAACTCATGTCAGTTTTTACTGAACTGACATCAGCCTTTACATCAGACCAATTACCTTCGAGTGTGCCAACCGATGTCTTCAGCGTTGTGAATTCGCTGGACATGGTGTCAACTGATTTCTTGATGTCGAGGTAGTCCGTGTAGATATCAGAGAGAACTTTGGCAAAATCGGTGAGTGATTTATCAACCTTCTCCAAGTCAGCTTTGGAGGCATTCTGTTCGACGACAGTTGTCAGCTTTGTAAGATTCTCTCCAGCGGTTGTTACAGCTTTAGAGTTATCCGTAAGAGTAGTGGTGAGACCTGTCAGCTTTGTCTCCACAGCTTTCAGAGAGGAGTTGATGTCTCCTAAATTAGGACCTGTAACAGATAAGTACTTGTGAACAAAGGAAAGCTCAGAAGTTTGGGGTTTAGTTACAGTGTATATGGGTTGGTGTGTACCTGCAGGAGGATTGATGAACTCGTCAAAATTACGGGTTCCTGAAAAATGTTCCATGTCGTCTTCAAAAGTGCGTTGACGTATGGTTATCTCTGCAGGTCCTGTGCCCATCACTCCTTGAAGAGTATTTTCTTTTGCTTCTGGAGGAATGACAGGTGCTTCAGTGATAACTGGAGTAGAGTCCAAATGAGTAGAAGGAGAAGCGAAGGATAAGAATGGAGGTTGGGTACTGAGTTCAGCGTTGGATTCGCTGATAATCACTTCATCAGTCTTTTGAGAGACTGAAGGAGGTTGGGTAGGTTCCAAGTTTGTAACCTCAGCGTTTAGAGACGCTGAAGTTGGGATGGAATGGATGGGTTGTTCAGGTGTGGCAGAGCATACCACTGAACGTTCCTTCAGCTCTGCAGAAAGAGCTGAGGAGTCTTCAGCATGAGATTGCTGGGGTTGCTCCTTGGTTATCTTAGTCCTTTTGGAACTAAGTTGGGTAGATGATTGTTTCCTTTTCCTAGGAGAGGATTTTGTGGCCTGGGTATCAGCGATGGGTATTGTCGCTGAGGGAGCCACAGAAGTAGAAGAAGTAGGGTTGAGAAGAGTTAGAAGGGTAGAAAGACGTACCTCATTTTCCACCGGTTTGAAGTCAAGTACCTTAGGACCAACCTGAGATAGTTTCAGGTCACCCTCTTGCGGGTAGCTGTCCTTCAGGCCATATTGGAAGATGGCGCTGATAAATCGGGGGTATGGAACCCATGGAGGTCTTTCAGCGACAGAATCTACTCTTTGCACCAAGTCATCATAGATTACAGATGCCCAGTCAATATGTAGACCTTTCAGCAGAGCGTATCCCATTGCTTGCTGAGGTTGAGCGGCTTGGTTAGAGGAGCCGGTCTTTACAGTCATGCAGCTGATTAAGTGAGCGAAGATGAAGTTCATCTCGCTGGGCATTTTCGACTTCTTTAGTAGGGTCAGCTTCTTCTCGGGCTTCTTGTCTCTGCCAATTTCCCATACATAGCCCATTGCATCGAAAAATGCAACAAGGGCTTCTTTGTCAGCGAGTTTCTTATGGTCAGGGAAAGGAACAAAAGGTTTTTCTTTTGTAGCGTTGGGAAAGTTTAGAGCTTTGCGAATGATGGCAGGCGTGATCTTTATTGTGCCATACTCAGTATCGCTGAGGATACAATCAATTGTTTTGGAGGGATCTTTGGCGGATGGTAGCTGAGAGTGTCTGGCAGAGTACCAGAACTGGGATAGTAGTAGCTGATTTGCAGGAGGTGTGATGGTCAGGGCTGTTGAAATGCAGCTATTCTTTAGGAAATTCACAACATCTTTCAGATGTGTGACTTGCTTTCGAGGAGGAAACTCGAGAAGCGCAGAAAGGTTGTTCGTTTTGGTCCAATCTAGTTGTTCCAGAGTGAACTTAACCTGAGGAGCCTTGAAAATTTCCACCTTCTCAGTATCAGCGACGATGTTCTCAGCGGTAGCAGGAATGTCAGACGATGCCATTTCTGTATTATCAGTTCAACCAAAGATGTTAACAAATAAGAATAATCTTAATGTGGAAAGATTTTCCATTAAGATGGTTCAAATTTTATCCATTTCATTCAGACACAAATGTCTTAATGAAGATTAGGGTTTTCTTGCTTTTGAGAAACGAAATGTAAAACCCATTTATTCTTGTTTTCCAGTTTTCTATGAAGAAATAGATTCTGGAAACGAATGAAGAACAAGTTTAAGATTTTTTCATTTAAACTTGAAGAACAACCATGAAATGGTTGTGTTCATAAAACCATGAAAGAAATGATTTCATTTTTAAGAAGTTCTTTTGTTTGATCTTGTATAAGCAAGGAAAAGATCAGAAACAAGTTATACTCATTTGATAATAAATAAGAACATATTAACCTTGATGTTTGATGAAGAAGATGATGAACAGTTCTTGAAGGATTGAGAGCACAAATGCAATAGTGATTCTTTCTTGCGGAGGAAGATTGTTCGCGTAAAGTAAAATATAAACCAAGAGTTTGTTTATATAGAGCGATTAGAGAGAGAAAAATCTTGAGCGGGAAAAGATTTTCATCATGACACGGACACGTGTTTGCATTTGATTGGAAGTTTGAACGAGACGTGCAAACGTGTGTCAGAAAGAAAAACGTGCATGGGTTTATCCGTTGCAATGACGTCACAATTGTCCTTTCATATTCTTTTAGGATGTCTCTGAGGTTTTGAAAGCTCAGGGACTCTTTTACAAACATGAAGCACTGAATGGAAATATCAGTGATGGTTTTAAGAATTTTCAAAATATCGCTGTTAAGGAAGAGATATTCAGCGATGCATTTTGTTTTGAAATCTTGCATTTTCATGCGATTGTCAGCGACAGAAAACATACCTTGATATCAGCTAACCAAGTTTATTCAGAGAGAAGATGATTTAATAGGTTAAAGAAGTTTATTTTATCCAAAGAATTTATACAGTATAATAGTATCGCTGATCTAATGTGAACCGCTGAAGATTTTATCCTTCATAGTTCAGCATTCCAAGCTCGCTGATGAGAAAGTTGAATCTTGTCTCATCAAGAGGTTTGGTAAACAAATCAGCTAACTGATAATCAGTTGGAATAAAATGAAGTTCTATATCACCATTCATCGCATGATCTCTGATAAAATGATATCTGATTTCTATGTGTTTGGTCTTTGAATGTAGTACTGGATTGTTTGCTATAGCGATGGCACTTGTGCTGTCGCAATAGATTGGAATTTTGGAGAGCTGAAGATCATAGTCTAGTAGCTGATTTCTCATCCACAAGACTTTAGAACAACAGCTTCCAGCAGCTACATATTCAGCTTCAGCTGTGGAAGTGGACACTGAATTTTGCTTTTTACTTGTCCAACTTACCAGCTTTCCACCCAGGAGCTGACATCCTCCTGTGGTGCTTTTCCTATCCAATTTGCAACCTGCAAAATCACTATCTGAATAGGCGGTTAGATCGAATCCTGAGTCTTTGGGATACCAAAGACCCAGGTTCGCTGTACCCTTAAGGTGTCGAAAAATTCGCTTTACAGCTTTCATATGAGATAGCATAGGTTCAGCTTGATATCGTGCACACAAATATGTTGCATACATAATATCGGGTCGGCTAGCTGTAAGATACAGCAGAGAGCCGATCATCCCACGGTACATCATGACATTAACATGTATTCCCTTTGAATCATTGTCAAGTGTCAGCGGTGGTGCCATAGGCGTTTTCATAGCTGAACTTTGAGTTAAGTCAAATTTCTTCAGCATATCTTTAACATATTTTCCCTGATTAATAAAAGTTCCTTTTTCAGTTTGCTTAATCTGAAGACCAAGGAAATATGTTTGGTCACCCATCATGCTCATTTTATACTCATCTTTCATTCTATCAGCGAAACGAGTACAAAGCTAAGGGTTAGTAGAACCAAATATAATGTCATCAACATATATTTGAACTAGAATGATATGACCTTTCACTTTTCTAAAAAATAGAGTTTTGTCAATCTTACCTCGCTCAAAATGTTCAATATGGAGATAAGTAGAAAGAGTGTCATACCATGCACGAGGAGCTTGCTTCAAGCCATAAAGTGTCTTATCCAGTTTATAAACATAACCTGGACGCTTAGAATCTGAGAATCCTGGAGGTTGTTCCACATAGACTTCTTCATTCAGCTTTCCATTCAGAAACGCTGACTTAACATCCATCTGATGTACTTTGAAGTTTTTGTGTACAGCATATGCTAAGAATAGACGAATAGATTCAAGTCTTGCTACAGGAGGAAATGTTTCGTCATAATCTATACCTTCCTCTTGTCTGTATCCCTGAGCAACAAGACGAGCTTTGTTGCGGGTTACAGTACCATGTTCGTCCAACTTGTTTCGATAGACCCATTTAGTGCCTATCACCGTTTTATCAGTTGGTCTTCGAACAAGTTTCCAAACTTTGTTTCTTTCGAATTCAGTCAGCTCTTCTTGCATGGCGCTGACCCAGTTTGGATCTCTGAGGGCATCATCTATTTTCTTTGGTTCAGTTAGAGAAATAAAGTTAACAAATAAACAAATATTACCTACACTTCGTCGAGTCTGAACACCAGCGTTTGGATCACCAAGAATTTGATCAATAGGGTGATTTACGGTCCATCGCTGAGCCGGAGCATAAGTCGCTGACTCATCCTGAACTGGAGGAGCCGAAGATGAGGCTTCAACTACTTCTGGAGTATCAGCTAAGAGAGGAATACTTGCATTTGTCATTTCATTCACTGATTGCTGAGAAATAGATGGAATGTCTGAGACATTTTGTTCAGCGGCAGGTATAGTGTTTATAGGAACAACTGAGACCCATGATGTTTCAGCTTCACTATTCTGCATGTTTGGAATGATAGTAGGACTATCATCTTCTACTGTGTGAGCATGAGGTGTGGGAATATCTTCTGAATCACCAAGATGAGAAATCATCCATTGATTCAGTTCTTCAGTATCAGTGGACGGTTTAGAGTTCGCTGAACGGGATTCGTCAAACGTGACGTGAATAGTTTCTTCTACAGTTTGTCTTCTACGATTGAAGACTCTGAAAGCTTTGGAAACTGAGGAGTATCCAAGAAAGATTCCATCATCAGCCTTAGGATCAAACTTTCCAAGGGCATCTCTGTTGTTCAGTATGAAACACTGACATCCAAAGATGTGAAGAAAGCTAATTGAAGGCTTTCTCCCATGAAAGAGTTCATAGGCTGTCTTTTTGAATCTTTTAACTATCAGCGTCCTGTTTTGCGTAAAACAAGCAATGTTGACAGCTTCTGCCCAAAACTGAGTAGGCAGGTGAGAATCGATGAGCATTGAACGTGCAGCTTCAATAATTGTTCTATTTCTTCTTTCAGCGACTCCATTTTGTTGCGGTGTTCTCACTGAAGAGAAGTTGTGAGAAATACCCTTACTCTCAAGGAAGGAATCAAGAGAATTGTTTTTGAATTCAGTCCCATGATCACTCCTTATTGAGCGAACGGTCAGAGTGTTCAGGGTTTCCATCTTTCGAACAAAGGTGATGAGTTCTTCAGGGGTGTCACTCTTAGAACGGAGAAACATTACCCATGTGAAGCGAGAGAATTCATCAACTATGACCAGCGTATATTTCTTTCCAGCGATGGATTGTTTGTTAATAGGGCCAAACAAATCCATATGGAGTAGTTGTAGAGGAGATGACACTGAGGAAACTTGCTTTGATTTAAAGCTTGCTTTGGTCTGCTTCCCTTTTTCACACGCTGAACATAAAGACTCTTTGGCATATGAATGTTGAGGTAGACCAGTGACTAACTCTTTTGAAGAAAGAGTGTATAGTGTCTTGAAATTTAGATGATATAGCCTCTTATGCCATAGCCAGTTGACATCAGATGTGGCTTTTGAGAAGAAACAGGAGTTCTCAGTGGTTGTTGAGTCCATGTTTATTACATAAACATTTTCCAAACGATAACCGCTGAGAGCTATCTTCTCCTTTTTGTCAGTGACAAAGCAGGATTCCTTTGTGAAAATCAATTTGTTATCCTTGTCGCAAAGTTGACTGATGCTTAGAAGATTATGCTTCAGTCCTTCAACATATGCGACTCTTCTGAAGGAAGTTGTACCATTTGAAAGTACACTATACCCTCGGGTATGTCCTTTTCCATTTCCACCGAAAGTCACAGAGGGACCCTTCTCTTCTTTGTATTCAGCGAGCAGGTTTTTCTTACCAGTCATGTGTCTAGAGCATCCGCTATCGAGATACCAGATACCCTTCTTAACCTGCAATACAAAGGAAGATTAGTTTTTCTTGGGTACCCACTTGACCATGTATACACATTTGTCAGTGGAAGTAGTTGGAATGGAAGGTTCAGCAGTCTTCGCAGCATTTGAAGATTCAGCTTTGTCATTCTTCACTTTGGTTAATTTCTTAACCTCAGTGGTCTTCTTTGCATTGGGGGAATCTTCACCTTAGCTATCTTTTCAGCTTTAGTGGCTGTTGGGCACTTACTAGCAATATGATCAGTGAGTCCACAGTGATAACATTTTCTATAACTGAAAGTGGTTCTAGGACCATTTGAATGCTGAGTTTTTAATTTAGAATTAGAAGTACCTGCACCAAGTAAACTATTTGCTTTAGAAATAGGAGGAACATTCAGTTCTTCTGATTTCTTACCAAGGACATCCACTCTGAGTCTAGGAGTAGATCGTTGAATAAATCCAGAGATCTGCTTCCTTGATCCAGAGGGATGGGTCACTGAAGCTTTAGAAGCATTCAGCTTAGGTACTAAAGTACCCTTCTGAGGATTTTGGTAAATAACAATTCCTTTACCTTTATCTTTACGGACAGAGGTAGGTTTTGAATAAACCATTTTCTCTTTACCTTTTGAGGTAGAGGTTTCCTCAGGGATTGGTATAATGGACGAGGAGCACTGAGAAGATGAAGTATCAGCGACTGAGGATACGAACGTTCCAAATTTAAGTATTGAACGCTCAGTGGTTGGTTTTGGAGTATCATATTTGTAACCCAGACCACGTTTATCACTCAGGGGAATCTGAGACTTTATTATCTCAGTGATCTTTGTTGAAGAATTACACCATCCTTCAACAGTAGCTTTTTCAGCTTTTAATGCAGCGATAGCTTCTGCTCGTTCGATTTTAACTAGCTGATTTAAATATACTTGATCTTTAAAATCTTCTTCAATTTTTGAAAGCTTTTCTATTTGAAGGTGACAGTTTTTAAGCTGTTCAGCGAGATCAAGATTTTGGTTTTCAACCACAGTTTTGCCATTCATCGCTTCGTATAAACTTCTAGTCAAGAGATCGATCTTACGGAGACTATCAGCTTCATCAATATTTGCAATATTGGTAAAGAAGGAAGGTGATACCTAAATTGCAGAAGTTGAAGTGGAGGGAATGTCTGAATTTTCTTCCTCTTCTTCAATCTTGGCCATTAAACATAGATTTGCTTCATCGTCTTCAGAGTCAGATGATGATGCTTCTTCATCAGAAGCAGCCCAATCATAGTTAGCCATCAGGCCTTTGCCTTTCTTCTTAAAGCTTTTCAGCTTCGCATATTTTTCTTTCAGCTTTGAGTATTTGTCATCTTTATTCCTTGGAACAAAGGATTTCTTTGTAAAAGCTGAGGGTCTAGAAACTTTCTTTGACCTGCACTCATTAGCGAAATGTTCTGTCTTTTCGCAGTTAAAACAAGTAGCATTAGCCTTATCAACAGAAGCTGATGATCTAGGCTTGTCAGTTATGGAAAGAGGTTTGTTTTTTCTAAACATTTTCTTTTTTGCAAATCTCCTGAACTTTTTAGTTAGGAGAGCCAAAGATTCATCATCATCTGAAGAATCAGAATCTGATGACCTTTCAGAGTTACTTTCTAACTCAGTGATAGTGACCGAGGGTCGCTAAGTAGAAGGTTCCTCTGAGATTAAAGCAACAGGGGTGCTTTTGGAATCTTTTACAAGATTCTTCTTAAGATGGCTCGATTGCTCATGATTCAGCAACGTGCCATATAAGGTTGAAAGGGTCATTGATTTTAGATCCTCTGACAGCTTGAGACACATAGAATAATTGTCCCAGCTTTCAGGTAAACATTCTAGAAACTTTGTCAGCACTTCAAAGTTAGAATATTCCTTACCAATAGTTTTCAGATCTATAATTAAACAGTTGAAACGTTGGTGAACTTCAGAGAGAGTTTCATTCTTACCAGAAATGAAGCTTTTGTATTGTCTTACCAGGTTGATCTTTCTTGAGTCCTGGACTTCAGACGTTCCTTCATACTGAACACATATTGTGTCCCACATGGCTTTTGATGATTTCAGATTCATGACGGAATGATAGACCGCCAGGAAGAGCCATGGATAGTATGGATGTGGCTTTTGTATCTATAGCCACTTTCTTCTTATCTTCATCGGTCCACATGTGTATTTCCTTAGGAATCAGCCTTTCTGGAATAGCAGGTCTATTCGCAGCAGCTGGAACTGCAGGATCAATTGTTACAGGGATGAATGGGCCGTTTTCGAGATAGTAAGGCATAGTAGGATCTACACCTTCTAAGAAGAGAGTCATCCTATTTTTCCACAAGTTGAAGTTATCTCTGGAAAATCTAGGGGGGTTTGCAAGAGAACCATTGTCTATATAATTTGTGTTTGTGTTGGTGGCCATTTTCAGATAATAGCAAGGAAGAGAAATATCTTAGATTAGATCTTGTTTATGAGATTAAACAAATCCGCTCTGATACCACTTGTTGGTCCCGAAGGCCTATACAAGTTTGTAGAAGGGGGGTTGAATACAAACACACAGATTTTACTTTTCTAAATTGTTTATTGATAAATCATTAACAATTTACAGCTTGTTGCGGAAACAAGATTAAGGATAAACCTAAATCTAAACAAGTTGGAACATTAAGGTTTCTTGCACTAAGAGAGATAAGGAAATTACTAATAATAACCTATCTTGAGATAAGAGATTGAACTTGTCCAGAGTTAGCAAGTTACTTCAAATGAAGTGGGTTCATCTCTTTATATACTGCATGCATTTAATGCAAGTCAGTATACACTTTACACGTGTCATCAGCTGGTTGGTTGCATGTCATTGACCTTTGTTGACAACCTTGGTAGCCGCATGAATGTACAGTGTAGTATCAGAGTGGTTTTACGATTTCAGACAATAAGGAGGTTCTTTTCTGACATTTCGTACGGAGTCGTGCAAGGGTGGTTAAGACAAAAGTACTTTGTACGGAGGACTTCATGATCAGCTTTCGTTGAATCAGAGCTTTATCATATTATATCAGTGAATGATAAAGTTCAGCGATAGCTGAAGTCTTGTACTTGATACTTCACGTTGAGTGGACAAATCTGAGTCTTCGCTGATCCGCATCAGTTCATTAGGAGACTTGTCGCTGGTTCTTGAGCTTGATCTTCGACTTCAGCGTAGAACCTATGTTGACATGAAACTTGTCTTCAGGGATCATAAGTAAACAACTAACTTATCAGCGATCACCATAAGGACTGAACAGACTCAGAGCATTATGGTGAACAGTGTTCGCTGAATGTTTAATCTAAAGAGCGAGAGTTCCTATCAGCGGTACTGTAAATTCTTAGTACTTATCAGCGATAGTGAAACTCTGATACATATTGTTTACTTACAATTTTCACTAAGTATATAAGAGAGGGTCATTATCAAATCACTGAGGGTTTGGATCAACACATGATCGACAGGATCACATGAAGAATTATTCAAGAAATAATTCTTGAAGATATCTTTTGAAAAGATCTTCGGCCAAAAGTTTTCTGCAGATATATCATACTTTATCTGCAAAATATATTTAGGATATCTTGCACTGATGGAGACATCATCCGAAGATCAGAAAAAGGTTGCTTGGCTTTCTTATCACTTTCAAGAAAGATCAACTTCAACTCACTGCAGGTCAACGCATCAAGACAAAAGGTACATCTCAGTACATTTCAGAAGACCTAGCTTCCTACCCCTGCTTGACAAGTGTCCATGCATTTAATGCATGAGGCACTATATAAAGAGGTCGTCTTCTTCCTTGCAAAATCACCAGTTTACAAAATCTTCAAGGCTCCAAGTGCTGGCATTTTCTCCCCTCTCTCAAAAGTTCATTGTTTGTACTAAGTGTTTTACATTGTTCTTATTCTCTTTGTGTCTTTGTGTAAGATTGTTTGAACAGAGTTTATCTGTTCTGTTCTGCACCAATCTTTATGTTTTCTATGTGTAATTCTTGATTTTAAATCAATAAAGAATTAATTAAGTGAAATTTTTTGTGTATTGTATTCAACCCCCCCCCCCCCTTCTACAATACTTGGTTAGCTTTGCTACTCCATAGCTGAGACCAACAAGTGGTATCAGAGCAGGTCAGTTTAATCTAATAAACTTCATCCGCAATGGTTTCATCTTCTTCCTTAAACAATGTTTCTTCTCAAAACTCTAATGCTGGATCATACGACAATGGCTCCATAGCCAAACCACCAAAGTTTAACCCTAATAACTTCTCTTTGTGGAAAGGTCGTATGATGCTCTTCCTAGAAGGAGTTGACAGCATATATCCTACCATACTCCATGAAGGACCTATTGTCCCTAGAGTTTGGGATCGTTATAATGCCAAAAACAAAGATGAGGATGATGATGATTCTTCTTCTGATGAGGAAGAACGAACACCTGCTACTGGGAGATACATTGTAAAGGACCCCAGTAAGTACAATGATGACGATAAACGTCTTATAACTCTTGACACTAAAGTCAGAGCCATCATTGCTCTCTCTCTGCCTGATGAGGTTTATCATTCTATTGTAAACTTTTCTACTACTAGGGAAATGTGGTCC
Source organism: Saussurea involucrata (assembly GCA_033807775.1). Lineage (NCBI taxonomy): Eukaryota > Viridiplantae > Streptophyta > Magnoliopsida > Asterales > Asteraceae > Saussurea > Saussurea involucrata. The sequence goes on from CM066313.1 coordinate 16,160,736, forward strand.
ACTCTGTGTGTTCTTTATGAAGGTACTTCTGAAGTGAAAAAGAGCAGAAAGATCGCTCTTGTTAGAAAATATGAACTGTTTTCTCATGAAAAAGGAGAATCTCTTTCTGACTACTATAACCGTTTTAACGGTCTGCTTAAAGATCTTAAGTTGTTGGGTCGCATTTATGACAATGAGGAAGTCTTATGCAAGTTTATGGACTGTCTTCTTGATTTTTGGGAAAACATCTGCACATGCATTAAGACAACCAAGGACCTTGATCATATGCCTCTCACAACTCTTTATGATACTCTCTTTAACTATGATCAAACCAAGCTCCAAAGGAAGTCTGTCATTAAAGACATCAAGAGCTCTTCTCTAGCTCTTGTGAGTGACTCTTCCAAAAGATCTGTGTGCTGTTTGGGTAAAAAATCACACCTCACGACTGACGACAGATAACTCAAATGACATTTATATAAGACCACTCGTGTATTAAGATAAGGTCTTGCAGGTTATTTATAGATGAGCATTTGGTCGTACACTTTTCTTATGGTCGTATGTTTCATACGACCGACGTCCGAGACTCAAGATGGTCGTACGATTACATTACCCGTTAACAGTCAAACATCCGTTTCTTTTGTTCATTAATGCAGGTCCATGAGCATTCATGGTACAACGACTAGTAACGGACGAGCTCTTAATGACATTAAAGACCCGACATCGGTTACAAAGCAAGTCATCAAGATGCATTTATTGTCAACGGAAGCTATATAAAGACCTGCTCTACATCCAAAAAAGACATCATTGATCAATCCATTACACATCGAAACACATCTGAATTCGACACATCTGCACTCATTTCTACATTTTCTATGCAATACAACCGTAACAATCTGAGCATTCGAACACACATCGCTGACGCAAGTCTAGCACGACCGCAGTTCAAACCGTACGACAACAACTTATTTTGCACAATTTACGCACGACGCACGACTCTTTCTTACGATTAAGATTACTTTTTCTTTTATTGTAATCTGTTGTACACAAAACACTTGTTGCAAAAGGACTTTCGCCCCTGTTTGTAGATCATAGTGCACCGTCGACTCTCACAAGTCGACCGTGGTTTTTTCCCTCGTTTGGGTTTTCCGTGTCACCAAATCTCTTGTCTTATTTACTTTTTTTCACGATAGTGTTGATTGATCTTGAGATCCCTTTCTTTAGTTATTAAATTCCACATCAACCTTAAGTTGTCCTTTTGGGTGATTTTTGGCATTAACAGTTTGGCGCCATCCGTAGGACCCCATCTAGAGAATATCTCAAGCCAACGCATACATCGCTCTAACGATCTCGTAAAGTTTTTGTTGTTTCCATGATAATGGCAGCCCAACCAGATCCTATGGCGCAGCAGTTACAGATCCAGGATATCCCTGAATCCTCAAATGATTATCATCTAGAAGAGGTCATCCTGGACCAGGATAAGCCTGATCATATCGTCTTCGTGGGGGCATCATTAGATCCTGTCATAAAGGGTCAGCTAATCTTCTTTTTGCAGGAACATGCTGACTGTTTCTCCTGGACACACGAGGACATGGTGGGCATAGACCCGAATGTCATATCCCACAAGCTGAACGTCGACCCATTTTTAAGCCAATAAAGCAAAAACGTCGAAAGTTCGCCCCTGAGCGGAACAAGGTGATCAACGATGAGGTCGACAACTTGCTTAAGACTGGGAAGATCAGAGAAGTAAAATACCCCGATTGGTTAGCCAATGTCGTGGACGTACAAAAGAAGAATGGGAAGTGGCGCATATGTATCGACTTCACGGACCTTAATAAGGCCTGTCCTAAATATCCGTTCCCCCTACCCCACATCGACGCTATGGTCGACGCGACCGCAGGACATGAACTCTTGACGTTCATGGATGCTTATTTTGGGTACAACTAGATACTAATGCACAACAAAGACCAAGAGAAGACTGCTTTTATGACAGACAAAGGCATCTACTGTTACAAAGTCATGCCTTTTGGTTTGAAGAATGCAGGTTCGACCTATCAGCGATTGGTTAACAAGATTTTCAAGGAGCATCTTGGCGACACCATGGAGGTCTACATTGACGACATGCTTATCAAATCCAAGCAGGCGACCGACCATGTCGATCATCTAAAGAATTCCTTCGACATCCTGCGAAAATATCAGATGAAGCTGAACCCAACGAAATGTTCTTTCGGAGTCAGCGCCGGGAAAATCCTGGGGTACATGGTGACACGGAGACGCATAGAGGCAAATCCCGATCAAATCGAAGCCTTGATTAACATTAAGTCACCCAGAAACTTCAAGGAGGTCCAACGACTTACGGGTCGTGTGGCCGTGTTAAATCGCTTCATGTCACGATCGTCGGATAAATGTCGTTTGTTCTATAACGTCTTGAGAAAGAACAAAGGCTTCGACTGGACAGACGATCACGAGCAAGCGTTACAACGATTGAAAGAATATATGGTCGTTCTGCCGTTGCTTTCGAAACCAGAGGAACACGAGATCCTACAATTGTATCTCACCGTAAGTCCTCACTCGGTAAGTGTCGTCTTAACTAGAGAGGACGGTAGACAGCAACTGCCGATTTACTACGTCAGTAAGTCTCTATTGGACGCTAAAACACGATATACGTCCATGGAGAAATTACTTTTCTCACTAGTCACAACAGCAAAGAAGTTAAGACACTACTTTGAATCCCATCCCGTTACCGTCGTAACAAGCTTTCCTCTTACGTCGGTCCTGAGAAAACCCGAGCTATCAGGACGACTAGATAAATGGAGTATCTACCTCAGTAGCTATGATATTGACTTCAAACCTCGCACAACAATAAAGTTGCAGGTCTTGGCTGATTTCATCCCTGACTTCAGCCCCGAACTGGAAAAAGAAGCACAGATCGAAACACGTACTGTGGTGAATATAAGCGACACGACCTGGGTACTTCATGTCGATGGTTATTCAAACTCTAGAGGAGCAGGTCTTGGTGTCGTCTTAAAATCCCCACAAGTGGGCAAGATGGTGTACTCCATACGATGAAGTTTCAAAGCTACTAACAACGAGGCAGAATACGAAGCTCTGATCGTAGGCATGAATATGGTTCACGACTTGGGGGCAATCGGACTTCACGTCAGAAGCGATTCCCTACTAATCGTAAACCAAATGAGCGGTGAATTCGCGGCCAAAGATTCCAAGATGATGGCCTATCTCAGGATAACCAAGGATTAATCCAAGATGTTTGATCCGTTCTCAATCGAACAAATCCCCAGAGATCAAAACACTCAAGCCGATGCACTAACAAATCTTGGATCAACACTCAATAAGTCGTCGTTCGACGCTATTCCTATGATCCATCTAGCAACCTCATCCATCAAGGACTCTGAGACGATTTGTGTTCTTAACACAGATAACGGTTGGTCGCACAACATCAAGAACTATCTTGTGCACGACCAGTTGCCTGAGGATAGAATGGAAGCTTGGAAAATTCGATTTAAAGCTTCAAAATATCTCCTCATATGCGATAGACTCTATCGACGCTCGTCAACAGGTCTAAATCGAATATGCGTCGATAATCCCGAACAGGTACAAAATATCTTAAAGGAGATGCACGATGGTGAGTGTGGCAACTAATCAGGTGGTCGCAGTCTTGCAAACCGTATCTCACGACAAGGCTATTACTGGCCGACATTAAGGCAAGATGCCACCAGGTACGTCCAAAGCTGTGACGCATGTCAACGACATTCAGGTATGATCCACCAGCCCTCTGAACCTTTACATACGTCCTTGATTCCATGGCCTTTTCATGAGGTGGGGAATGGACATCGTTGGTAAGTTACCTCCTGCCCCAGGGCATAAAGTCTTTTATGTTAGTTCTTACAGATTATTTTTCTAATGGATAGAAGCGGCCGCCTACTCCCAGATTCGGGACAAAGAAGTCATTTCTTTTATCCAGACTAACATTTTATGCAGGTTCGGAATCCCTTCCGAAATCGTGTGTGACAATGGGTCACAGTTCATAAGTGATCGTACACAACGATTTTGTGAGGACCGTAGTATCAAATTTACGACCTCAACCCCACATTATCCACAGTCTAATGGTCTTGCAGAATCGAGCAATAAAGTCATTATCAATTCAATCAAGAAAAGACTTAAGACTGCAAAGGGAAAGTGGGTCGAAGAACTCCCATCGGTCCTATGGGCCAATCGTATGACACCTCGAACATCGACAGGACAGACACCATTTTCATTGGTTTACGGTTGTGAATCCGTCTTACCTATTGAAGTGCAACTCCCGACATCGAGACATACGTCCGTCGATCATAATTTGGTGGACCTGAGCTACGACCTCGACGCTCTTGATGAGCTAAGAGAGTCTGCTTTAGTCAGGATGGCATCTCAGCGACAAGTCGTTGAGCGACATTTCAACAAAAATGTTAAAACCAAAATCTTTCAGAAAGGTGACTACGTCTTACAACGGGTATTCCAAAACACGAAAGAACCAAACACAGGTAAGTTATCCACTTAGTGGGAAGGACCTTATCGCATATCCGAAGTCGTTGGAAAGGGTGCTTACAGGCTTCAAACCCTCGACGACCAACATATCCCACGTAGCTGGAACGCAGTTCATTTAAAGAAATACTTATTCTAAGAATTTTCTTATTATTTGTTCTTTATCGAACGATTACTAACTTAAGCATCGGAGGGTCGTTGGTCAAACCAATGACCACCTCTGAATCTTACATTTCAGACTCGCAGGATCGCACGAACGTCAGTCTTACGATTTATATCGTGAGAAACAAAGTCTTTGAGACTACAAGGTCATGGCTAGTATGCCACGACCAATAAGTCGCGACTTGCTCGTCATAAACAGGAACCTTACGATTCATCTCATGAATCTTATGATCACAAACGAGCGCTTTCTTAAATCTAAGTTTCGGAGTCAAAGTCTTACGACTTGAACTCCATACTTAGAATATTGCTTTGGCCCAGTCGCCCGGTTACTTCCAAATTTATGTATACCTATGTCGTACGGTTTTACATTTATTGCTTTATACGCCCGTACTTTAAGTCTTGTTATCGCTCGTTTATCTTGTTAATTACGACAAAGTAAAAATAACGATAATACGACAAGAGGTAGACTTGTATTAAATAAAAAAGATACAAGAAAAAGGCACGACCACCAATGGTCGCCCTGGAACGAAAAATTACAAAAGTACAAAAGGCCTATTGAGGGCCCTGGTCGACTCCAGCCTCGTCTTCCGCATCGCCCGTCTTGGCTTTTGCGGAATCAGTGTCATCAACCCTATCATTTTGGTCGAGATCCTCCTCGGTCCCGACATGCTCGAGGTAGGACGCGACTTCGGCCTCGGCGCCAGCTAAGGGATTTTTCCTCTGCAAGTGACGACACATAATCGCCGCCCTGACCTTCAGATGGGTCAACGCCTCAAAAGAGAGGAGCTTCTCCTCCAAGGCCCACGTCTTGGCCTCAGCGGCCTTAACCGACGACTTGAGCTCCCCTACCTGTTTTTCACGCACGGTAAGGGATGCTTTAATCGTCGTCACTTCTGCCTCGTAGGCACAGGCCCTTTCCAACGCCTCCTTAAGGCAATTTTGGAGCTCCTCCTTCTCCAGCGACGACGTCTCCAGGAGACTCCTGAGATCGTCCACTTGAACGGAGAGAGCCTCCGCCTTGGCCTTCGCCACCTGCTCATCCTCTCGAGCTTTACGCTCACCCTCCTGTGCTCGCTGAAGCTTTTCAGCGACGGAAGGGTTTACCTTCTGGAGCTCCTCCAGTTGGCCGAAAAGGCACAACGACGCCAGAAACGCCTGCAGTCGCATGAAAAAAAGGTAAGTCTATCTTATCAGAGAGGAAAATCATACGATATAAAAGAAAGGACATACCAGAAAGGAGAGTCCTGCAACATGAGACCCCGTCTCATCCACAGAAACGCCCCGATAGCGTTCCTTGAAGGCTGGCAGGAGAAATTTTCCAAAGTTTCGGAAAATCTTCATCCTGTCCATGACGCCGTCCATCAAAAAGTTCGACGGCAACGGAAAGTTGATCATCGTAACCTCGGTGGTCTCCTCGACTTGGGGACCTTTCCCCTTATCCCCTGCAGTGGACGATGTCGGGGGCGACAATATCACCCCCGGTACACCTGAAGGTGTTTTCGCCTTCTCCGGAGTGGAGACCATCGTAGGCTCTCCACACGTCGACGATGGTTCCCTCACGAGAACCGGCGTCGTCTTCTTCAAAACCTCCGACCCTGAAGTTGGAGGATCCTTCCTCTTCAACTCCTTGGCCTTCCGGGCCAGAGCTAGTTGAGATTCCCTCTTCTTTCCAGAAACAGACTGCATCTCAGAACCACCTGCAAAAATCAATACAAATGTCAGATATTGTCGTACGACTCAAGGAAACACAAAGAACGTACGTTTAAAGGACATTTACTTGTCGAAGTCTCCCGTTGGATTCTCTCTTCAGCTTTTGAAGCACTGACGGTCGTACGACTGGGAGAATCAAATAATTCTCCAACACCACAAGAAAACAACCTAGCGACCTTCTCTTGAGAATCAAGGGCAGGACCGAGTCTGGCAAAGTTGATACATGTAACGTGTGACCAAAGGTTAGCAACAGGAAAAAATTAATATAAACACACGACAGAAAAGAAATATACCCCTGGTGTTCCATCCAGATGCGACCCAGGAGGTATCCTCGTCTATACGATCGAGCGTCACTACCCAACCGATGACGTATTTTGCCTTCCACCCACGATCGTGAAACTGGGTGTCAGGAACCAGGGTATATCCCCCCCTGAGCTTAGAAGTCAAGCTATATTGATGATAGCCATCATCCTTAACGTTGAATGCCGTCAAGAGATCGTTCACCGTGAAAGGTACTTCCCAATCGGGGGTAATCCGATCAACCTCCTGGAAAATCTGCCAAGATTCAGGCGAAATTTGTCCAGGAGAAAGGTCAAAAGCGTCCAAAAACTCTCTAACCAGGGAAGAAAATGGCCACTTATACCCTATTCTAAAAGGATATTCGTATAAAACAAAAAATCCTCTCAGACACTCGGTCGGTCTAAGTTGGTCGGGTGAATACAACCTCACGGCAGTCGGTATCCCTGTCTGAGCCCTAAAAAATTCTACTTCCTCATTCCCCTGAAAAGAACTCGTCGGCTCAGAGGACACAGAAAAATCGGGTACAGAAACTTGCGCTACAAACAGGTCCATTAAGTCTATGTTTATCGTAGCCTTTCTGGCCATGGATTTTTTCCGCATATTGAAAAACGAAGATCGTAACTTAGATCTCCGAAAATCGACCTCAAACAGCAGAAACAGAAGCTAAGCCTTTCGAAAATCTCTCTCTAAAAATATCACGAACGTAAAAAAGGAAATAATCTCAACGATCGCGATATTTATAGCGACGTCATGTCAGGTCGACCTGGTGGATGGTCGACAGCTGTCCACCACCTTTTCGCGTGCATCATGCCGATGGGCGACACCTGTCCTCTAACGGCTCCACGCCTCTGACACGTCGTCGTGACGTCACGACCTCTTCGTCTCCTGTAGTCCGAATCGAACCAAGACGGTTGGGATTCGACCAGATTCTTTCCCCATGCGACACGTGTCAAATCAATTCGTCGGATTTAAAATTCGAATTTCACGCCTGAATTCAAATTTTGGGGGCAAACTGTTTGGGTAAAAAATCACACCTCACGACCGATGACAGATAACTCAAATGACATTTATTTAAGACCACTCTTGTATTAATATAAGGTATTGCAGGTTATTTACAGACGAGCATTTGGTCGTACACTTTTATGATGGTCGTATGTTTCATACGACCGACGTCTGAGACTCAAGACGGTCGTACGATTACATTACCCGTTAACAGTCAAACATCTGTTTCTTTTGTTCATTAATGCAGGTCCACGAGCATTCATGGTACAACGGCCAGTAACGGATGAGCTCTTAATGGCATTAAAGACTCGACAGCAGTTACAAAGCAAGTCATCAAGACGCATTTATTGCCAACGGAAGCTATATAAAGACCTGCTATATATCCGAAAAAGACATCAGTGATCAATCCATTACACATCGAAGCACATCTGAATTCGACACATCTGCACTCATTTCTATATTTTCTACGCAATACAACCGTAACAATCTAAGCATTCGAACACACATCGCTGACGCAAGTCACGCACGACCGCTGTTCGAACCGCACGACAATAGTTTATTTCGCACGATTTACGCACGACGCACGACTCTTTCTTATGATTAAGACTACTTTTTCTCTTATTGTAATATGTTGTACACAAAACACTTTTTCCCAAGTCGACCGCGGTTTTTTCCCTCCTTTGGGTTTTCCGCGTCACCAAATCTTATGTCTTATTTACTTTTTATCGCGATTGTGTTGATTGGTCTTGAGATCCCTTTCTTTAGTTGTTAAATTCCACATCAACCTTAAGTTGTCCTTTGGGGGATTTTTGGCATTAACATGTGCGTTCCTAGAATCACATATCCTTCTGATTCTGACCATAACAGTCAGGAAGATACCAATGATCATTCGGAGGCATATCTTAGTGATGCTGATGATAAAGGTGAGGAAACCCCTGATGACCAACTGTCAGATGGTATGGCCATGCTGGCAGGTTATTCTAAACCTAGATCCCGTTTTTCTTCTTGTAAATCTAAATTTTCTAGAAAACCTTCTCAAAATTTCCCCAAGCACTCTTCAACTGATAAATCAAATGAGGAATGCTTTAAATGTGGGAAGAAATGTCACTTTGCCTCTGAGTGCAGAAGCAAACTCTCTGAAAGACCAAAGAACTCTTCCTCTGGTCGTTCTTGTTAGGACCATAAATGTCCTACATATTAGAAAGATATATAAATAATTTTATAGAGCGTAATTAGTTTAATTATAGAGGTTAATTATTGTAAAAGCCTTAATTATTATTATTTGGGCTTATTTGTTTATTGGGCTTGGGCCTTGTTTAGATAAAGGCCTAAATATATAAGGTTTCCTTAACCTTATAAATTAGGTTAGCAATTGATTAGCATTCCTAGAGATTCATTGTGAGCTTAATTGTTTAGAGAGAGATAGTTGAGAATTTCATTCAAACCTTTGTAACTATCTTGAATCATGAATACGAGAGGGATGACAAGTTGAAATCATCAATTGTTCGTGTTATTTCTCATTGATTGTATTGTTACCTGTCAATCTGGGATTAACAATTGGTATCAGAGTCGAATCGGTGATTTGAAGATACGAAAGAAATCGAACGAAAACGAGAAAAAAAAAATCGCAGTGAATTTTCTGGAAAAACACAGCAAGCCGTTTTGCCTATTCCCGGAGATTGAACCGTCGGATCGTCACGATTTTTGGACAGTAGCTCCACGACATTCCGTTTTACATTCTGAACGGTTTGATTGATTGTTTAAGGTCCAGAAGGCTCACAGATTATTTTCGAAATACTACAGTTTTTCTTGGGTTAAATAATTCTTCAATCGGGTTTGCAAAGTTCTTTCATCGATTAAATATTTATCTGTTATATCTCGATTGGTTAATTGCTTTAATCTATTCTTTATCTGCGTTTACAAGGATTCTAATGTTTTAATCTTTCAACTTAAAAATCAATTCTTGAGTTGTTTTGGGGTTCTTAAATTTTTGTGGTGTTTTTTTTTGAAAAATATGATATATTTTGCTTAGAAATCGATTTGGGTGTGTTTGTTTTTGTGTTTTTGGTCAAAATCTAACCCTACAGGATTGAAATCAAGCAACCCTATCGAACCCTGATCCGTATTTCTCAAAAAGCCGCTGTGTCCGGATGATCCTCACTGTTTCCGGGTAAGTTTTCTATTTCACACCACCTTTCCGGACAAAACCTTATTTTACCCGGATAACACAAACTTTTCCGGATAAAATAAAGTGTCCGGATGATTTTTGGTCTCTGTCCGGATGAAACCAAACTGTCCGGATGAAACACATCTATCCGGATAAAAGTCCAACTTTCCTGATGTTTATTTGGATGAGCCGTAACATTTGACTTTTGGGTATTCATTTGACTCACAATTGGTGTTGTGTGTGTCTGATTCACATTGTTTCAATTTTTTTTAGAGTGAATTGCATTTTTGGTCCCTGTGGTTATAGTATTTCTTTGAAAGAGGGACCTAAACTTCAATATCTCAAGAAGTGGTCCCTCAGTTTCTAATTTTGCTCCAAATCCAGTCCCTGGTCACTAACCCCGTCTATTTGGTCCGTTAGTGCTAGGGGTATTTTCGTCCAACCTTGTTTTATCCTTCCTTTTGCACTATTTTTTGTTTTTTCATATTTTTGTTAAAACCATAAACTTACAGGGACCTGTTACGTAATATATATATATATATATATATATATATATATATATATATATATTACATTTTTATATATTTCAAGAAAAATCAAGTTTTTTTGAAGAAACAGTGTGTGTTTTAGTGTGTTTGTGCATAATATCTTTGATGGGTCGAGATGATGTTCATCAATGGGGGTTCTTGCCACCAACTGAAGCTCCATCATTGTACACACAAGAACAAAGAGATGATCATTGGAGACATTTTGATAAGTCTGTAAATGCAATCTATTTTGGGTTTGTTGCTACTGCCATCTTGATCTCCATGTTTCTTGTTATGGCCATTTTTGAGAGGTTTTTAAGAACCTCGCCGCCGGTGATGTCGCCGGACGGTGGTGGTGGCCGGAATGCTGCCGGAGATGTTGGTTCCCAGATGGGTTTCAATTCAAAACTCATATAATTCCTCTTAATTCTTTTTAAACGAATTGACCATATATCTATGCATTAATTCCTAGGATCTATGATTTTCCGGCGAAAAACGATTTTTCGGCGACATTTTTTCAGAATCCGACAAACTCACGATTTTCCGGCGTCGACTTTCAATACCTCAAAACACTCGATTTATTGCTATTTTTCGAATTTAAAAGTTGCAAACCGAATGAAATTTAAAAACAAACTGATCTTGTGGTGATTTTCAACAAGCAAATCTCAACAAACAACAAGATCGATCATCATCTTTTACAAAAAAAATGTCGAAGAACACAAAGGTGTCGATCTCAGATCTGTTTTCAAAACCTTGACGATTTGTTGCACGAATAGAAATCTGGAATTTGTAATCTGATGAAGAACACAAAACAAAGTGATTTTGTGGGCATGGTTCATTACTACTTAGCTTATCCTATTCATATATATATATATATATATATATATTACATTTTAGAGATGGAGTTACACATACACACACAGTACACACACGTGTATATATATATATATATATATATATATATTTATATTTATAAACATAATTACATAACAGGTCCCTAAATTTATATGGTCTTTACAAAAATAAGAGAAAACAAGGAAAATTTAAAAAAGAGAGACAAAACCATAATGGACTAAATTACCCTTGACTTTAACGCTGATTTTAGATGGAGTTAGTGACCAGGTCCTCCTTTCAGAGTAAATACCAAAACTGAGGGACCACTTCTTGAGATACTGAAGTTTAAGTCCCTCTTTCAAAGAAATCAGATAACCACAGGAACCAAAAATGCAATTCACTCTTTTTTTTATCACCTTATTATTGCACATATCAAATCCGATCTCCTCACGTGCACCTTTATTTAATTTTTTATTATTTTATTTTTGTTTATTTGTTTTAGAAGTTACTCATCTCATTTTCTTTATCCGGAAACTTAGTTTACTCAGATAATTATTTATCCGGTAACTACATTTGCCGGAAACTCCAACTGTCCGGTAAGTGTCATACGGTAAGTACCTTCTTCCGGAAACAATCCCATCCGGTAAGCAACCATCACCCGGTAAGTGTTCTTTTGTCCGGAAAGTGCGTTCTCCGGTAAATCAACTTCTACCGGTAAGTTTAATTTTTGTTGTGTTGCTGTCCGGTAAGTCTCAATTCTCATTGTCCGGTAAGTGCTATTTTTTTGCGAGACCCTTAATCACCCGGTGAACCATAATCATCCGGTAAGTCCTAATTTTTGTCATCCGGTAAGTTGTGTTTTTGGTAAGTTTTGATTGGTAAGTTCTCGTCGGTACCCGAGTTACCGCACGTCTCGTGATTAAAAGTTTTTAATAAAAGTTGCGATTTTTCTTAACGATTGATTTGCAAAAAAAATTCTGACGCTTGAGATTATTTGCGACGATCTGCAATTATTAGCGACTATTATTATTCTTGTGAATTATTTTTCGTCGTGTTTGATCTAACTTGGTTTGTTTATCTTGCAGATTTTATTCTCGAAGAGTGATTTCGTTCGTTCGAATTCGATAATAATCAGATCTTATTTTTTGGAAACGAATTTATTTTTAAATTTGTTTTTCATATTTAATTTTTGAATTTTCTTCCGCAAACTTTATTCTTCAAAATAGCACCGATTAACGATCATAATTTTTCAGGTAACAATGTCGAAGTATTGCTTCAATCATGAGTGTAAAGACTATAAAAGAATGTATGATTCGGATATCAAGCTAGCAGATGAAGCGATCAGCAGGAATATAAAGGAACTGAGATTGCAAGAAATTGAAAGTTCTGAGAAGCTTGCTAAATCTGAAGAAAAGGCAATGATCTTAGAGTCTGAAAACACTGAGCTGAAAAAGAAGCTATCTGATTTATCATCACGAGATGATTTCAAGGAGACTGAGAAAGAGCAAGAAAGACGATATGAAAAGAATATCAAGCAAGCAGATGAATTGATCAGCAAGTACATCAAAGAACAGAAGGAACTAAAATCTGAAATCTGGAATAGCTCTGAGAAGCTTGCTGAAGAAGAAGAGAAAGGTAAACTCCTGAACTGTGAAAACCTTGAGCTTAAAAGTAACTATCTATTTTTGAAAAGGCTTTTGAAAAAGAAAAAGAAAGTTTTGAAAAAGAAAAACAATTGCTTATTCAAAAGCAATCTGGGTTTTCAACCAAATCTCTTGAAGAGAAGAAGAGTCTTGAGCTTATGTGTCTAAAACTTTCAAAACAGATCTCCGACTTTGAAAATGTTTTAATTTTAGAAAGAGAGAAGTTTGAAACTGAATGCAAATCTTTTTCTAAAAAAAATGGAGAACTTTCTTTGAAAATATCCGATTTGGAGAAAGAATTAGACATTCTAAGCAAAGAGACTGAGAAAAAGAAGGTTGAAGATTTTAAAGCAAAAAGTTTGAAAGATGATTTTACATACGAAAGAAAGATCTTTCAAACTGAAATTTCCAGGCTTACCAAGAAATTATCTGTTTTGTCATCTGATATCATGATAGAGAAGAGGCTAAAATCTGATATCCAAAAGAAGCTAGATCTAATGCTTGAGAAGAAAAATGATTTGTTTAACAAAGACAAGGAACTTGAAGCCAAAAACTCTGATGTTGAATCACCCAATCCGGCTAGTCCAGACACTGTTAATCAGTCTCTTTACCGTGATTCAGCTAATTCAGCTTGCTTTTCTAAGACTGCTTCAAGTTCTATTCATAGAAATGTTTCTTCAAAGACCTGTATTAGATCAAATAGCTCTTCAAAAGATCGAATCCATCCCTCTAATCTGTTTTATAACCCTATCATTGACAAATCAGATAATAAATCTTTCAAGAAAGTAAACATGGTGTGGAGAGTTAAGGGAACCACTCCTGCTCCAAACTCATTCGTCTCTGTTAAAAGTGACAAGAACAACACAACTTTTTACGCTAAACCTTTTGTGAAAACTGATCGAGTTTACTCTGTTAACAAACTGATCAACTTATCTACACAGAAGCTGTGTTGCTCTTACTGTGGAACAAGTGACTTTGTGAAGAAAGACCATGCTAAGTATTGGTTTGGTACTTATAGTATCCCCGGTCCTTACTATAATAGGGCATCTAACCGTCAAGGATCCATCAAAGGATGGATACCAAAATCCTACTAATCTGTTTTGCAGGAATGTCATGTGCGGTTTTAATTTCTATTATTCTTTTCACATGATCGCAATCAAAGGTTATGCCACATTTGAGGGGGAGTACTATGAGAGGTAAGTGAACTTCAACTGAATTCAAAGACCGTGGTAATTCATTCCGGATAACTTACTTGTGTTTGTCATTCTCCAATTTTAAATTCCATGATTGCCACGTGTCAGTTCATTGACTTAGTTATTTCCATGTCTCACATATTTGTTGATTTTTCGATGGAAATACACTCGTTTGAATTCCTAGTTGTTTTTCAAGTTCGCTATTTCTTGCAAATGATTCCATTCTTACCTGATATAATAATTGTGACTTGTTCTTCACAATTAAACTTTCTGATCATTGTCTCATTATTGCAAATATTGTACTTACTGAGTCAATCTGTTTAGCGTTTGATTTTGTTTCTTGAAATTCTGGTATTTCAAAATATGACTTTTGGTCATCTCAGATCAGGACTCGTTCTTAAATGCTTTGACTTCTAAACATTTCAGTTTAGAACTCGTACTTTAACTATTTTCCTATACTGTTATACTCGTTGCATGAAAGGAGTGTTAGGTCTTACATTATTTCTATGGTCAAGCCAGAACCGGAAGGACCTACCCAAGAAACACATCCTTTATAGACAACAGTGAGGGGTCTAGATTGTTAGATGAGTTTGGAGAGAAAATAATATGGTGAGGATGTGACAGGACTTAAAAGAATTAATTGGTCCTTACCAAACCGAGTCAGTTATCCGGGTAACCACACAATCTATTCATTCTCGCTCCTTGGAGATGAATATTGAAACAGACATGGACCCAGTGTCGATAACTCGTGTCACCTCACCCAGCCACTCAAGTATCTCCTAAAAGATGCTTGTTTCATATATTCACGGAGAATTAGCACAAACTCTATCTATTCCTCTCTCGGAGGTCTTAGATATTGAAACAGGAAGACATCAGCTCCGGTCTCCGAACTTCATATTCTAATCACTGTGTCAATTGATTTTAACTTGAGTCCCAAGTTAAATCAATAATTTGAGCCAAACAGATACAATCAATTTTCTTTCACACATGCACGAGTCTTTGTGATTCCAATCGCATATATTCGTGATATTGCCGGAACAGTTTGAGAAATTAACATTTTAAAAGTTTTCTTCAGTGATAACTGGAAGTCCTATCAGAGATACCCCATTGCCAACTCTGAACATAGGCCGCACAATTATTTTAATTGTTGTGATAACAGTTACTTTTGTGTTTCTATGTTAGTTGATTACCCTCTTCTGGTTACTTAATGTTTTGATCTGGTTCGTTTGCTACTCGTTACTATTGTCTTTGAACGTGCATGATGCTCCGGATGCTCCTACTCATTATGAGGGGGAGAAAGGGTACAGATTCAAAGACACGGATTATCAAAAGCCGAAGGGGAGTAATTGTTGAATTTTTTTTTACAAGTTACTCATCTCATTTTCCAAGATGAAGCCCTAGCTCTGATACCAATTTTTAGTTCCAGATCCGTGCAACGATAATGAAATCAAACAGATAAACAATGTATGTAACGATTTCAACTGGTCATCTCTGATTAAGCTTTCAATATTGAGAGGATTACAATAAACGTGTAGGAAAGCTAATGAGACAACTAGCCTATTTTTCTAAGGCTAGATTGCTTTATATATGGCGGGCCCGTGGTTAACAAGCCCATGGCCCGTTCACTAATAGAGCTCAAAATAAAGAATTACAATTTAAACCCTGAACTTTAAATCAACATAAAACGACCCTAACAATCTCCCCCTTTGATTTGAAGTTCGATTTGGCGCCAGTTCTCGACATATCTTTTTCGAAGCGCGCAGTGAATCTCGAACCATCTGATAGCACGGCGATAGTCGATGCGTTCTTAAACCATTTCCAGGGCATTCCGAGCAGTTATTTCATTCGGATTAGGAACATACGAAACCCTTGGATTTTCATACTCGTGCTGAATCATCTTTCGAAGAGCGTCTCGAACTTTGTAGAGCGTGCCGTCGCAGAATCTTTCTACCTGACTGAACCGCAGAAATCTTTTCTCTTTCTGTTCATTGATGAAGACGATCCCAAATTCTGGTTCTAGAAGCATAGCGTTCTCGGGATACATATTCAACTCAGGATCTTGCAGATTCGGTTTTATCAGATTTACCTTCTTCTCCCTGTTCTCGACAGCCATTTGGAAGTCCGTTAGATAAGACATCATAATAGTGCGGACCAGAAATCGACGAACATCTTCGAGCGCCTTTGTAACGGGAAGCGGTCAGATAGTTCTTGAACGTAGGTCTTTCAGAATCGCCAGGAAGTCAAACGGTCGGAGGTTCTGGAAGTCGGCTTCAGAAAACTTCCATTCATTCCCATCCTCACGTCGGACAGTGAATACAGGATAGACAATTTTCATCATACAGCTTGACTGGATATTGATTACCTCTGAGATCTGATGGTTGGTTCTGACTGGAAGACACCGCTTCATTGCACAGATGTATCGGCGTTGGTATTCAGGGCTGTAGTTGTAAATACCAAGGCAAAAGGTCGGCTCGATCGTGCGTAGCTTGTGAACAAACAACTTCTTCAGGGTTTCCTCCAGATGAGGGATAAGTACGGTGATCTTCTCCCAACGGATTTGTTGCTGAGGTGGAGGAGGAAGATCAGAAACTGTCTGTTGTTGAAGAGGGGATGTCGGAATGTCGGCAGTAGTAGTTTCAGGTCTTGTTGATGTTCCGGTGGGTTGAGCATAGTGAACGGGAGAAGAACCATATAAATTCTGTAGCAGGAACTGATCATAGTCGATGTTGTTGTCTTCATCAGTAAGGAAAACCAAATTTACCTGGAGATTTATGGCACTGGCGGCTTTTTCGTACCATGCATCTTCGGTACGGCACTGAAGATTTACCTGGAGATTTACGACACTGGCCGAGGGGGAGTAACGAAGTCCCCATGCAAAAGCCGAGGGGGAGTAACTGTTGATTCATCAGTCAAGGGGGAGTAACAGTTCTGAAAAGAGCTCAAAGCAAAAAGAGTTCAAAGTGCATACAAGTGATCAACTCTTCTCGTTCCTTATCAAGTGGTGTTTGCTTCAAATTATTTCCTCCATCGAGCATACTGGTTCTACAAAGTTCTTCAAGCTGAAGCTGAAAGCTAAGTCAACTCGCGGTTCAAAGACATTCAAAGACAGACTCGTTGAAGATTTGAAGACCAAGAGCTTTATTCAAGGGGGGGCGCTGAAAGTCCCGAAGTCAAGCAACATCGATGCGTTTCAAAGATTCAAGAGAGGAAGAGAAGATCAAGACCTGAAGGTTTCAAGACCGATTTTTATTTATATATCTTTAGGGGGAGATTGTTAGGACCATAAATGTCCTACATATTATAAAGATATATAAAAAAATTTATAGAGCGTAATTAGTTTAATTATAGAGGTTAATTATTGTAAAATCCTTAATTATTATTATTTGGGCTTATTTGTTTATTGGGCTTGGACCTTGTTTAGATAAAGGCATAAGTATATAAGGTTTCCTTAACCTTATAAATTAGGTTAGCAATTGATTAGCATTCCTAGAGATTCATTGTGAGCTTAATTGTTTAGAGAGAGATAGTTGAGAATTTCATTCAAACCTTTGTAACTATCTTGAATCATGAATACGAGAGGGATGACAAGTTGAAATCATCAATTGTTCGTGTTATTTCTCATTGATTGTATTGTTACCTGTCAATCTGGGATTAACAGTTCATTTTTAAAAGCTTGCAGGATTCTATCTTCAGCTCCTTCATTATAGCTTTATCTGACCTCACCACATCTGTACTCAGGTTCTGGTTGTTCATCACGTGTATGAACTCAATCTTTTGAAGTGAGGGTCAGTTCTCAACCCCGTACACCTTCTCTATATCGATCCTCTGGACATCCCTAACAAACAATATTTTACAATTTAAACCCTAAACTTTAAATCAACATAAAACGACCCTAACAATCTCCCCCTTTGATTTGAAGTTCGATTTGGCGCCAGTTCTCGACATATCTTTTTCGAAGCGCGAAGTGAATCTCGAACCATCTGATAGCACGGCGATAGTCGATGCGTTCTTAAACCATTTCCAGGGCATTCCGAGCAGTTATTTCATTCGGATTAGGAACATACGAAACCCTTGGATTTTCAGACTCGTGCTGAATGATCTTTCGAAGAGCGTCTCGAACTTTGTAGAGCGTGCCGTCGCAAAATCTTTCTACCTGACTGAACCGCAGAAATATTTTCTCTTTCTGTTCATTGATGAAGACGATCCCAAATTCTGGTTCTAGAAGCATAGCGTTCTCGGGATACATATTCAACTCAGGAGCTTGCAGATTCGGCTTTATGAGATTTACCTTCTTCGCCCTGTTCTCGACAGCCATTTGGAAGTCCGTTAGATAAGACATCGTAATAGTGCGGACCAGAAATCAACGAACAGCTTCGAGCGCCTTTGTAACGGGAAGCGGTCAGATAGTTCTTGAACGTAGGTCTTTCAGAATCGCCAGGAAGTCAAACGGTCGGAGGTTCTGGAAGTCGGCTTCAGAAAATTTCCATTCATTCCCATCCTCACGTCGGACAGTGAATACAGGATAGACAATTTTCATCATACGGCTTGACTGGATATTGATTACCTCTGAGATCTGATGCTTGGTTCTGACTGGAAGACACCGCTTCATTGCACAGATGTATCGGCGTTGGTATTCGGGGCTGTAGTTGTAAATACCAAGGCAAAAGGTCGGCTCGATCGTGCGTAGCTTGTGAACAAACAACTTCTTCAGGGTTTCTTCCAGATGAGGGATAAGTACGGTGATCTTCTCCCAACGGATTTGTTGCTGAGGTGGAGGAGGAAGATCAGAAACTGTCTGTTGTTGAAGAGGGGATGTCGGAATGTCGGCAGTAGTAGTTTCAGGTCTTGTTGATGTTCCGGTGGGTTGAGCATAGTGAACGGGAGAAGAACCATATAAATTCTGTAGCAGGAACTGATCATAGTCGATGTTGTTGTCTTCATCAGTAAGGAAAACCAAATTTACCTGGAGATTTATGGCACTGACGGCTTTTTCGTACCATGCATCTTCGGTACGACACTGAAGATTTACCTGGAGATTTACGACACTGGCCGAGGGGAGTAACGAAGTCCCCATGCAAAAGCCGAGGGGGAGTAACTGTTGATTCATCAGCCAAGGGGGAGTAACAGTTCCGAAAAGAGCTCAAAGCAAAAAGAGTTCAAAGTGCATACAAGTGATCAACTCTTCTCGTTCCTCATCAAGTGGTGTTTGCTTCAAATAATTTCCTCCATCGAGCATACTGGTTCTACAAAGTTCTTCAAGCTGAAGCTGAAAGCTAAGTCAACTCACGGTTCAAAGACATTCAAAGACAGACTCGTTGAAGATTTGAAGACCAAGAGCTTTATTCAAGGGGGGGCGCTGAAAGTCGCGAAGTCAAGCAACATCGATGCGTTTCAAAGATTCAAGAGAGGAAGAGAAGATCAAGACCTGAAGGTTTCAAGACCGATTTTTATTTATATATCTTTAGGGGGAGATTGTTAGGACCATAAATGTCCTACATATTATAAAGATATATAAAAAAATTTATAGAGCGTAATTAGTTTAATTATAGAGGTTAATTATTGTAAAAGCCTTAATTATTATTATTTGGGCTTATTTGTTTATTGGGCTTGGACCTTGTTTAGATAAAGGCATAAGTATATAAGGTTTCCTTAACCTTATAAATTAGGTTAGCAATTGATTAGCATTCCTAGAGATTCATTGTGAGCTTAATTGTTTAGAGAGAGATAGTTGAGAATTTCATTCAAACCTTTGTAACTATCTTGAATCATGAATACGAGAGGGATGACAAGTTGAAATCATCAATTGTTCGTGTTATTTCTCATTGATTGTATTGTTACCTGTCAATCTGGGATTAACAGTTCTTTTTTAAAAGCTTGCAGGATTCTATCTTCAGCACCTTCATTATAGCTTTATCTGACCTCACCACATCTGTACTCAGGTTCTGGTTGTTCATCACGTGTATGAACTCAATCTTTTGAAGTGAGGGCCAGTTCTCAACCCCGTACACCTTCTCTATATCGATCCTCTGGACATCCCTAACAAACAAAATTTTCCTTATGCTCTCCTGATAAGGAATCAGAATCCTAACTCGTTCACTTGTAGCCACATTCCTTTGCTCAGCATCAATCACTTCCTGATAAATTGCCAGTTCAGCTTCGAGTATCGGATCCCAGATTCTGCCATCGACTTGCACTTGAATTCCCGGAGCATTCACTTGTACCACTGGAGCCGGAGGAGCGGAAGTACCTGCACCTTGATCAGTCGGCGTTTGTGGTTGAGTAGTATCATCTGGAGTATCAATGTCGGAATCCGAAGCAGCCATAATAGCACCGGTGATGTCGAATATATCATCTAATTCCTCTTTGATTTGGACGGTCATTTTCTCAGGTTCTTCTTTAGAATCAATATAAATGTAATCCACGATCATAGCATCTGCCATCCTTTCTTCATCTGTTCTATTGTCAACAACCGAAGGCTTTTCAACCCCAGTTATGACATCAGCTAGAACTTCGGTTTCATCCACTTGGACCATATCAGTACCAGATCCACCTGCCCCCGTTTCCCCTTTGTTTACTGAAGCACCAACATTTTCTGCAGCTGTACCACTAGACTCACCAACCCTGGCTCTGTTCTCCCCCTCATGTTGATCAGGAGGATCCTGATCATCATGTCTTTGTTTGCTGGAAGCTTGAGCCTGAACTCTACACGCTTGTTCTACCACAACTAATCTCTTCGATAACTCTTGATAACCAGAAAGCATGGCTTGGGTCATTTCTTTCATGGTGTTGTTCAAGGTTTGGAAGTCATTACTGGTGGGCATTTGGGTTTGAGTTTGGGTCTGAGGTTGGGTATGTTGTCGGAGTAATCCAACAAGG
This sequence comes from Saussurea involucrata, assembly GCA_033807775.1. NCBI lineage: Eukaryota > Viridiplantae > Streptophyta > Magnoliopsida > Asterales > Asteraceae > Saussurea > Saussurea involucrata. The sequence goes on from CM066313.1 coordinate 16,181,665, forward strand.
TCAACTTCTTTAGTAGTGTATGTATCTCCTTGTGTTAACAGTCGGGCTAACAACTCAGATTTGAGTTGATCGGTAGGAATTTGGTGTAACGGAACTGATAGTGGTGGTTGTGGGTCGGATTGAGTGTTGGATGGTTGATCCTGAGGAGTTGATGACGATTCAGCAATGCCTTTTCCTTTTATTGCCCTTTTCCTTGTGCAGTGTGTTGCTTGTATGTCGTATCAGTCGATGCAAGTGAAGCTTGCAAAACCTCCAGAGTGATGTAGTGCGGATAAGGACCAAGGTTTTGAGCAACATGTCTCACAGTTAAGGATGGGAAAATAGATCTAACACCCGAACCACATAGGTTTTCGGTTATCGTGGTAGTTGTAGCAACTACACGGCCTGTGTTTAAAGATGGCGTAGTGTTAGCAATGATAGGACTTCCACCCCATCCTCATGGGGCACCAATAAATGGCGGCCGCACTCGGGGTGTTCCGGTTGGCGCACGAAAGCCCACAACTTGTTGTGATACCGACGCTCGTGGCCTAGGAAAAGATGTATGTTCAAAAGGTTCTAGGCTAAACGTTCTCGGAATAAAGGGCGGTGGCCGGGGCAGGAGCCTACCTTGTTCAATATCAGCAGACACCGAGTGTGTCGCCGATAGCGTTTGAGCTTTATCCCCTGTGTGAAATGAAACATCGGCAAAATGAGATGCCGACGAGTGGCTGAGGGGGGATGTGCTTTGCATGGCTGGGTCCACCATGTCTTGTTCAATACGCAACGGCGACGTATGCACGTTGGTAGTAGATGTGGCTACCCGGCTTGTAACAGTTTGGGAAGGATCGGTAGTTAAAACTTTATCCAATCCTATCTCAGCCTCTCCTATTTCTTTTCTCACATTCTCTCGGCTCACAGTAGTATTTTCTACTTCATCTCCCTCTTCCCGCCTTGTGTCACCAAAATCACCGGAGGGTCCGAAGTTCCAGATGGAATCAGCTTCGGAACCCTCAATGTGTTGACTCCGACCGATGTGTCTCGGAATAAGATCCGTATCAGGGTCATGATCAGGATCGGAGTCGGAATCGCCATCAGCTCGTCGTGGTTTGTCAGATGGTTCATCGTCGGATGACGAAGCATCGAGGTCAAAATCGGGATCATCCTCTGAATCCATCGACACGTTGTCGAGGATTGGAATTCTTACGGTTCCGGATATGGATACCTGGCCATCAGTCCTCGCCACCCCACCCACTCTCTGTCTTAATATTCTCCTCGCCTCTTCCCTTTCAGGAACCCCAAGTTCCTGAACCTGCTCAACATATATACCCTCACCGCCTAGTGGGATTGCACCTTGGGGAGGTACCGCCGGTTCTGGCTGGACCACTAGTGCATTAGCTATTCTATATTGCCTAACTACCTCAGACTGCTGGTCGGCATGGGCAAGAACAGCTTCAGGTATAACTGCGATGTGGGCAAAGTCAATATGTTTCGGCATCTTTAGATAATGCATCCATTGGCTTGGGCCTTTGACTGCATTTTCTCGGCAAGGGATCTCTCAGTTGTCTTCCATGATCTGGTGAATTAAGATCTGAAAGAACCGTTGGTAGGGCATGAAGTTGCGGTTCTTGTGTGGTCGGAATTTATCCTCGACTAGCTCTATCAGTTATATCGAGCATAGGGTATACCAAATCCTCGGTAGGAATTGGCGTTGGAATTTGGACAAGCCCATCAGAATTGGGTGTTTGGCATCTTGATATCCGAGGCTTGGGATATCGGCAAAGAGTTGTGCCTCGGGAACAGGGTCTTCGAAGTTTTTGCTATGGTAGGTCAAGTGCACGTCGGAGTCTTCTAATGGTTATACGTATATCAAAGTGATCGACTTTGGCTCTGAAATGTAGACCCCGTCGGTGATTTGGGTGGTACTGTAGTGTTGCCCAAAACTGTTGCAGGTAGATGACGGGTACTGTGATGACTTTGGTAAACGCGGTTCGTAGGGGATGGACACGGAGGATCTCTATAATAATTTGGTAGTCGAAGACCATATTGAGGTCAAGGTGATGGTTGTTGTCCTCTAACCTCAGATGTTGGTTCCTTGGTAGCAACTCGGCATCAAGATCCCGAGCATTTACCGAAGGGTGTGATGATCGGTGCGAGGGTATGATGGTGTTCTCGTCAGAGAAATTTCCATCACGATGTGCCATCTGAACCATTCACAGTTTAGAACAGTTCCAAAAACAGGTTTTTCTTCAAAAAAAATCCAAAAATTGCCTAAGTCCTGGTTTTATCGCAACACACAACAAATTCTTATCGCAAGGCATGATGATGTCGCAACTCAAAGGTTGCGAGGAGTGGTTATCGCAACACATTAGTTGCGAGAAAATGTTACCACAACACAAAGGTTGCGATAAGCTCTTATCGCAACTAATAGGTTGCGATAAGGATGAACTTCAGCCAGTTGCGATAAAAATGAACTGCAAGAACACAAAGAGTTGCGATAAGAATGAACACTGAAAATATCCTAAGTGTTCAAGCCCAGATTTTACTTTTTCGCACAAAACATGTTTAAACCTACACTACTAGGTTTGCAATGTACTCGATAGTGAAACCCTAGCAAGTCTAAGCATAAACAAACACATACTCATCAATTTTTAAAGCAGAATATGAAGAGTTCGACCCTAAACCCTAAAAGCAACTGTATAACATGAATCGATGGATGACAATGAATATAGATGATAGAATACGTACCTCGAAGTGATCTGTGAGAAACGTGTGTGATTTGAACTCGAGAAACTTTGAAACAATAAGCTCAGATTTGAATGTTGGTACGAGAGAGTTGAGAGAAGTTTGAATATTTTGAAAGATGAGATAAAAATTCAAACACTCACTATTTATAGGAACTTGAGATAAAGAACACGTGGAAACAATTAATTGGTCCAATGGTTTGACCCCACAGTGTCAGGTTATCGCAAGTACAAGGTTGCGATAACACTCCTTGTTATCAGTGTTATCGCAAGGAACTGGTTGCGACAACATGTTCGACCTTATCGCAACAGAGGGTTGCGATAAGATACTGTTCATGTGTGTTTTATCACAAGGCAAGGTTGCGAGGATAATTCTTATCGCAACCAATGTGTTGAGATAAGACAACACTTATTTTAATTGCAACTGAGGATTGCGATAAACTACTGTTTATCAAGTTATCGCAAGTGGTAGGTTGCGATATCAGTAACACTTGGACATTTTTTAGATAAAATTTTAAAAGATTTTATCACATTGGAAGATGTCCAACTTCCAATTGATTCAGCACTCAAGGTTTTAAACATAGTTGTCACTCCCCTTTAAATGATGCATAGATTTGAAAATTTGTTTTCATCATTTAAGAGTTAGTGTTTAAAACAAGTCAGAATACATACATTGTCTTCTCCGAAGCAACAGTCACATGTTAACTACACTTACATGATCTGGTAGTTATGCACAATCCCCCTATATTTGTGCATATGATCTGTACTAAAACTCCCCCTGAAACCATGAACATACCTTTGTGCAGATACAAGTTGAACAAGCATTTGTAATACAACTAAGATATGAGAATTTAAATAACATATATTGAGAATAGAATATGATGAAAATTTGAGTGTATCAATCTAGATACGATGTCTAGATTGAGATACAAATATTTCCATCTATTATATGATCAATATATGGAAGTTAAACTTTCATATTCAGCATGCCGAGCTTGGATACTAGAAAATTGAAACGTTTTTCATCCAAGGCTTTTGTAAAGAGATCGGCAAGCTGATACTTAGTTGTAACAAAATACAATTCAACAGTTCCTTTCTCAACATTATCTTTTAGGAATGATACCTTATGTCAATATGTTTGTTTTTGGTGTGCTGGACAGGGTTAGCAGATATAGCAATAGCACTCTTACTGTCGCAATAGATTGGGATCTTCTCATATTGAAACCTATAGTCCATGAGTTGGGTCTTCATCCAAAGGACTTGTGAACAACAGCTCGACGCGGCTACATATTCTGCCTCCGCGGTTGATGTTGAAACACAATTCTGCTTTTTAGACGACCAACTCACGAGCTTGTCCCCCAAAAACTGGACGTGCCCCGAGGTGCTCTTTCTGTCCAACATGCTTCCTCCGTGATCCGCATCTGAATATGCGATGAGTTCGAATCCGGTTCCCTTGGGATACCACAGTCCTAGATACGGTGTGCCCTTCAAGTACCGAAAGATTCTTTTGACGGCGTCGAGGTGTGATTCTTTGGGTTTGGCCTGAAATCTATCACATAGACAAGTGGAAAACATTATATTTGGACGACTAGCAGTTAGATACATTAGAGACCCAATCATTCCTCTATAATTCTTTACATCGACATCAATACCGTCAGGATCTGGACCTATCTTAGATCCAGGAGCCATAGGCGTACCGATCGACGTACAGTTTTCCATCTTGAATTTCTTCAAGATATCAAACACATACTTTGATTGGTTGATGAAGATACCCGTAGAGAATTGTTTGACTTGTAATCCGAGAAAGAAATTAATCTCTCCCATCATACTCATTTGAAACTAAGTCATCATAATGCCAGAAAACCAAGTACAAAGTCCAGGGTTAGTCGAACCAAAAATAATATCGTCAACATAAATCTGAACTAAAAGAACATCACCTTCCTCGCGCAGAGTAAACAGAGATGTGTCGATTTTACCTTTCACAAAGCCAGCTTTTAGTAGAAAGGTTGATAAGACTTCATACCAGGCACGGGGGGCTTGTTTGAGACCGTAGAGGGCTTTGTCAAGAATGTATACGTGATTTGGATAGTCTTTGTCTACAAAACCTTCCGGTTGAGACACATACACTTCCTCCTTTAGAACACCGTTCAATAATGCCGTCTTCACGTCCATTTGATAGACGGTGAAGTTCTTGTAGGCGGCAAAAGAAAGGAACATCCGAATTGCCTCAAGACGAGCAACCGGTGCATACGTCTCGTCATAATCTATCCCCTCCTGTTGCCTATACCCTTTAGCCACTAGCCTCGCCTTGTTTCGAACAATTATTCTGTCTTCGTCTTTCTTGTTCTTTAGGACCCACTTGGTACCGATAAGTGTCTTACCTTTGGGTCGCGGAACTAGTCTCCACACCTTCAGAGCTTCAAACAGATTCAGCTCTTCTTGCATCGCAAATAACCAGTCAGGGTCTTCTAAGGCTTGTTGAACTGTTGAGGGCTCAACTTGACTTAAGAAGAGTGCATATAATACTTCATATGCGGATGTTGATCTTGTCTTCACTGGTTCAGATACATCACCAATCACCTGATCAATTGGGTGACTGCGTGTCCACTTCGTGGAATATGGATGGAGAGATATAGTATCTTCATTGGGGTCTACAAGGGTAGGATCTTTATCGAAGTTCAACTCAATCGTCAGTGTCGGTTCCGGTTGTGAGGCGGGTTGTTTGTCAGAATTGACAATCGGCACTGCCTCGGGAACTGATTCAATTGATTTGTCTGGATTGTTCTCAGTACTCTGAACATTGACATTCGAAGTTGTTCTAGATGAAGAAGCACCACTCGTAGATTCATGTTATCGTGCTTGTGTAGATGCCACAGTTGTGTTCCTTGGAGAAGATGCAGGAGTAGTTGCACCAGTATTTGATGAAGTCGGCACCGGTGAGGGTCCTGACATAGTAGCTTGAACTGGTGGTGTAGCTACTTGATTCTTGTTATTGATAGATGAAGAAGGTTTATCACTACCAAAATAGTCATCATAAAAATGTTCAAACAATAAATCAAGTTCGTTAGGAGTAGAGTTAGAAGTGGAAGCTTGATCCTTGTTTGAAGATCTAGTCATCATTGGACGGATTTGTCCAGATGCTAGTATTCCGGATATCGCGGGTTCTGTACTGTTTTTCACATAAGCCATTCCTTTAGATTCGTCGAATTTGACATTTATACTTTCAATCACAGTTCTGGAAGATTTGAAGTAGACTCTGTATGCTTTTGATGTGAGAGAGTATCCGATAAAAACACCCTCAATTCCCTTTGGACTGAATTTGTTCAAGTTGTCCTTATCGTTCAGCACGATACACCTGCATCCAAAGACACGAAAGTAGTGTATTATAGGTTTTCCATTGTTAATCAATTCATATGGAGTTTTACCAAACCGTCGATGGATAATTGAACGGTTTTGTGTGTAGCACGCCGTCGCAACAGCTTCAGCCCACAGAAATAGAGGTAGATCAGCATAAGACAGCATCGTTCATGCCGCTTCAACGAGTTTACTGTTTCGTCTTTCAACGACACCGTTCTGCTGAGGTGTTCTGGCCGCAGAATATTGATGAGTTATTCCTAATGACTTAAAGAAGTCATCAAGAGTCTTGTTTTTAAACTCTGTCCCGTTATCTGATCTGACGGTCTGAAGTGATTGTTGACGATTCACTTAAAGCTGTTTGATTAATGAGATGATCAAGTCAGGTGTTTCATCCTTTGATCGTAGAAACTTGACCCATGTATATCTCGAATAATCATCGACGACGACTAACACGTATCGTTTGGCACTAATACTCTGAGTCTTCATTGGACCACAGAGATCCATATGAAGGATTTCCAAAGCTTTGTGTGTGCTGGGCTCGGGTTTCGGTGGGTGAGGAGCTCGTTTCATCTTCCCCTTCTTACAAGCAGTACAGAAGTTGTCTTTTTCAAATTTCAGAACTGGTAGACCTATGACTAAGTCACCCAATGTCAATTTTTGTATGTAACGGAAGTTGAGATGAGATAATCGTCTATGCCATAACCAACTTTTCTCCAAAGACGCTTTAGACATCAGACATACGTCTTTCTTAGGCTTGAGCTTTGATAGGTCAATAGTGTACATATTGGAATTCCTAGAACAAACAAGAAGCTCATCTCGTCAATCAGGTTGTAGCGCAGTGGTTGATCGCCCTGGGTGATGTGGTGGAATATCCCATCTACCCAGGGTTCGATCCCAGACGTCCTCAACATTGATAAGACATCTTTAAGTTTCAAAATTGTCAGGGATTAGTCCGGGCTGTGCCTGAGATACCCTTTCCAAAAAAGAAGAAGCTCATCTCCTCCGTCGGTTAGAACTGCACAACGGGTCTTCTTAAAATGGACTTCTAGGTCTTTATCACAAAATTGACCTATACTAAACAGATTGTGTCCTAAGCCCTCGACGTAATTGACTTTTGAAATCCTCACATTATCTTTGACAATATCTCCGTAACCCAAAATTGGAGAATATTGATCATTTCCAAACTTAACCCTACCACCATATTTCTCCACATAATTAGCGAGCAGCTCCTTTCTTCCAGTCATGTGCTTTGAGCAGCCTGAATCTAAGTACCAGACATGACTGGGCTGCAAAAGGGAAATTAGATGGTTTTAGGTACCCATTTCCAAATGGGTCCTTTCTGATTAGTAGGTTTCGACTTGACATTATGTTTTCTATAACCGGTGTTAAAGTAATCATTTGAATAAAACCAACGGTTATAATCTGATTTGTAGATAAAATCATCCACACCACAAGAAGAACAACAAATTTGATCACGTGCTAAATTAATCAGTTGTCGCATTGAATAAACCTTGTAAGGAATTACAAGTTTTTGTTTATTTCCAACAGCATGATCACTAACATTTGAAACAAAATTGTTTTTCTTGGAATTTAAAACAGCGTGGGATGATTTGATGTGGACTCCTTTATTCTCCACTCGATACGCGTATTGTTTCTCAAATAACGATCTGAAATACCCGAAAGATAGGAGTTGTAAGCGTTGGAAGTTTGAGCTTGAAAAGAATTATTTTGCTTCTTTCTTTTTGTTTTTCTTTTCTTCTTCTGTAATGATTGTTTGGATTTAGATTTCGAATAATAATCATTAACAGAAGATTTTTCAACAGGTTTTGAAGATTTACCCTTAAAGAAATTCTTCTTAGGTGCTTCTTCTTTGATTATAAAATTTGTCTTTCTGGTATCTTGAACTCCTTGGGAAAAAGAAAAGGTGGTTTGTCCTTTGACCCAATAGTCAAGATGTCTCTCGCTGTCATATTTAGATTACTTATTTATGATCGTTAAGTACCCCTTTGATATGATTAGTAAAAAAAATTGGTTCGCACTGAGTTTGTCTCAACCCACTGTATGTCTCAACCCAAGTCTTCTCGCAACACACAGTTTATCTCAACCCAATAATTGTCACAATGGAAAGTTTATCTCAACTCAAGCCTTATCGCAACACAATTCTTGTCTCAACTCACTTCTTGTCGCAACCAAAATCTTGTCTCAACCAACAGCTTATCTCAAGAACCAAGTATATCGCAGGCAAGTTAATCTCAAGAGAAAAAACTTGTCACAACAAATAGGTTGTGATATAAGCCAAAAAGATTCTTATCGCAACAGGAGGTTGCGATAAGTACTGTTCACTATGAAGTAGGTTGCGATAAAAGAGTCTTATCGCAAAAGGCAGTTGCGATGAAATACTGTTCACTTTTGGAGACTTGCGAAAATAACGGCTTGTTGCAACAAAGGGTTGCGATATAATACTGTTCACTTCTGTTAGTTGCGATACTGAAGAACACTCAAGAACACAACATGTTGCGATAGTTATGAATGTTCAAATAGTCTTAAGTCGATTCTCCAAAAATGATCTAATTTCTCGGAAAATTGGTACGCAGGTTCGCAATGATATTCTGGACAACTTTAATACTTCGAGTTTTTCCCAAAAACCACTAGAATAGTGAATTTCAATCCAAAACAGTGAGTTTTTCTCAAAAGTCCGAAAATACTTGTTTTGCACAAATTGAGTCTAATCCTGGTGTAATTGCGGAATGAAAACACACAGGGATGACTAGCAAACACTCCTAGAACAATTCTAATCCATTTGAAGCACTCAAATGGCTAAAATCGAATAGAAATGAATGAAAATGAAGAACACTCAACTTTTGCAAAGACCTTCAAAATCCTGATCTGATCTAAGTGATGTACTATGCTCTGATACCAATTGTGATCCCAGAACAAGTAATCAATCTGTATAAGCAATCAGATGGCCATCCATATATATTAATCAATGAAGAACAATCACCAAGTACAATAGAAAGAATGTAGAGAGCAATGGTACTTGTGTGTGTACTGGTGTGTGTAGCTATGAATGACCTAATTAATATCTAGAGTAAAGTTACCTTATATAGTATGTAACTTAGTAATTACATAAATGGTCCCTCTACATGGTACAACATGGTAAATTAAGCACTAACAAGTACAAGGCTAAATACAAAAGAGAGAAAGAGAGAAATGAAATGCTTTCCAAAAAGGGAAAGGGTCTGCTGGCTGAGTCTCATGACTGGGAAGATGAACCCACATCTGACAGTGATAAGGACATGGCCAATATTTGTTTCATGGCAAAGATTGATGACATGAATGACTATGAGGAAACTCCTTCCACTCTGGCTCTAGTCTCAACAGGATGTTCCTCCTCATCCACTCAGGTACATCCCTTTCTATCTCTTACTGATTATGAAAAGATTGATGCATTTGACTCCTTAACTGTTGACTTTTATGATGCTAAAGATGCTAAGAAAAAGGCAAATGCCCAGATAAAATCTCTTTCCTCTCAACTTCAAATCTGTCTTTCTCAACTAAAACATTTTGACAAAATCAAAGCTGAGCTTGAAGATCTGAAAATCATAAACTTTACACTTGCTAAAGAGAAAAATAAGCTGTTAAAAAGACTTGAAAAGGAACAAGAAACTGTGAAAAAGTGGACTAGCTCTTCTAAGAACTTAGAAAAGATATTTCAAGACCAAATGAAGTGTGATGAAAAATCTGGACTTGGTTTTCCCAAAATGGACATTGACTCTTCTTCAAACGTTCATGCTTTAACTACCTTTGTGCTTCCTCTTTTCTATGAGTCCTCTGAACAACATTCAAGTGATACTCATTCAATGAACTCTACTGATCTTTCTGAAGGCTTAAAGTTTGGGATGTTCATTAAAGCTAAAGGTGATGCCTCAACTTCTGAAGTTGAAGAAGCTCAAGGCTCTAATGACCTTCCCAAACCTGTTCATGAGCTGATGAAATCTTTACACATAGATGAAGCCTCTTCCTCTGAACCTAAGCCTTCAAAGATCCCTAAGAGAGAACCTCAACCTTCTTCAAAAAGATTTTCCACTTCTAACAAAGGGAAATCAGTAGCCGATTCCCATCCCAAAAGAAATACTCCAAAGACATATTCTGGTAACTCTTCCACTTTTCCCATTCCTCGATCCGTGCTTCTGAAAAAGTCAGATTCCAAAGAATCCTCTCATTCACCAACCTATAACCCTGACAAAGGAATTCTAGGATCCAAACCTCCTGCTTCATCCTCTTCAGCCAAGATCATAAAAATTAATGTGAAAGGTCAAAGCAAGGAAAGTGGTCATGGTTTTTAAAAGGTTTTTATTTATAGAAAATGGTATAACTGTGGTGACACTTTTCATATGGCTAAAGATTGTCCTCTTGAAAGAATGGACATGATCCCCTCTAAAGATCTCTCTACTTCTTCTTCTAACCCAAAAGGACCCATCTCCAAGTGGGTACCAAGGAACTAATTTTTTGTGATTGCAGGTCTACGGACATCAACAGATCAGGTATCTGGATAGTGGATGTTCGCGTCACATGACTGGAAACAAATCTCTTCTTGTTAACATCGTGTTGGCTAAAGGTCCATCTGTTACCTTTGGTGATAACTCTCGAGGCAGTACTAAAGGCTACGAAACTCTCTCTAATGGTTCTGTCACCTTTAATAAAGTGGCGTATGATGAAGGCTTGATGCACAATCTCTTGAGCATAAGTCAACTGTGTGATCTTGGGTACAAGGTAATCTTTGAGCTGTCCATATATACGGTGGTTGATAAAGACATGCAAGTTGTACTTTCCGGGTACAGAAAAGAAAATGTTTATGTTATAGACATGGGACGGAGTTCATCTTTTGGAACAAACATCTGTTTTGTCTCTGAAAACGCTACCAAGATCAGCTGGCTTTGGCACACGCATCTCTCTCACCTCAACTTCAAAACCTTGAACTTTCTCTCCTCCAAAGAGCTCGTGTCTGGAATGCCAAAGCTGACATTTGTGAAAGAAAAGCTATGTGCTGCTTGTGAGAAAGGAAAGCTTACAAAATCCTCGTTCAAATCCAATCAATGCTTCTCCATCTCTCAACCTCTTCAGATGCTGCACATGGATCTGTGTGGACCAGTCAGCACTCCAAGCCTTAGTGGAAGAAGGTACATTCTTGTTATTATTGATGAATTTACACGTTACACTTGGGTATTTTTTTCTCAGGTATAAAAGTGACGCTTCTGAAGAAATCATAAAGTTCATCAAAAGATCTGAAATGATGAATGGGCAGCTGGTGAGATCTGTAAGAAGTGACAACGGCACTGAATTCAAAAACAGTGTCCTGGATGACTTCTTCACTGAAAAGGGCATCTCTCAGAATTTCTCAGCTGTACAGACTCCACAACAAAATGGTGTGGTGGAGAGAAAGAACAGGACGCTGTGTGAAGCTGCTAGATCCATGTTGAGTGAATCTCACTTGCCGGACTATTTTTGGGATGAGGCAATTAATATTGCTTGCTTTACCCAAAATAGGTCCATTATTGTAAAAAGACATAATAAGACTCCTTATGAAGTCTTTTATGGTCGAAAACCAAACATCTGTTTTCTTCATGTCTTTGGGTGTGTCTGCTATATATTAAATGACAGAGAAAACCTGGGCAAGTTTGATCCTAAAGCAGATGAAGGCATATTTATGGGTTATTCTCTCACTTCTAAAGCTTTCAGAGTCTACAATCTTCGGAGAAAATGTATTGATGAATCAATACATGTCAAGTTTGATGACCTCAAGGTATCGTCCTTCCTCAGATGATGATGAATTAAACTCTTGGATCACCTCTTGCATTGGTGATGGTCTTTCTACTTCTTCACCTAACCTAACTATTCCAATACCTTCTCCTCAAAATCCTACCTCTCAAGACAATAACCCTTCCACATCTTCACACCCTTCCTCAAACCAAGAAGAAAATTCTCTGCCGATCCAAACTTCCCAAAACCAAGATTCTCTTCAAAACACTACTCAACCATCAAATATTCCCTCTTCATCAAATCCACCTAATCTTCCATCCTTCAATCCTCCTAAAGATTTACCCTCTACATTTCACTCACAACCTTCCGTTCCTCCAACTTTGCCTCCTGGCACTGAAATGGACCAAAGATCATCCAATTGATCAAATAATTAGTGATCAACAGGCTGGTGTCCAAACCAGAAGAGGAGTAGGCAATATCTGTCTATATGTGAACTTTTTGTCCCTTATAGAGCCTAAGAAGGTTGAAGAAGCTCTAGCTGATCCATGTTGGATCACTGCAATGCAAGAAGAACTCTCTCAGTTCGAAAGAAACAAGGTCTAGAGATTGGTTCCTCGTCCTCCCCAAAAAACAATCATAGGAACCAAAAGGGTCTTCAGAAGCAAGATGGATGAGGAAGGCACTGTCATCAGAAACAAAGCCATGTTGGTTTCTCAAGGGTACAGGCAAGAAGAAGGAATTGACTATGATGAAACCTTTGCTCCAGTTGCCAGACTTGAGGCAATCAGAATCTTCCTTGCTCATGCTCCCTACAAGAACTTCAGAGTCTTCCAGATGGATGTCAAGAGTGCTTTCCTAAATGGAGAACTTGTTGAAGAAGTATATGTGAAACAACCTCCTGGATTTGAAGATCCCTCTCATCCTGACTATGTGTACAGATTGGATAAGGCTCTCTTTGGCCTTAAACAAGCCCCTCATGCCTGGTATGACACTCTAGCAGACTTTCTCCTGAAGAACAAGTATACTCGGGGTAAGATTGACAACACTCTTTTCGTCAAGCAAACCTCAGGTAATCTCATTCTTGTTCAAATCTATGTGGATGACATCATTTTTGGTGCCACCGATGAATCACTATGTGATGAGTTTGCTTCTCTCATGATGAGTCAATATGAGATGAGCATGATAGTGGAGCTAACATTTTTCTTGGGTCTCCAAGTAAAACAATCTTCTGAAGGTATTTTTATAAACCAAAGTAAATACATTCATGATCTTTTGAAAACGTTTTGATACCTGCTCTCCCATGAAAACTCCTATGGCACCACCTCTAAAACTTGATGCTGATACAGCTGGTGTACCTGTTGATGTAACAAAATTTAGAGGAATGATTGGGTCACTTCTTTATCTTACTGCTAGTAGACCTGATATTATGTTTGCTACTTGTCTGTGTGCGCGTTGCCAAGCTAATCCTAAGGAATCTCATTTGGCTGCGGTTAAACGCATCTTCCGGTATCTGAAAGGTACCTTGAATCTGGGTCTTTGGTATCCCAAAGACTCAGGTTTTGATCTAATGGGTTATTCAGATTCTGACTTTGCAGGATCAAAAGTTGATAGGAAAAGCACTACTGGAAGCTGCCAACTTCTTGGTGGTAAACCTGTTAGCTGATCTAGCAATAAGCAACACTCAGTCTCCACCTCCATGGCTGAAGCTGAATATGTTGCTGCTGGTAGCTGTTGTGCTCAAATCCTATGGATAAAGAATCAACTAAGGGACTATAATCAAATCTACTCTCAAGTTCCTATATTGTGTGACAACTCTAGTGCAATTGCCATTGCAAACAATCCGGTGCTTCACTCCAGATCCAAGCACATTGACATCAGATATCACTTTATCAGAGATCACATCTCCAAATATGATATTGAGCTGCACTTTATCCCCATCGATCTTCAACTAGCGGATCTCTTCACAAAGCTGCTAGAAGAAGCTCGGTTCAAGTTTCTCTTAGGAGAACTTGGCATGCTAAATTTAGATGTATAGAAAAATAAAAATAAAAAGAAGAAAAATCAAAAAAAAAAATAGAGAGAAAAGAAAAGTCAAAAAAAAAATATTACTGTGTTTAGTATTTTATCAGTTAGAAACTTATAATTTTTTTTGTACAAGAAAAGTCAATCTATTTCCTTACTAATATTTTTATTTCTACTTTCCTTTCCTACTTTTACCTATACCCATTAAACTCCTTACCTTTTACCTACTTTTACCTCACACAACAAACACAACTTTTTTACCCTCATCAGTCCACGTCATTTCAATCCTAACCATCCATTTTCTTACCCATCGAAACTTCCTTTTCATCCTCACCCTTATTTTTCCATCCAAACAAACACACCCTACATTCTATCCTAAATTAACCCTTCCTTCACTCTTTTACCCCTTATATATTTTTGGTCCATATCCATATCCTATTCCAAATCACATTTCAAAAATCTTCCATCTTTCCTAACCAACAAAAACCACCTATACTCATCTCTCAAGAATCCTTCAATTCTTTCTCCACATATCTAATCTTCCCTTTCCGACATCTCCCTTTACCGAAAATCCCTAACCGCCGACGGTTTTTTAGCCGATCTCCATACCAGCCGAAAACCAAGGCTGCCGAAGATAGCTAGCTAGCTGCTGACAACAGCTATTCCCAACGCCGAAACAAGGTTGCCGACAACAGCTTATCGCTGTCGACCATACACCCCAAAACAGCCCCTCTCGGCTGTTATCTATTCGGCTGCTGCCGAAAAGTTATCGGTTGTGTTGCCGATTACAGAAGCCAATGAAAAGCCTTTGTGGCTTTCCTCTGCCGACACTCACGTTGCCGAAGCCAAACAGCCTTATCGGTTGCTCTTTTCTGTCGATTGGCTCTCCCACCGACTACCCAATCAGCCGACACCCCACTTCTTTTTCTGCAGAAAAGCAACCCAAAACACTCCCTTATCGGCTGCCATCTTGCCGATAGACCATCGGCTGCACTCACCCTCCTACCGACTTGCAGCTTCCGATTCCCCTCTCCCCCTTGCCGATTTCACTTGACCGACCCCCCCCCCCCGGTTGACTTTTCTGCCGAACACCCCCCCTTCCCCTCTTTTTTCCTGCCAATTTCCCTTAATACCTCCACCCACCGATTTTTTTGTAAGATCTCTCTTTTCTCTCCTTTTTCACCCTCCTATGGCACCACCTCTAAAACTTGATGCTGATACAGCTGGTGTACCTGTTGATGTAACAAAATTTAGAGGAATGATTGGGTCACTTCTTTATCTTACTGCTAGTAGACCTGATATTATGTTTGCTACTTGTCTGTGTGCGCGTTGCCAAGCTAATCCTAAGGAATCTCATTTGGCTGCGGTTAAACGCATCTTCCGGTATCTGAAAGGTACCTTGAATCTGGGTCTTTGGTATCCCAAAGACTCAGGTTTTGATCTAATGGGTTATTCAGATTCTGACTTTGCAGGATCAAAAGTTGATAGGAAAAGCACTACTGGAAGCTGCCAACTTCTTGGTGGTAAACCTGTTAGCTGGTCTAGCAATAAGCAACACTCAGTCTCCACCTCCATGGCTGAAGCTGAACATGTTGCTGCTGGTAGCTGCTGT
This sequence comes from Saussurea involucrata, assembly GCA_033807775.1. NCBI lineage: Eukaryota > Viridiplantae > Streptophyta > Magnoliopsida > Asterales > Asteraceae > Saussurea > Saussurea involucrata. The sequence goes on from CM066313.1 coordinate 16,197,136, forward strand.
GCTCAAATCCTATGGATAAAGAATCAACTAAGGGACTATAATCAAATCTACTCTCAAGTTCCTATATTGTGTGACAACTCTAGTGCAATTGCCATTGCAAACAATCCGGTGCTTCACTCCAGATCCAAGCACATTGACATCATATATTACTTTATCAGAGATCACATCTCCAAATATGATATTGAGCTGCACTTTATCCCCATCGATCTTCAACTGGCGGATCTCTTCACAAAGCTGCTAGAAGAAGCTCGGTTCAAGTTTCTCTTAGGAGAACTTGGCATGCTAAATTTTGATGTATAGAAAAATAAAAATCAAAAGAAGAAAAATCAAAAAAAAATAGAGAGAAAAGAAAAGTCAAAAAAAAATATTACTGTGTTTAGTATTTTATCAGTTAGAAACTTATAATTTTTTTTTGTACAAGAAAAGTCAATCTCTTAAGAAAAGTCAATCTATTTCCTTACTAATCTTTTTATTTCTACTTTCCTTTCCTACTTTTACCTATACCCATTAAACTCCTTACCTTTTACCTACTTTTACCTCACACAACAAACACAACTTTTTTACCCTCATCAGTCCACGTCATTTCAATCCTAACCATCCATTTTCTTACCCATCCAAACTTCCTTTTCATCCTCACCCTTATTTTTCCATCCAAACAAACACACCCTACATCCTATCCTAAATTAACCCTTCCTTCACTCTTTTACCCCTTATATATTTTTGGTCCATATCCATATCCTATTCCAAATCACATTTCAAAAATCTTCCATCTTTCCTAACCAACAAAAACCACCTATACTCATCTCTCAAGAATCCTTCAATTCTTTCTCCACATATCTAATCTTCCCTTTCCGACATCTCCCTTTACCGAAAATCCCTAACCGCCGACGGTTTTTTAGCCGATCTCCATACCAGCCGAAAACCAAGGTTGCCGAAGATAGCTAGCTAGCTGCTGACAACAGCTATTCCCAACGCCGAAACAAGGTTGCCGACAACAGCTTATCGCTGTCGACCATACACCCCAAAACAGCCCCTCTCGGCTGTTATCTATTCGGCTGCTGCCGAAAAGTTATCGGTTGTGTTGTCGATTACAGAAGCCAATGAAAAGCCTTTGTGGCTTTCCTCTGCCGACACTCACGTTGCCGAAGCCAAACAGCCTTATCGGCTGCTCTTTTCTGTCGATTGGCTCTCCCACCGACTACCCAATCAGCCGACACCCCACTTCTTTTTCTGCAGAAAAGCATACCAAAACACTCCCTTATCGGCTGCCATCTTGCCGATAGACCATCGGCTGCACTCACCCTCCTACCGACTTGCAGCTGCCGATTCCCCTCTCCCCCTTGCCGATTTCACTTGACCGACCCCCCCCCCCCCCCCGGTTGACTTTTCTGCTGAACACCCCCCCTTCCCCTATTTTTTCCTGCCAATTTCCCTTAATACCTCCACCCACCGATTTTTTTGTAAGATCTCTCTTTTCTCTCCTTTTTCACCCTCCCACCTTTACCCATTTTTTAATAATTATTTTTTTACCTACACCCTTCCCCCATTTTCTAAGGTAAATTTTATAAATCCATCCTCTCTCTCATCCTTTTTCCGTTTCCCATAACTCTCTCACCTTTCTAAACCCTATACCTTTGTTTACACTCAACCTTCCTCCATCCTTTTACCCACCGTACCTTTCCCATCCTTTTTACCCACACTTACCCACTATAAATACCCAACTTACCTTCTCATTTCTTCACACCTCTCATCCTCCATCTTTCTCTCATCCTAACCTCTACCACTCCCATGGCATCATCTTTTCCTCCTACTTACTCTTACGAAGAGTTAGTCTTCAACTCTTGCAATCACCTTGCAAGATTTGCAAACGACCCCGAACATCCCCAACACAACCAAGTCTCTTTCTTTCTTCAAAAGTCCCCTCTTCAATATGCCTTTACCAAAAATATCAAAATGAGCAAAATGCTCCTTGGTAACTTATGGATTTCTTGCTTCTACGATGAACATACTCAACAAATCAAGGCTTCCATTCTTTCTGATGATGAATCAGATCTTAGTTTTGGGGTTGAAGATATTCGGTCTGCTTTACATCTCCCAACTTTTCCATCTTATGAAAAGTTTCCCCTCGACACCGAACATACTGAAGTGGTCAGTGCAATCCAACACGAACGCAAAAAGAGTGATAAAGGTCATGGCACTCTCATGCACAACAACATGGGTCCGATATGGAACTTCTTCTTTACTCATGTACTTTTATGCCTTAGTCGTAAAACTAGAGGTTATGACCAAGTTCCATCTTATGCTACCAAGTTTGCACATGCCATTCTGTTTCAAAGAAGGATAGACTTTGCTAAATATTTCTTTGATGAAATAGTTAGTGTCATAGACAGTTCCAAGAGGCCCCATGTAGCATATTCTAGATTTCTTACTCTGATCATCTCCCACAAGATGGCTGCTGCTATTGAAGCTGATCAAAAGTCAGCTACTCCCAAATATGTGTTTGACTACACTCCCTCAACTGTCACCAAACAAATTCTACAACGCGACCCAGATGATTCCACTATCCTTCCATGTATGTCTTCCTTCATTAACACTCCCAATCTACTTTGGGGAGATGCCCGGGACCCTCGTCCCATTATGGCTTCCCCCACTGTAGTGGCCCCTCCTCCCCCTACCCGAGTGAAACTGGCAAGCAAATCTAAAAAATCAAAAGCTTCTGGTAGCTCCACACTCGCTTCTATGACTCTGCCACCAAAAGAACCTTTGGTAGCTACCCAAGTCAACACCCCCTCCAAGAAGAGGAGTCACTCCTCATCCCCCCTTATGCCTCATCCAAAGAGGCTTAAGGATCCTTTGAGGGCCATAATCACCCATCCAGCTAGGGCTGTAAACGAACCGAACGAACACGAACAAGGGTTGGTTCATGTTCGTTCGTTTACCTTAGCCGAACAAACGAACGAACACGAACAATAAACGAACAAAAATTTTGATGTTCGTGTTCGTTCGTTTAAAATATTGGTGTGTTCATGTTCGTTTATGTTCGTTCGTTAAAAGTTAAACGAACAATAAACGAACGATAATCGAACGAACACAAACAAACATACTTGAACAGAAAAAGGTGCTCCAACAAAACTCTTCAACTAGGCTCTCAAGCCATTTGTCTCATGCCATAGGGCTCATTGGCTCAAGCTAAAAAACTCAACCCACCATGAGGTCAAGCATTGGAGATGTTACAGGGTGAGGGGTTATATATATACACATGAGATGCAGCTTCCTTTTACAATCACCATCGATGTGGGATGGCTTCTATTCACCCCAAAGCTGAAGACAAAGCTATGTATCTCCTACTCTCATCTCAGTCCCACATCGCTAAGGATAAAAATTTTTGCTTTACTCACATGAATATATAAGCAAGCATGCTGAACCTTGGTATTTAGTTTTAATTATTAATGTTTTCCTAATTCCTAATATACTAAAACCCTGTTAATTATTATCTTTATTATTAATTACAAATAAAATTTTAATTTGTTAAAACAGATTTGAACTAAATGAACATAAACGAACAATATTAAACGAACATAAACGAACATAAATGAACAATACTAAACGAACGTTCACGAACGTAAATGAACCAACGAGACCTTTGTTCATGTTCGTTCGTTTAACTAAACGAACGAAAAAACTTGTTCATGTTCGTTCGTTTATTAAATAAACGAACATAAACGAACTTCCCGCCGAACGGTTCACGAACGGTTCGCTGAACGTTCGGTTCATTTACAGCCCTACATCCAGCAATAGATTCTCCACAATTTGAAGCTGTTGAAATTGTCCCTACCAGCCCAGGGAATCTGATGACCCCATAGCTAGCTCCTCCGTCTCCTCCCAATAGGTTTCGATTGAAAATTTGGAGACCCACAATGCCCCTTCTCCCACCAACTTCTTGGTGGTTGAAGATGACTTGGGCCTCTCTCCAGCCCAAGGTGTTGCTTTCTCATTGCACGGCCTATCACCCGATCGTTCCACGATCGATGTTTCTGCACGACCCAATGAGGGTCATACATGTTTACTTGACTTTCTTGTTGAGGATACTCCACAGGTTTCTCCAACTCTTGAATACCGGGATTACTCACCTACTACTACCGAAGAAGTTCAGTTGTCTTCCTCCAATGACAACTCCTCTGCAAGCTTCCATGACTCACCTCTTCTTATTGTCTTCACACCTACTGGCATCAAAGCTCTTCTGATGATGTCTCCTCTTCAAGTCTACCACATTCTAGAGATCCTATCATTGACATACTGGCGTCATCTCCTCTTACATCTTCCAGGTATCTTCCTCATCACCCCTCCTACGCCTACTCATCAAAGGTCTGAAACTCCCTCCACCAGATATGTCTCCACAACAAGTCAGCTTGAATCCATCCAGGGTTCTATATCTGACTTCCATTTTCAGCTTAAGTCTCTTCTGGATTCCAATGTTAGTCTCACTCTCTCCATGACTGCTATGAAAGCCGCCTCCGATGCTCGTGACCAAGAAGTTCGTAGGCTCCAGCTTCAAAGCCAAAAGGACATCAACTCTCAACTCCTTGGTTCTCTTCAATCTCTCCATGAAAAGATGGATGCTCTTCCTGCCGAACACCACCTTTGATGGGTTTTTGAAGGGTTATTACCTGTCAGTCGTTGAGGGGGAGAGAAGACCAGAAAGAATTTCTAGCGACCGACCGGGCACATCTGACCGACCGGGTCCATCTGATCCATCCAAATCGGCACAAGCTGACCCACCAACTCAGGGGGAGAAAACTATTGAACATGCAGGTAGCTTAGCTGAGGGGGAGCAATCTGAGTTCTCAAAAAACTTTGCATGGTGCAAGAAGATGTTACTTGAAAGAGTCAGTATCTCAAAAATTGCTGAAGCCAAACTTGCTACTCATAAAGACTCAAAGGACATCTATGTGATACTTACTCGGGCTGATAAGACTGTCACACCGGTAAGATTCCATGATCTTGACTCTTATGGTATTTTAGAATTGTATAAAATTGCAGACTGTCTACAAGATTCAAAAAGTCCAAACCTAGTTGCTACAAACTTGTATCTCAATGGACTTTTTGACAAAGTGAGGAAGATAAGGAAAGAATTTCAGGAAACCATTTTCCAAGACCTTGTTGCTAAAGGAATCCTTCCTAACACCAAGAACCTGAAATTAGAGCTCCCATACAGAAAGCCCTTCAGGAAGACTCCTACTGTGATCTTCAGACCGTATCGGGGCATTTTCTTCAACAATGCCCAAGGCACTCAAGAATTCTTCCGACATGAACATATACCCATTGCTGATTCCATCTTTCTTGAAGCCATCCTTGCCATCGTCCCCGACAGACCTGAAGCCGCTTTCTTCCGACTCGACATCACAGCCGAACTTCAGAAAAGGAAGAAGTGATATTTTTCTCAATTTATATGGTTCTGATATGTACTTGTAACTCCGATTATTGTTCTTTCAAGTTTCAATAAAAGTATGTTTTTGTTATTAGTTTGTACAGTTATACTTTACCATTTCTTCTTACTTGTAAATGTCGGATACAATTAAAAAATCCAAAAAGAACAAAAAGAATGGACTATGTGAAAAGAACCCAAAAATAGTAAACAAGGGTCAAAATGAATTATTCAGTATTTACTCTTTAGATTCTAAGTATAGATGTCATCCTCAAATAGGAGGAGATTGTTGGTCACTTAAGATTTGAAGATGACCTCAGTCTTTCATTTTTACACAGTTCATACTTAGAATAATTTTTAGGTTCTTTACAAGCAGTTAATTATATAAAAATGTTCGGTGAAGTCGAAGATCAACCGAAGAAACAAAGTAGAAGTGTATCTTCAAAGCGAATTGAAGATGGACTCCTCAACCAAATGTTAAGCTGCTACTTGAAGACTTCCTAAAGTCTTAGGCCAGTACACTTGAAAAGCAAGGAAAATCTTGAAGACATGATCGGCAGGATCACTTGAAGAATTCTTTAAGAAATAATTCTTGAAGATATCTTTTGAAAAGATCTTCGGCCAAGATTTTTCAGCAGGTATATCATACTTTATCTGCAAAATATATTTAGGATATCTTGCACTGATGGAGACATCATCCGAAGATCAGAAAAAGGTTGCTTGGTTTTCTTATCACTTTCAAGAAGAATCAACCTCAACTCACTGCAGGTCAACGCATCAAGACAAAAGGTACATCTCAGTACTTTTCAGAAGACCTGGCTTCCTACCCATGCTTGACAAGTGTCCATGCATTTAATGCATAAGGCACTATATAAAGAGGTCGTCTTCTTCCTTGCAAAATCACCAGTTTATAAAATCTTCAAGACTCCAAGTGTTGGCATTTTCTCCCCTCTCTCAAAAGTTCATTGTTTGTACTAAGTGTTTTACATTGTTCTTATTCTCTTTGTGTCTTTGTGTAAGATTGTTTGAACAGAGTTTATCTGTTCTGTTCCGCACCAATCTTTAAGTTTTCTATGTGTAATTCTTGATTTTAAATCAATAAAGAATTAATTAAGTGAATAATTTTGTGTACTGTATTCAACCCCCCTTCTACAATACTTGTTTATCTTTGATACTCCATAGCTGGGACCAACACAAGACTTATCCATTTCACGCAAAGTTTCAAGTAGAAGACTTCAGCGAGAGCTACACTTTATCATTCGCTGATAAAGATCAACTCAGCGATCGCTGATCATGAAGCATGTTCTACAAGTTACTTTTGTCTTATCTCCTTCCACGCCTTTGTACGATTTGTCAGAAGGACATCCCTTTGTCCAGGATCATAGAAACCACTCTGCCAACTACATTGTTCATCATGCGGCCAAGAGCATGTTTGCTAAAGTTAAATTCATGCAACCAACCAGGTGCTGCCACGTGTAAAGTTGTATTGACTTGCATTTAATGCATGCAGTATAAATATGGAAACCCTACTTCAATTTTAAAGTGCTCGTTCCCTTAACTATGAACTCTTAGTGCCTTAGAAAATTACTCTTAATTTTCTTAACTTCTTTCTATCTTTTCTAGTGCAAAAAATCTGTGTGATTCTCTTAGTTTGTTTAGGTTAGGTTTTATACTTAATCTTATTCCGCAACAAACTGTAAACTGTTCGATTATATCAATAAAAAATTTTAAAGATAAAAATATTGTGTTTGTATTCAACCCCCCCCCCCCCCCTCTCTACAAACTTGTATAATCCTTCGGGACGAACATAAAGTTTAGAAAAAGTAAAAATGAACTCACAACTTAGGTTTTTGGTGAAAACCTAAAAACACTCGAAATTTTCCTTAAGATAAAGAAGATGAGAATATCAATCTTTAGCTCTAGCCTCCAAATTTTGTTTGATGAAGAACAATCACTTTAAAGTACAACGATTTGATGTAATAAATGCCCAAAATCGGTATTGAAGACAAGGGTTTCGGTTCAGAGAGAGAAGGAGGAGAAATGGTTAGAGTCATAAATGAAATCGGGGGATGGAAATCCCATATTTAAGAAGTTGGGGCCTGATTGCGACCTTTCCTGGCGACATTTCCCATCGCATGGTCGCCGGCATTAATGCCGGAAAACTCCCGCAGACAACAAGCGCTCTGAGACCTTACCTTGAGATTGTGCCCGAGGGAACTCTCGCCCAACATAGTCGCGTCAACCGTACCGAATGGTACCCAACTCCTACGACAACTCCCTCGGCGATAATGGCTTTGTCATAGTCACCCACCTGTAACGGGACCCGAATACTCACTTTTCTCGTCCGAACACCTTGAAGATTTAAAAATCACAAATACCTACGATTTAAAAATCACAAATCAGATTAGATGCCGCTATACTTGGCGAAAACTATTGTGGTTACAATCCTCCCAAACATGAAAACGATTTCGTCCTTGAAATCTTAACTATGAAAATAAATGGGGATATCTTCGTTTCATATCATTTTCCGCTTCCCACGTCACGTTGGCGCCCCGGTGATGTTTCCATTGAACCTTGACTGTCATGAGTTCTTTATGACGAAGCTTCTTTGAATTCCTATCTAGAATAGCATCGGCCTCTTCAATGCGATGGTTGCTCTCCTCAACCCTGATTTCCTAGATGGAGATGACACTTCCCTTCTCCGCTAGACACTTCCGAAGATAACAAAAACGGAACATGTTATGGATTAGGGGTGTACGTGGGTTGGGTTGGGCGGTCTTTGACGTTTTTACAACCCAACCCAATTATGGCGGTTTGAAAAATTCCAACCCAACCCATTCAAAAGTATAACCCAAACCAACCCAACCCTTGCGGGTTAGGGCGGGTTGGGTTGGGTTAGCAGTTTGGTAATATACATTATGTTGCGATAAATAATACTAAAATATACCCAACAAAGTTATTAGTTATTACAATCATCAAAATATATATTAAAATCCTCAAGTCTTAGAATTAAACTTCAAAATTTTGAACGATAGCATCTCATTCAAATTATCAATCAATATAATTCTCTCATCGTAAACAACCGATAAATATTTGTAGCAAACAGTCACTCTACAGGGGACACCTAATGTAGCTTGCAACTCTTTAACAAGTTCACTAAATTTTTAACCACAAACCTAGCCACCACTTTTAAATATTTCTCTTTATTAAATGACACCTCATTATCATTGAAAAGTGATCCAAAACGTTCGATTTTCTACCTCCTCCTTTCTTAGACGTGTTTAGTTCATAATTGTCTTGGATTTTTGGAGACTTAGAAGTATTTTCAATTGCTTCTATACATAGGAAATAGGATAAAAAATACATAGTTAAAACCTACAAGAAACATATGAGATTTTTGTATGCAATAAAAAACAAACTTCTAACAATATCAATGCAACGAGAACATAAATTTATGGTTCTGACTTCTAGTTGAAACGTACTTCATATGTTCATAATTGTTGTAAATTAGACTAATATATGTATATAATTTTTGAGCTATAATTTATAATTGTTGTAAATATTATATATATATATATAAACATAATTTTATCGAAATAATATATATTAGCGGTGGGTTGGCGGTTTAGGTTGGGTTGAGTTATGCTAACCCAATTTCAACCCTTCTAATTAGCGGTTTGGCGGGTTGCGGTTTGACGGTTTAGCGGGTTGGCGGTTTGGGTTTAATTGGGTTATTAGCGGGTTGGTTTGGGCGGGTTTCGCGGGTTGACGGTTTTTTGTACACCCTTATTATGGATTCCATTCGTTTTCGGTGGAAGTTCTAATTGATAAGTATGGAGCCCCACACGCTTTATTAATGTAAACGGTCCAAGGAAGTGGGGACTCAACTTCTCGTGCTTTCTTAACCGAATGATGCCCTTCCAAGGAGAAACCTTCAACATTACCCAGTCTCCTACTTGGAATTCCATTGTTCGTCTTTTCTTGTTGGCATAACGTTTTTGGCGATCTTGAGCCTTCTTCAAGCGCTCTCAAATACTTTTAACCTTGTCGGCCATCTCTTGGATGATTTTTAGGCCTACAAAGTGTTTCTCTCCTACTTCCAACCAATATACAGAAGTACCACACTTCCGTCCATACAAGGCTTAAAATGGTGGCATGCCAATACTTGAGTGATAAATATTATTGTATGCAAACTTCACCAACGGTAGGTGAGCGTTCCAATTACAACTTGCCAATATTTCTTTACTGAACTTGCCAATGTGATCACTCCACCGAAACGATGCCATGTGGCCTATCCCAGATTCATCTCCATGATTATCCATTATAAAATGGCTGGTGCTCTTGCTGCTGATCGGAAGTCTTCCTCTCTGAAGTTTGTTTATGGCTGGTCGGCTCCCATTGTTGGAAAAACTGTTCTTGATGTGCCTCCTCTTGCCTCCGACTTGCCATTACGCCAAGGCATGTTAACTCTCGCTCATTTTCCCGATCTACAGTGGGGAAATGCCGAAATCCCTGGGTTTGTGAAATCGGGGGCCGCAAAGAAAAAATTCAGGGCCCCCGATACCTCCGTATCCATTTCTGAGACCATGCCACCGAAATCACCTTCGGTGGCTATCCAGGTCAAAACCCGCTCTAAAAAATGAAGGCACTCAAAATCCCCCCTAAGTCTTCTCTAAAGAGACTTAGGAGACTTTCGGCCAAGCCTCCCACACCAGTCACCAATTCTCAAAAATCGGTGGCTGTTGAAATTGTCCCAGAAGGGCCAAGGGAATCTGTTATCCCCCAAACCACCTCCTCCATTGTCTCCCAAAAGACTTCGGTTGTATAAGTGAAGTCCCCACATCATTCCTCATTACCTATATCTTTAGGTGATGTAGATGACTTGGAGGTCTCTCCCCTCTAAGGTTCTGCTTTCGCACTTCACAACTTATCATCCGACCACATTGTGGTTGATGACTCTGCACAAACACATGAAGGGTCGGCCGAACCAACGGTCGATCCTTAGGGCATGGACTTTCTGGACTTTCTTTTACAGGACACTAGGCCCCGTTCGGCCACTCCTCACCGACGAGGACCCTCTCCGATTAATGTGTCACTGATTGCTTCTCCTTCGCAAGAAGCCTCCTCACCGAAACAACAAACGCCCCCATTCCATCACCACTGAAACAACAAATGCCACTGATGCCATAATCACCAAAGGCAACCTCGCCGATTCCCTCCCCACCACCGAAAGCAGCTACCCCACTGATACCATCATCCCCGAAAGTGCCATCCCGTCACTGATCTTCCCAATCATCTTCAAGAGATAGCTCTTCTCCTCCACCTTCTCCCTCACTCACAAGGACCCTATTTCCCGATCCCCTATCTGATAAACCTTCATCCTCAACCACTCTATGGATCCCAGATTAGTGCAATCGATATGAAATCAGTAAACAATAAGCAATGAACACGTTTGATTTCAATCCATCATCCATCTATTTCATAAACCGTTCAGAGAGTTTTTCACTATACGGTTACAATGGTTTGAGGATGATTTTCCTGTCTAAGCTCTCTCTAAACATGATTAGGCACAATATCAATTTTGACCTAATTTCTTAAGAAAACAAACCTATTTATACTAAGGGATTAATTCCTAAAGCTCATGGCCCATTAAGCTAATCTAAGCTCATTAAACAATTAAAGGCATTTACAATTAGTATGAAACTCTTTATATAACTTTTTATTTTATAGGACATTTATGGTCCTAACAATCTCCCCTAAAGTTATATAAAGAAAAAATGGTCTTGAAAACTTCAGATCTTGATCTTATCTTCCTCCTGAATCTTCGAAACACTTTGGTGTTGCTTGTCTTCTTGTCTTTCCAGACTCTCCCTTGAATAAAGCTCTTTGTCTTCATATTTTCAACTTTATCACCAGATTCAATGGATAATAATCTCGACTGAGTGCACGAAACACAGCTTTCAACTGTAGAAACCTAACACATCGAATAAGCACACAAGAGAGGTAATGTGCGAGTTACGTGACATTCTACGGTGCAACTTCAATTTAAAATCAAGAATCTGTCTTTGAACCGTGAGTTGAATTTGCTTTCAGCTTCAGCTTTAAGAACTTGTAGAACCGAAATGCTTGAAGGAAGAAATAATGAATTGTAGCGAACACCACTTGATAAGAAATGAGAAGAAATGATCACTTGTAAATACTTCGAACTCTTTTCGGAACTGATCACATAACAATTACTCCCCCTCAACTTTTGCTAACTCCCCCTCAGGTTGATAATCAGAGTCTTTGAATCTGTATCATTTCTCCCCCTCATGATGAGTAGGAGCAACCGGAGCATCATGTAATTTCAAAGACGAAACTGATGAGTAGCAAAATATCAGATAAAACGTTTTAGTAATCAAGATGGGGTAATCAACTAACACAGAAACACAAAAGTAACTGTTATCACAACAATTAAGAAATTGTGTGGCCTATGTTTAGAGTTGGCATTGGGGTATCTCTGATAGGACTTCCAGTTATCACTTAAGTAATTTTTTTTTGAAAATTACTTCTCAAACTGTTCCGGCAATATCACGAAGATATGCAATTGGAATCACAAAGACTCGTGCATGTGTGAAAGAAATAAGTTATATCTGTTTGGCTCAAAAAATTGATTTAACCTAAGACGCAAGTTAAAAATCAATAGACACAGTGATTAGAATGTGAAGTTCGGAGACCGAAGTTGATGTCTTCCTTTTTCAATATCTAAGACCTCCGAGTGAGGAATAGATAGATTATGTGCTAAATCTCCGTGAATATATGAAACAAGCATCTTTTGTGAGATACTTGAGTGGCTAGGTGGGGTGACACGAGTTATCGACACTGGGTCCATGTCTGTTTCAATATTCATCTCCAAAGAACAAGAGTGAATAGATTGTGTGGTTACCCGGATAACTGACTCGGTTTGGTAAGGACCAATATACTCTTTTAAGTCCTGTCACATCCTCACCATTTTTCTTTTCACTCCGAACTCATCTATCAATCTAGACCCCTCATTGTTGTCTATAAGGGATGTGTTTCTTGGGTAGGTCCTTCTAGTTCTGGATAGACCATAGAAACAAAAAAATTCCCAACACTCCTTTCATGTATCGAGTAGAACAGTTTAGTAAACAGTGAAGTACGAGTTCTAAACTGAAATGTTTAGAAGTCAAACTTTTAAGAACGAGTCCTGATCTGAGGTAATCAGAAGTCATAAAAGAATTTCAATGAACAATATCAAACGCTAAACAGAATGACTCCGTAAGCACAATATGTTTAAAAATGAAATAATGATCAGAAAGCTTAATTGTGAAAAACAAGTCACAATTATTATATCAGACATGAAGTAAATCATTATCAATAAATGACGAACTTTGAGAAACAAATGGGAATTCAAACGAGTGTATTTCCATCGAAAAATCAACAAAATATATGAGACATGGAATAACTAAGTCAAAAAAATATTGGGCGTGGCAATCATGGAGGTTAAAATCGAAGAATAACAAACACAAGTAAGTTATTCAGAATGAATTGCCGCAGTCTTTGAATTCAGTTAATGCATTTATGTGTCAAATACCTTATACCCCCTCCCCCCCCCCCCCCTCCCCCCTTCAAAAATGGCATAACCTTTGAATGTTCGTCATGTGTTGTGAATAATATGAGTTAAAGCGCACATGACATTCCTGCAAAATAGATTAGAAGGATTTTGGTATCCATCCTTTGATGGATCCTTGACGGTTAGATGCCCTATTATAGTGAGGACCGGGGATACTATAAGTACCATACCAGTGAGATGCATATTTTCGATCAACAAAACCATTCATACCATATGCAGAACAACAAATACAATCATGAGAAAGTTGAAGCAACTGTTGAATTGAGTAAACTCTTAATGGAAACATCACATTTTGTTCAACAGAAGTACGAGAATTAAAAGCATCATGATTATGATTGTATGTCCTAACATGCGAAACTGAATTAAATGAATTTGTAGTTGATATGCTTTCATTTGACCTTTTCACTACCCAAACTTGTTTGAACCTTTTTGTCCGACCATTATTATCTGAAATATCATTAAAGGTATGGTCAATAGAGTGTGAGTAGGAAGTATGTCTATCATTTGGTCGACCAGTCTGTTGCCGCGTCTGTGAACACTTTTGAGAATTTGAATCGGTTTTGGAAACTTCGTTCACATACCGGTTTTTGATTTTTGTAGAACATTCCCCTTTTTGAAATCTGACCGGTCGATTTACTGCTTTTGAAAGAAAGTCGGTGTGATTTGGAAGCGGTTTGTCGAATTCAAACTTAGGAAACTCCTCATCTGAACTTACATCGGAATTCATAAAAGCTGAAAAATTAATTTCAGGCACAGATGGAACAGTAGTGGTTGAGGGAGGTGAGGAACACTTTGATTATGTGTTTTCGGAAGAATCTGTTATGGAAGCTTTTTGAAATTCAGAGTTAAGATTCTTTGGAACACAGTTTTCTTGAGACTCTTTTCCTTTTCTAGAGGTTGTTTTGTCAATAAAAGCTTTACACAAAGATGTATCTGAGGAGTCCGAGGAAGGTTCGGGTAGATTAACCTTTTTCTTTTGGAGTTGGTCAAACTTCTCTTGGAGTTGACCTTTACTCACTTGCTCTTGCATCACTTTTGTTGCCAAGGAAGACAGTTTGGATGTGAGCCGATCAATTTCTTCCCGAAGGAGTTCCTTTTCCTCACCAGATACAGATTCGGTTTTGGTGGATCTGAGTTTCTCAAGTTCAGTTAAAAGCTCTTGTTTTTCTTTTTGAAATTTGGTCCTTTCCTGTTCAAATGATTCCTCTAATTCTACTATTTTCATTTCCAAAACAAGAGGTGGAACATAGCGTTTAAACTCATCCGTCTCTGTTTTGGTTTCCGTTGCAGGGACATCATCCTTTTTGGAGGAATCCTTGGGCTGTGCAACTTTGTAGCCGTCAAAGTAATCATTTGATAGGTACTTGGATTTATTTTTCGTATAAGAATAGTTAAGAACTTCATACGCAAAGGGTAATTGCATTTTAGTGGTATGCTTGTGTTTGTATTTCTCAGTTTCCTCTTCCTTTTCCTCGAGAGGTCCAGTCCATCTGATTTTATATTCGGGGTATTTTCTATCAAAGCCAAAAAGGTTAAACTCGTACAGTGTAGGCCTCAATGATAGAATCTTTTTCAAATACCGAGGGTTGTCATACCCAATTCCCCATTCTTTATTGAAATAAGTGAATTCCTTAGGTTTGTTCATGTGGGTCGTTTGATCAGTTTGACCTCGTTTATGAAGTTTGAGTTCGAGATCAGTTATTTAAGAAACATATTCTTTGTGTTGAATTTGAAGAGAGGAGCATTGATAGATAATCTCTGCTTTCTCATCCTCACACTGATCAAGCTTTGAGTTTAAATCAGATATCTTGGCCCTAAGGTCCTTTGGTGCTATTGAAAGATTTGCACATTTTTCTTTAAGATTAGCATTATCAGACTTAATCTTTTCATTGATCCGCTGTTGAACATCTAGCTTTTCTTTTAACGAATTAATTTCAAGTAGTTGTTCATTAGAGGTAAACATATAGGACTCTACCTTTTGACCAAGCAGTTGAATCTGATCGACTAAAGTGTTATGAGTTGGTAGACATACCTGACAAGATTCTCCGATGGATGGAGGATTGTTGTGTTTGCCCATTGCGAGAGTTTCTCGAGACATCTTGAATTGCACTTAGATGATCGTCAGACAGTAAGGTTTGATTCAAAAATCAGACAATATCAAGAATACCCAAATGTCCCCCTTTGGCGACTTAGCACGATGTCAAGGGGCAACGCCCTTGCGGGGTCTGGGGGCAGCGCCTCGAGAAAAAATTTTAAAAACTGAGAGATCGGAAAGCTTCCGGATATGTGATCCGGGTGGTTTCCGGATAGGGAATCCGGAAAAACAGGAATTCGGATGAAAGATCCGGATAAAGAGTGTCCGGGTAAACAAGTAACCGGGAAAAACTTTTACCGGATAGAGACTGTGTTCGGATAGGTGAGCAATCCGGATAGCGGATCCGGGAAGTGAAAAATTAACGGGAAAACTTACCGGGTGAATGAGCGATCCGGATAGAAAGGAATTACCCGGGAACTTGAGCTAACCGGATAAATTCGTCCGGATACTGTGGGAACCCGGATAGAATGTGAGATACTTACCGAAAAGTTGCAGACTTCCGAATAGGGCGGTTGTGTGAATGGTTCGGATCTGCAAGCGATTAGGGTTGCTCGATTTCGTTCCTGAAAGGTTAGTAAACGCCCAAGAACACAAAAACAATCGAACCCTATCAATCTCTAAGCAAAAATAATCGATTTTTGATGCGAAATTGAGGATTTTTCAAGAACAGAGACCAAAAAATAGTAATCGGTTTTTTTTAAGTAATCACCTCAAAACTTCAAATCAGATTCTAAAACTTTGCAGTACTCTTAACGAGACTAGGAGAAATCGATTTTGATGATCAAAACTTAACAATTTTTCAGAAATCGCAAGAATGAGTATCCTAATAAAAAGTAGCATTCGATAAACTTATCAAGATACTTTGAAAAACCTTGAATTGATTCGTCTGTATGCTCTGATACCAATTGTGGATCCCAGATTAGTGCAATCGATATGAAATCAGTAAACAATAAGCAATGAACTCGTTTGATTTCAATCCGTCATCCATCTATTTCATAAACCATTCAGAGAGTTTTTCACTATATGGTTACAATGGTTTGAGGATGATTTTCCTGTCTAAGCTCTCTCTAAACACGATTAGGCGCAATATCAATTCTGACCTAATTTCTTAAGAAAACAAACCTATTTATACCAAAGGGCTTAATTCCTAAAGCCCATGGCCCATTAAGCTAATCTAAGCCCATTAAACAATTAAAGGCATTTACAATTAATATGAAACTCTTTATATAACTTTTTATTTTATAGGACATTTATGGTCCTAACACAATCCAAAATCTAGACCTCTACCAGATACTCCTTTATCCCCCACCACTCCAAGATTTCACCTCCTCACCGATCCACACCATGTTGCACCCTCAGGTTCAACCATCCGCTTTCCCACCGATCTCTTGGCCAAAATACAGGAAGGTGCTCGTCAGAGTCGGCTTAGGACTCAATTTGAGGCTTTCAAGCAGGCTTCCCTTACATTTATCTCTCAGACTGCCGACAGAGTTCGTCGTCTGGAAGAACAGGCCTCTCATCCTTCGTTTAAGGCACCTCTTCGGGCACTGCTTCAGCCCATCATCGACTTTCTCACTGCCTTTGGGAAGAAGTTAGAGGATTTGACCACCTCTAACACCCACTTATCTATCTCAATGGGGACAGTGAAATTGGCCTCTGATGCCAGAGATTCTGAGCTTCGACGGCTAAGTGACAGAGACGCTCATCAACAAACTTTGAACTCCGAAATCTTGTAGTCCCTCAAATCCCTCCATAAGAAGGTGGATGTCTTACTGATTCCCTAGATTGGGATCTCGATCTGGGGGATTTCTGTTTTGATACCTCTAATCGGCGGGTTCATCATCAAATATCTCGGAGGGTAGATCGGCCCTCCGATACTTTGGGTGTGTCTTCCCCGTCTGGTGCTGAGGATGAGAAAAGTCCAAAATAGGTTCCTCGAAAATCTTCTATTGGACATGCATCCAGCACCCAACTATCGTCCGACACACCAACCATCAAATTCTCTACAAGCCAAAGGCTACTGAAATTCAAGTGGAACCATTGAAATCGTTGGTGTCCGATAAAGAAAAATCGGTGGAACATGATGCTGACATTTCGCTGAAGGGAACCGGCGGACCATCTGAGGGGGAGCAACCTAGTCCGGCCGAAGGCCCAAAGAATAAAGGTAAAGAAAAACTCTTTGCTGAGAAAGAAGCCTTGGAAGAAAAGAAGAAAAAAGGAAGAGGCAAAGTATGGCTCTAGACCTGTAGGGGCTGAAACCTTGAGACTAAAACCTGCTTCCCAATGAGTTGTCTCTGATCTAGGTCTTCCTCCTCAAGAAATTGAGGAGGCCCTCCGAGCTCAAAAGATACTAGATGCTGACAAGGCTTTATCTTTGAAGGTGGCAAAAGAAGAGGCACTCAAAGACAAATCCACCGATCCAATAAAGGCCTAAAAATCTAAGTTGGGTTCTCTTGAGGATTCGGTGAAGAAGGCTGGTGATCTAACGGGGAGAGAAATTCAATGGTACAAAAATTCAATGACTTATCGAACTGATAAGTCAAAGATTACAGGTGTGAAAATTGCCACTTCCAAATCTACTCCTTCTGATGTTTGGATGATAATCGATAGAAAGGACGGGTCCTCAAGAAGCATCAGAGATCACAATCTGAAACAGTTTGGTCTCTCTGAATGGCTTGAGTTGTCAAAGCTTCTGGTCAACTGCTCCAATCCTAAGAGGGACATCTTCATCGACTCTCCGAGTGGGCTGATGGCACGAATGAAAGAGATTAAAAAAAAGTATCAAATTGATCTTTCCTCCGAAGAAGCTGCTCTTGTGCGAAGCCTTAAAGAAGAAATAAAACTTCCTGCTACCAAAACCAAATCGATGAAGGATACTGTGTTCAAAGACTTAGCTGCAAAAGGGAGAATCCCATATGTTGAAAATCTCGACTTATCAATTCCAATTATGGTGCAATATCCCTCTACTACTTTAGCCCTCTCACCGATTGCAGGATTGTTTTTCAATGATGGGTTCGATCGCCGAAGATTCTTTAGATTTGATCAGATTCACCTTGTTGACATCATCTTCCTTGAAGGCCTTCTCAACCTTACGCCTCAACTTCTCGAAGCAGAGCCCTTCTACCAGAACATTGTCACCGAAATCAAGCGCCGAAAAGGAACAAAGTGACATGTTTTATCTATCTCTCTAGTACTTGTAACTTTCTCTACCGATGTAATGATTTAAATAATAAATGCAAGTACTTCTTTATAACTTAGATACGTTAAATTTCATTCAGTTGTTGTAAATATTTTCTTTCTGTAAATGTTGGATATACTTAACAAATCCAAAAAAGATATAATAGACCAAAAAGAACAAAAAGAATGGTCTTTGTGAAAAGAACCCAAAAAGAGTAAAAAGGGTAAAAATGCACTATTTGTTCAGATACTCTAAAAATTTTCTAAGTGTAAAGCTCAACATCAAATAGGGGAAGATTGTTGGGTCATCAAAGATTTGAAGATGACCTTCCGATTAACTCATTGTGATCTTACTTAGAATGTTTTTCTATGGTTCTTTGTAATAGCTTAGATACGATATCAAATGTTCATGAAGTCGAAGATCAACCGAAATCAACTAGAAGTGTTTCTGTCATTGCGGAATGAAGACACAATTCTCACAAAAGAACTAAGTTATTCTCACCGATTTTCCACCTGGAAAATCGGTGAGACTTATGGATGATTTCCTCACTAACTTCGGTCAAGTTTGGCCAATTTCTCACTCCAAAATCGGTGAGGTCTTTGGTGTTGAAAGTTTGCAGAGAAAATCATTTATTATGAGACAAGATCTAATGTCAGTAAAAATGGACTATTTGTCTTTATTTTCATTTCTAGATAATGTCTCAATCAAGCGTGCTTATGCTTCCTAGTACTGAGAAAAAGGGAGAAAGGGCATGTCAACTTTTCAGAGTCAACTCCTATCCTTGAATCTCCAAGTGACAAGTGTCCTATGCATTAATTGTTCACAGTACTATATAAAGGAAGAAGATCTCTCCATGCAAACTGCGCATTCTTGAAGATTTCTCAGTGCACAAGACTTTTCTCTCCTTGAACTTTATAGCTTTTAATTTGTGTTTTTAGAAGTTTTGTTTCCACTTTTCAGTTTACTTTGTGAAGATTGTTAGAATAGATTTCATCTGTTCTTTCCGCAACAATCTAAGTGTTCTATGTGTAATTCTTGATTTTATAAATCAATAAAGAATTAAATTAAGTATAAAATTTGTGTATTATATTCAACCCCCCCCCCCCTCTTCTACAATACAGGTTCTTAATCTTATTAGTCATCTGGCACTAACACAAAAAATTTTTAAAAATCAAATTTACTGACGGATTAGTGATGGATTTTCCGTCACTGATTAATTTTTTTGCCCGTCGGTAGTCGGTAATTACTTATTTTTATTATTTTTTTGGCGTCGGTAATAGGGGTCCTCGGAGATTCGTATCTAATATCCGTCGGAAATTCAATTGCCTATCATATTATTTGCGACAACTGATTTAGTCCATAATAAATTATAAGGTTCGAAATTATATAAAAATACCATTGTCTTTCATAATCAATCAAATAGCCAAAATACATTATTGCATCTAAGAAAATAACCACATTTCATGTATTTTGCATAAATAGCATATGGAATAACCAAATATAATAACCAACATTGGCTAAAGTGAAGACGAGTCCCGCAATTTTTGAAGAACCAATCATATGTTGCCACCTAAGAGGAGAATATTGTAGGTTTTCTCTATGTCCACGTCACATGAATACACTGTTGACGTCAACTGAACCTATGAGGATCGCATGCATTAGAGTACGTAGTTCTTGAAGTGACCATAATGGTCGTGAACCGAGACTATTACAAGTTGTAATGGAAGCAATTATTATTCCAGTAGGATAATAAGTATAATGTGTGAAAATATAATTATGTTATATATATATATATATATATATATATATATATATATTGGGCCTGATGTAAATAATTAATTATTATAATAATAATTAATTATATGGTCCAATATCTAGAAGTAATTTTACTTCTATAATTAAAGCCGTAGAGTTTATAGTTTATTAATAATTAACAAAAAGGGCTTAAGGCCCATAATAGGTTTATGTTAAAGTGAGGTCCGGTCCAAATTAATGAAAGTTGAAAGTATTTAAACCTAACCTTGTTTAGGTTTGGGTTAAGCATTTTTTATAATACAAGAAAAACTCTCTCTTCCCGCTCCTCTCCTTGGGCCATCGAACACACACACACACACAAGAAAAAAAATCGATTTTTTATTTGTGTTATTATTGGTTCACGTAGGCTAGCAACCATTCAGGTGACATATCCTAAAAAATGAAAAGTTTACCAAAATGCCATTTTTCCGCGAAGGGAGCCCGCTATCGCGGGCAGGGACCAATTGTGAAAATTTTTGCAAGATATATTTACACTTTCAGTCCCTGGCCCGCGATGGGGACTGAAAGTGTAAATAATCTTGCAAAAATTTTCACAATTGGTCCCTGCCCGCTATAGAGGGCTCCCTCCGCGGAAAAAAATTGCATTTTGGTAAACTTTTCATTTTTTGAGTATTTTGGTAAGTCAATTTCAAACTTAGGGTATTTTAATTAATTTCTCTATAAATAATCATGAGGGAAAATGAAGATATATTAAAAAAAAATTAAAGATGTTTCTTTTATGACACGTAATCAGAAATAATAATGAAATGTCATCAATTTCACCTCATTTAAACCACGTACGTAAAAAAAATTGGGATTAACCGGTTTAAAAAGGTAATAAGTTACCAATTGCTATAATAGATATATTTTTCAAAGCACAATGCCTTAATAAGATATAATTTTAAATTACATCGTTAAAATAAGAAACAAAAATGAAAGTATAATGTTATAATAAGAAAATTTACAAAACTACGTTGCTATTTAATGCATTTAGTCTATAAATTTATAACCATTTTTTTAAAAAAAAATACATGTATTTTTGTCAGCATACATTAGACAAATTGGTCAAGGCAATAAAAAAAAAGCTAATTCATAAAATTGAAGTTGCAGTCCTGTTGAAATGTTAAAACTGAGATATCCATACTTTGCACAAATTCTGAAGCCAAAACTGAGATTCCTTTTTGGTGGTTTTCGGATGAGAGTTGCTTCAGATGCATTGAACTGAACCCAAGAAGCATTGAAATGAGCTGTAATGATCATGCAGGTACAATCAGAGATAACCACTGGGCAGAAAATCCAATATATGAGCTGGGAGTCTGAACCAGACCACACCAGGTTTTGGATGGACAACAAACAGAAAACCATGGTAGTTTATTAATATTATTTGTAACCAATTGTTTTTCAATGTTGGTGAATACCAATAATCAAATCTTGCAATGTATACTATACTTACTTTCCCCTTGCTTGCTTGGAGATTTGAATCATGGAATATAACACCTGAAAAGAATTGTTTAAACCATTAGTTATTTTGTTCTTCATGAGAATAAAAAAAGCTCTGATCCAAGCTGGTTTCTTTGGGCCAAAAACCATGACCGATGACAAAACATGGGATACAATTGTCAACTACAATTCTATAACATATGCGTTTTATGAGTTTTCCTTTTCAAAAGTATATTAACAATACAAGAAAATACAAGACCTATTTCATAGACAAAAAAATATTTTCTCTTTGGTAATTTGGACCTTCATTCTCTTACATACATGTGCATGTTGGCAAAACATTGACCATATACAACAATGTATGTTCCCTGAAGTGTCACATGAAGTTGGAAAATCAAAAATATAATTTCAGCATGCAAATTTTCAACTAAAGATACTTAAGAGAATAGACAATCATTAACTTTTTAAGCAAACCGGGTCGTTTACCAAACACTTACCCGGATAAGCGCTTACCAAATTACGTGAATTATCGTATGCATATGACAAGGACCAAGAATCTTACGCTGGTAAGAGAAATAGCTTTTTTTCACTTTTTCCAAAAATAGCTTTTTCATAAGCATTCTTCTTGTCTTTCAACGGTCGTCTAAGAATTTAACTCAAAACCTTATCATCTAAACATGTATGTTGCTTCATTGTTTTCTTTGCAAATGCATGAACCTGGTCCTCGTACATTTTGATGCAACATCAGTAAAGTAAGTGTCTAGAAATATAACTTATGGGTGCAAAAGATTAATATATAAACTGATGCATCCATACCTCTCCTATACAATTTGAATTTAAACCTTGAACCAAAACACACGCACACAACCAAGCTAATAGGAATAGCAAAAAGTAGAGAGACACCCATACCTCTCCTCTACAACTTGAAAGTAGGACTTCGCTTCTAGGCTTTGAGAAAACCTTCAAGAACAAAAGCAAGCAGCAGTTAAATTGGAACAAACATTACAAATCAACAAGTACAAGCAGTAATTAAATTGGGGTAACGGTAAAAGAAGTGATCGATTCATGCTTGTTGGGTCCTAATCATTGACAATTTCTACATGATTTAAGTTTAAAAATAGGAAAGCAAACCATCTTCTACTAATACCATCTTCTACTTGTTTTCATACGAACATAATATAACCAAAAAGCTGATGATAATTGATGGACAGAAAGCAAACCTCTGCCAATTCTTTGGGGCACTCGAAAAGCTTCAAGCCTTTTAATTTGAATCCCTTCTTCTCAAACCAAGAAATTATCTTCTACCTGTAACAATCCAAACCCTAGTAAATCAACTTCCAGAACAACAAATCCCCATAATTGATTAACAATTAAGAAGAATATGAATTAAAATTGGGAACTTACACGCACTCGTTGAACACCATCAGGCTTAATCATAATGGGGATGCACACGGGGCTTCCCAACGCCATCACGCTCTCCCTTCCTTTACCGAGCATTATAGTTGCCATCAAGATAGTGGGGGAGTTGGGGAAGGAGGAACGTGGAGGTTGAGGCGGAGAGAAATCAGGGCGTAACGGAGAAAAACCTGCAACAGGGGTAGTTCGTGTGAGAAAAATCAGGGGTTGAATGGGCTAAAGAGCGGTCCGGAAGTTATAGGGTGAACGTAAAATGAATTTGAATGGTTTAGATTAAAAGTTGGATTAATTTAAACGATTGAGATCTAACAAAAAAACGATTGAGATCTAACAAAGTGCAATAATTTATTTAGAGTAAATTATATTTTTGGTCCCTGTGGTTAACACTCACTATCAACTCTAGCCCTCTATTAAACTAACTACAGATTTAGTCACTATGATTGCCAATCTATTTCATTTTTGGTCCCTCTAACTAACTTTTATTAAAATAGTCCATTAATTCAATGGTCTTTTAGTCTTTTTCAATATTACTTTAGTTTTCAATTATTTTGTCCAAATTTTACATGGTTTCCGTACCTGCATTTCTTTGATTTTCTTTTATAACATTTCTTTAATATATATTACTTTAACATTTCATTATTTGTATTATAATATTACTATTATTATATTATTATAATATATTACTGTTGTATTATAATATACATTATTATGGTATTGTATTTTAGAGTGAATTATAGATTTGGTCATGTGCTTTTATAGTTTTTTTATTAGGGTTCCTATGGTATGTTTATTGTGGATTTGGTCCTTGTGGTATTTAATTTGTTTTTACTACAGTCCCTCTGACTAACGCCTTCGTTAAATCCGTTAAATCAAGGGTCATTTTTAGCCTTTTTGCTTATTCTTTGTCTTTTTTTCCTATAAAAATAAAACAATATATTTATACACAAGTATGTATCTATCTATATATATATATATATTAACAATTTCAAAATGAATAAAATAAGATATTAATTCTATCATTTGATTTATTTAATTTTTTAAAAATAAATTATAATAAATAAATAAAAATTATTGTTTTATTGCAATGATGAAAAAATATATGATTTTATTGTTTTAATGTAATTAAATATTAATTTAAACAAATCAAATTATATAAATAATTAAATCATGAATATTTTTTCTAAATTAATAAAGCATTATTTTTAATAAAAAAACTATGAAAGCACGTAACCAAATCCATAATTCACTCTTAAATATAATACCATAATAATGTATATTATAATATACTAGTAATATATTATAATAATATAATAATAGTAATATTATAATACAAATAATGAAATGTTAAAGTAATATATATTAAAGAAATGTTATAAAAGAAAATCAAAGAAATGCAGGTACAGAAACCATGCAAAATTTGGATAAAAATAATTGAAAACTAAAGTAATATTGAAAAGACTAAAAGACCCTTGAATTAATGGACTATTCCTACGAATAGTGGAGGATCTTGAACGAGAGTATAAATATTTTCAACAGGGCTGGAATGCTAGAGGCAAAAAAAGAGTTATCTTCTTATAAAATATTAATTATTTAAATTAATGGTAACAAAAATAAAAATAAAAATAAATAAAAGATGGGATGGTGGTGTGGGATGGATGTGGGGGTTTGTGGGTTAGAATGGGTTGGAAGGGAAAAATGATGTGGCGCTGATGTGGCAGTGAAAAAGTGTTGGTTGGTGAGGGATGGATGCTGATAGTCTAAGAAGGATTTTAGTTATTTGGCAAAAAAATCACTTATTTTCTAATATATATATATATATACATATACATATTACCTTATGTGATCCCAGAACAAACATTCAACAATTCAATGATAATCAAGATATCATCCCTAAATGGAATGACATCTTGATTATCATTGAATTGTTGAATGCTTGTTTCGGGATCACAATTGGTATCAGAGAAATGCAAGTCACTCTGTTTCAGATTAGATTTTTCATGATTTGAGAGCTTCTTTGAGTTTTTCATTTTTTCTATCATTTTTGATTGATTTTGGTCATTTGAGTTCTTCAAATGGATCAGAATTGATCTAGGATTGATCATTGATAGTTTCTACTTGAATTCATTCCGCAAATTCACGATTCATCGATCCAGATTTGATAGAGTTGCTATTTTCGTGAAAAAAGAGCCTACACATTGTTTTGGGATTAAATTTCGCACTTCTGTTAGTTTTTAGACAAAACTTCAAGCATTAAACCTGTTCAGAACTTCCTCGCGCACTTCCCTGCCAATTTTCAGAATTTTTGGACTTGTTTTGAGGATTTGACTTAAGAATCGAACTAATATTCATCTTTATCGCACCTCAGAGAGTTCATCATTATCGCGTGCGAAAGTGTTCAAAGTAATCGCAAAGTTTATCGCATCCTTGTTGTGCGAACATTTTGAGAGGTTTTCATCGCACACGTATCGTACGATAACAGTACTTCATCGCACCCTTCACGTGCGACAACACCGGTGAACAGTGTTTTATCGCATCCTTCGCGTGCGATAACTTTGAGAGAATTTTTGTCGCAGGGAGTGGTGTTCGATTACTTTCATCGCAAGGGAGTTGTACGATAATTTTTGAGATATTTTTATCGTAGTCTTAGTATACGATAAAGTGTGGTGTACGATAAAGCTTGGTGTACGACAAGGTGTGGTGTGCGACAAACAGTAGTGTGCGACAAAAGCAATGTTTAGGTTAAAAGTTAGTTTTATGATCAGAGGGTTGCTTTAAGATCATCAACAAGTATTCACAATGACGACTAGGGACATGTTAGTAATAGGGTCTAAAGATAAACCTCCAGTATTGTTCCCAAAAGAGTTTAAAATTTGGAATGATAGGTTTTTAGACTACGTCGAAAGACAAGAGAACGGTTATTATATTCTAGATTCCTTGAAGCATGGAAAGATGGGGGATGTGTTTGTGGACAAACCAGGTGGATCAGAAGGGACTCCCGTAAGAACTCTTTGTGATCCTAAGACCTATTCTGGTGATGAGCTTAAAAGGTATAATGTTGACAAAGCATCTAGGTCACTAGTGATGCAAGCATTGACCAACGACATCCATCAAAAAGTTGACAGTTTTAATGCCACCGGAAAGGATATGTTTGATGAGTTGGTTAAGCTATATCAAGGTTCAGAGGTGGAAAACCAGATGAGAACATCGAATGTGATCAATAAGTATGAGATTTCAGACAAAAGGAAGGAGAGACACTTGATAACACTTATGACCGGTTCACAACCATTTTAAATGAACTGAATAGGTATAAGATTTCAAAAACCATAATAGAAAACAATGTGAAGTTTTTAAGTGTGCTTCAACCTGAAGGGAAGAAATATGCTCACCGAATGAAACAACATTCCAAACTAAGTGAACTTCCTCTGCAAGAGATGTTTGAGACACTCAAACAAGATGAGGATGATGCTGAGGAGAAAAAAGAAAAGAAGAAGAAGAAAGATAAGAAAGTGGAAAAGACTGAACATAAAGAGGAAGAAGTTTAAAGTGATCCAATTGCCCTAATTTCAAGCAAATCTGGGAAGTGTACTATGAAAAGTAAGACTGTTGAGTTAGAAGATGATGGTGTGGATAGTGATGATTTAGAGGCCGAGAGTTTAAAACAAGCCATGATCCTTCTAACAAAAGCTTTTCAGAAGAGGTTCGTGAAGAAGACTGGATCCAACAACCAACGATACTCCCCAGGATCCAGGAATTTTGAGCATAAGGATCACATAGAATCTAAGAAGAGATTTAATGAAAGAAAATATGAAGTTAAGAAGATTGAGGATAGGAAGTTTATTGAGAAGAAATGGGAAGAGCAGAAATGTTATAACTGTGGGAAATCCGGACACTTCGGTAAAGAGTGTTGGAAACCGAAGGTATAGGATTGAGACTACTATAAGAACAAGATGTTGCTGGAAAAACAGAAAGAGTCTGGGAAAGCACTGTTGGTGGAAGAAGAGTATTGGCTGGATGAAACAGATGATGAAGACGAGGATGAAACTGTTGCTCTGGCCAAGATGTGTCTGATGAGCAAGGATGGCGATGAAGCAAAAGCTAATACAACGCCCGAGACACATGAAGTAGATTCTTTTACAGTTAATCATTTCCTTAAGCAATAAGAACTCCTGCAAATCAAATTAGATGATCTAACTGTCAAACTTAACAAAGCTTGTAAAATAATTGACTCTAAAAAACAACTAATCACTGAACATAATAAGTTAAGTGGTTTGAAAAAGAGTAAAGCTGAATTCGAGGATACTCAAGATTGTTTTCGAAGAAGAATGGATGAGTTGTCAGAAAAATTAAGGCTTTCAGAAGCTAAGAAAAATGAGCTTGAACAATTACTGCATGCTTATAAAGATATTAACACTTGGGAGAGAGAATGGTTCTCTTTCTAGATCACACACACTACACCTTGAGCTACATTGTAAAATGATCTACTTAACCCTAATTACACAAACTAATCCTTATATACTCCCTTGTTAGTCACTTAAGCCCAAGCCCATAATACAATAACCCAAGCCCATATTACAATTATAACCCTTTACAAAACTATCATATAATTAGGACATTTTGTGTCCTAACATTCTCCCCCTATAGTTTTGTAAAGGAATCACCCTTCTCGAAAGATCTTCAAATCTGCAGTTCCTCTCCCCCTTGATTTCTTTAGAAAACCATAGTGATGCATGTTAATGCCAAAAATCTCACCAAAGGGACAACTTAAGGTCGATGTGGACTTAAACAACTAAAGAAAGAATCTTTCGACGAGACGTGCGACGATAAACAAAATAAAGAAACAAGGGATTTGATGACGCAGGAAAAACCTCAAACGAGGAAAAAACCTGCGGACGACAGTGGGTGTCGTCGCTATACTATGGTCGCCAATCAGGGGCGATGTCCTTGGATACTGGTGTCGATTGTACAACGATTACAATACAGATGAAGGAAATGCTTCGAAATGTAAAGTACAAGTGTTTGAACGTAAAAACAGGTGTTTGTCGTGTGCGAAACAGAGTATGAACTGCTGGTCGAAAGCTGATGACGTGCGTCGAGAGCTATTCTTCGAGAGAAATCTCTTTGCTTCTGTTGTTCTTGAGTTCGCTGAGTGATTCTGGTCTCCAGTATTTGATTTGAATGTTCTTCTTTGTGAGTTCGGGTGCGTTTTCTCGGCTGTTCGATGATGTTAGCCGATGTATGTTGGGTGTTAACTGATGTCCTTTGATGTGAAGACTTAGCTTGGTATTTATAGTCTTCGCGTCATTAATTAGCTCCATTAATGCTTTGATCAACGGCTACAACGGCTGGAAACGGTTATCGGAGTGAATATCCATATTGATCCTCGTCCGTTACGGTCGCTTGCTGTTTAATGATTGCGTCGGTTATAGTCGTTGCTCCTTAATGACTTTTACTCCTGCATTAAATACTCAAGAAACGGTCATGGTGAACGTTAGCTTTGGTCTAGGTCGCATGGTCTTTATGCGACCGTCGTGCAGAGCGGGCGACGTCGAGGTCGAGTGTCGCGATGAACTCTCGACTTACCTTTCGGGAGGGACGACAGATGTTTTCTGGGTCTTTGTCGAGACCTTATCTTAATACAATATATGGTTCATAACGAGTGTCTTACCTTTTCTGTTCGTGGTCAAGACCTGCATTAATAAACAAAAGAAACGGATGTTTGACTGTTAACGGTTAGTATAATCGTACGACCGTCTTAAGTCTCAGATGTCGGTCTTATGGAACATACGACTATTGCCAAAATATAAGACCATTTAGTCGTAGGACCAGGATGTCAGGACGATGTTGTCGTAGGACCAGAGCGATATAACACCGATGACAGGAGACTGTCGACGTAAGACCGACGAGCCGTAACTGGCGACATAGGACTAGTAACGTAGGACTAGTGATGTGCAAAGTGCGTGACGTGCGACACGTGATGTGCGATCATGAGATGTAAT
Source organism: Saussurea involucrata (assembly GCA_033807775.1). NCBI lineage: Eukaryota > Viridiplantae > Streptophyta > Magnoliopsida > Asterales > Asteraceae > Saussurea > Saussurea involucrata. The sequence goes on from CM066313.1 coordinate 16,226,113, forward strand.
ATGACTATTGACCCAATATGTCAATTATTGTGGTTATTTAACGTATGTCGGGTATATGATAATAACGGGTATTATCCTTGTCGGTCGGGGGTAATCAATGTCCATGGGTTATGTCGAGGGTGCTTCCCAGGTCGGTCGAGGGTGTGATTTTTTACCCAAACAGTTAGCCCCCCGAGATCTGAATTTCAAAGCCAGTAGAATTTCAGATCTCGCACTAAAGTAAAATGCGTTGCTACGGAGACATGTTACTTTTGCTAAGATTATCAGAGGAAAACTGACTTGGTCAGCCAAAGAAGGTGACGCAAGTTGTGCTTGCCCTTCGAGGCCGGGAAAGGAGAAAGAATGCTTCGACAGCTGGGTCAGGAATCTTGAAGAAGACAAGGACAGTATTCCTGAAGGAACCATCTCCGCGGGCTGACGTTTCGTCGAGAGTTGTCACGCCTAAAGAGGCGAGGGCGTCATCCAGCCGTTCTAGTGCGATGTACGCGACACCAGCAAGTTCGGCGCTTCCGGCGACAGTGACGAAGCTAGTGTCTAAGGTGTTGTCCCCAGCGTCTGCCGACAAGGGGGACGGGTCATCGGCCGATGGTGTCCTAGACGGGACGACGTTGTTGGTGTCCTAGACGGGACGACGTTGTTTCCTCATCTGAGGAAATGTCTGCTCCCATCTTTCAAGGAACGCTTTCCTATCGAGGAGACAGGGGTCCATGTCGCCGGGTTGGCATTCTCGGTCGACGTGGTCCTGTGGTCTGGCGTTCACAGCCGATACGGTCGTTCAGAGACATATGTTCTGGCGCTCGAGCCGATTTGGTCGTTAAAGACCTTTGATCTGGCGTTTACAGCCGATACGGTCGCTAGAGACCTATGATACGTTGTGTCTAGCATTTTTAGCTAGTTGTAAGTTTCGTTTTAGCGATAGTCGGTTAAAAGTTTACCTTTCTATTGAACCTGATTCGTACATGTCATGGACAGATGTAATGTCGACTGTAAAAAATCATTAAGTACAAAAATGAACAAGAAGTCGTGCGACTTGGGCATCCATTGTAATACAACGACTAAGTCCTAAGACTTTTATATTCCTGAATCGTATAAGCAAACATAAGCGCATGCGATTACAGCATTCATTCAGAACATGAAGTTTTTCTAAGTTGAAGAACTTAGATGGTCGCTAGACCTTATGATCGTGTGATTTGATCATACGATGAACTTTGAATCATGTGTTCCTGTGATGGAATGATCAAGTCATAGACCTGATTACTTATGTCGTGCAACCTTGCGAGGTTAAGATCGTACAATAGACTTATATATCGTTCGATCCTGCGAGACTTAAGTCATATAATAGACTTTAGTAACTAATGTCGTGCGATCCTGCGGTAAAACAATGTCAGAGGTTGGTCGTTGGCTTTTCAGGTGCGTTGCATTCCCACTACGTGGGATATCTTGATTGCCGAGGGTTGAAAGACGATAGGCCTTTTTATCCATGACTTCTGAGATATGACAAGGACCTTCCCATTTGGTGGAAAGCTTACCTGCATTGAGCTATTGAGTGCTTTGGAACACTCGATGGGGAACGTAGTCGCCTTCTTGAAAGACTTTAGCTTTGATGTTCTTGCTGAAGTGTCGCTTGACCGCTTACCCCTGGGTGGCGAGGTTGTCAGCTTGATGTCGCGGTCTTCACAGAACTGTCGAGTCCTGTTGCTTACGAACTAGGATCCATTGTCGCAGACAATTTCAGATGTCGCACGACAAATTATTTCGGATTTCTTATTGGCGACTTTTGTGTTTTGACATGCATCTTACCATGACTGGTGATTATGAGATTCAATGTACAAGTTGTCTTTATTGACGACAATACACTTTGGCATGTGTCATGACTAGCGATTATGCGAGTCGCTTCTATGGGCGACCAAGAATTTTTACCTGTGTTTTTCGTGACCGGCGATCACAAAAAATGTGGGTCGTCTTTTATTGACTACTATAAATTGCAACCTACGTTTGCCATCACTGGCGATCATAAAAAAATGTGAGTCGTCTCTTATTGACGACTATAAATCATACGACATGTGCTTTTTTAAGTCGAAGAGACTTTGGTTTCTCACGATGTAAATCGTAAGACCTATATTCATATGATCTTGCGAACCTGCAATGTAAAATCGGGGGTGGTCGTTGGTTCTAACCAATGATCTTTCGATGCTTGAATCAACGATCATATATTGGGTCAAAAATAATTAAACGAGGAAAATATACTTAGAGTATATATATAGAGTTGTTCTAAGTGGGACGTCACAATTACCGTACCATGGAATCGATAAGCGCCTTTTTCCGAGGACTTTTGAAATCGAATGTGGTATTTTTTCAGCTTGCGAAGGGTGTACCGAACCCCCAAGTCCTTTCGATGATGCGATACTTTGACGGAGCATTTTTTTATTAGGGCTTGAATCTGGCTTCGAGCCGCATTCAATTCCGATTGGAGTTGAATCAGGGGATCTTGATAATTCGCCATATACGTCGCTTTTGTTTGACGGGCTTGAATGACGGATTGACGTTAAGCTTATGGGAAATGACGCTAGGGTCGATCCCGACCATGTCTTCATGCGACCAGGCGAAACAATCAGCTTGTTCCTGCAAAAAAAGATATGAGTTTTTCTTTGATGCAAGGATCGAGGGACGACCCCACAAGAATTTTTTGGTCAGGCTTGCTCTGATCCAGAACGATTTCCTCTAAGTGATCATCATCGACTACTGCTAGGAGATCTTGCACATTTTCAGGCTCCGCATGTACCGGGATAGCGGTTGGTTCCGGATTTCCTTTATCTGCCATTTCCCTGGAACAGAGCTTAAGGGAAACTACAAGAAACCGTTAGTAAAACGCACATTCGTCGAAGATTTTCTCTAGATCAAGTCCCACGGATGGCGCCAAACTGTTAATGCCAAAAATCGCACCAAAGGGACAACTTAAGGTCGATGTGGACTTAAACAACTAAAGAAAGAATCTTTCGACGAGACGTGCGACGATAAACAAAATAAAGAAACAAGGGATTTGATGACGCAGGAAAAACCTCAAACGAGGAAAAAACCTGCGGACGACAGTGGATGTCGTCGCTATACTATGGTCGCCAATCAGGGGCGATGTCCTTGGATACTGGTGTCGATCGTACAACGATTACAATACAGATGAAGGAAATGCTTCGAAATGTAAAGTACAAGTGTTTGAACGTAAAAACAGGTGTTTGTCGTGTGCGAAACAGAGTATGAACTGCTGGTCGAAAGCTGATGACGTGCGTCGAAAGCTATTCTTCGAGAGAAATCTCTTTGCTTCTGTTGTTCTTGAGTTCGCTGAGTGATTCTGGTCTCCAGTATTTGATTTGAGTGTTCTTCTTTGCGAGTTCGGGTGCGTTTTCTCTGCTGTTCGATGATGTTAGCCGATGTATGTTGGGTGTTAACTGATGTCCTTTGATGTGAAGACTTAGCTTGGTATTTATAGTCTTCGCGTCATTAATTAGCTCCATTAATGCTTTGATCAACGGCTACAACGGCTGGAAACGGTTGTCGGAGTGAATATCCATAATGATCCTCGTCCGTTACGGTCGCTTGCTGTTTAATGATTGCGTCGGTTATAGTCGTTCCTCCTTAATGACTTTTACTCCTGCATTAAATACTCAAGAAACGGTCATGGTGAACGTTATCTTTGGTCTAGGTCGCATCGTCTTTATGCGACGGTCGTGCGGAGCGGGCGACGTCGAGGTCGAGTGTCGCGATGAACTCTCGACTTACCTTTCGGGAGGGACGACAAATGTTTTTTGGGTCTTTGTCGAGACCTTATCTTAATACAATATATGGTTCATAACGAGTGTCTTACCTTTTCTGTTCGTGGTCAAGACCTGCATTAATAAATAAAAGAAACAGATGTTTGACTGTTAACGGTTAGTATAATCGTACGACCGTCTTAAGTCTCAGATGTCGGTCTTATGGAACATACGACTATTGCCAAAATATAAGACCATTTGGTCGTAGGACCAGGATGTCAGGACGATGTTGTCGTAGGACCAGAGCGATATAACACCGATGATAGTAGACTGTCGACGTAAGACCGACGAGCCGTAACTGGCGACATAGGACTAGTAACGTAGGACTAGTGATGTGCAAAGTGCGTGATGTGCGACACGTGACGTGCAATCATGAGATATAATATGACTATTGACCCAATATGTCAATTATCGCAGTTATTTAAAGTATGTCGGGTATATGATAATAACGGGTATTATCCTTGTTGGTCGGGGGTAATCAATGTCCATGGGTTATGTCGAGGGTGCTTCCCAGGTCGGTCGAGGGTGTTATTTTTTACCAAAACAATGCAATTCTTCAAATGTAGTTTAGGCTCCCCCTTGAAATAAGCTCTTACTCTTTATATTTCAACCTTGAAAAACCGGATTCGATGTGCGCCATAACCTCGACTGAGTGCACGAAAAACATCTTTATAAATGTTGAAACTCTAGCTCGTACCGATAAGCCCACAAGAAAGATAACGAGCGAGTTGTTGCGTGACAAACCAAAGTGCAATCTCAGTTTATAACACCAAATCCGTCGATGAACCGCGAGTTAAATAGAAATTCGGCTTAAGAGCTTGGTTCGGATTTGCTCGAAGGAGGAAACATAATGAAGCATACACTACAAGGTAGGGTTTAGAAGAACTTCACAAGTAACATTGTTCATCAACTGTAGAAAAATGCTTATCTCCAAAATACTTCAGAACACTGAATGATGAAAATCCAGAACTTCAATCTTCAAGAAATAGCTGAATGATTATAAGCACTCAAAAGTTTGAATCACAACCAAAGCACCAGAACAATGATTGCAAGCACTCATAATTCTGATTGATCAGGTCAGAAGAATGATTAAGAGCACTCAAAGGTCTAGCATCGTCAACAAAACTCCAGAATAATGATTGCAAATGCTCAAATGTCTAATCCAATCCAATCAAAGACTGAATTCCAACACCCACCTTCTGAAAATCTTGACAAACTTGAGCTCTTTTAAGCTTTGACAGTTGCTATAGGTATGTGACAAACTAAATATGAGAATTATGTCACACACGCTTCATGCTAAAATCCATGAACAATGCCCCCCTCCTGAGACTTAGCACGGGGGTTCCACTATTGAATGGGCGATAACTTGGGCGGGAATAAATTTTATCGCACGATAACTAATTTTATCGCATGATACCCGTGCGATAACCCCTTTTTATTGCACGCTTCTTGCGCGATAACACCTTTTATCGCATGCGACTTGTGCGATAACCCTTTTTATCGCATGATACTTGCGCGATAACCGATTAAGCCTTTTATCGCACGATACACGCGCGATAAAAACACTGTTCACACTATTTTTATCGCACACCAAATACGCGATAAAAATACTGTTCACCCTATTTTATCGCATGCCACATGTGCGATAAACTTGAATCTCTTTGTCGCGCGATAAAGATGAACATTGTCTTGTGCGATAAGTATGAACATAGCTTGTGCAAGGACTTTGAACATATGAACTCAGATCGAACAGAAAACTCAAAATCGTCCAAAATGATCAAAATATGATGGATTGATGATCGTATGATGTTCATAAACACTTTTCGATCAATCCTTAGCATTCAGCAATTATCCAAGCACAGTGATACGCACAAAATCATCAAAAAACTTACTGTTTCATCAAAAAACTTACTGTTTCTTCAAAAACTGGGTTGTAGAATCTGAATTGTTGCAGAATGATCGTATCGATGAATGATTTCTTCGATTTCTCATACCACTTGTTAGTCCCATTATTAACAAGCAACAATTCAGTTAATCAAGAGATAGAGTAACAAGATGAGATATAGAGAATATATGGTGTATTATTCAATTGTAAGAGACCAACCTAGAGAGAGAATGGTTCTCTCTCTAGATCACACACACTACACCTGGAGCTACATTGTAAAATGATCTACTTAACCCTAATTACACACACTAATCCTTATATACTCCTTTGTTAGTCACTTAAGCCCAAACCCATAATACAATAACCCAAGCCCATATTACAATTATAACCCTTTACAAAACTATCATATAATTAGGACATTTTGTGTCCTAACACCTTCCCAATTTCCACCTTCTCTCATCCTTCTTCCCTTTCTCCGGTCATCTTCTTCGTCCGCTACCCTATCTCCGACCACCAGAATCAATAACATCCACACGGAATGTAGCAACCCACACTGAACAAACATGCCAAAAGCTACTACTTTAACTAAAAACGCCAAAATGGCCCAACATAGTCACACTAACAAAATTTCAAAACTGGGTTTGCGGAATTAACCTTAACTACAACTGAGAAAAATGTGTCTAGATAATAAAAAGGAAAGTCTTCTGGATCCACTAAATGCAAGATCCAGCTCACATCTTGCCCTTGCCCTTACTCGAGCCCTCAACTACCAGCTTACCTGAAAAGGGTTTTACATTTTGAAAAGCGAGGGTTAGACCATGAGGTCTAGTGAGATCCCTCAAGTTACTAACATCACACCGCACATATTAAATCAAAAGAGTTTAAATAAAATTATAGACAGTTACACCCTTATCAGCTCAAACAAACACCCGCAGGCTGGTGATCCACACTTTGGTCACGAACACACTTGTGACAACGTGTTAGGGCACACACCCGCCCTTAGTAGTTATATGAAACATGTTCGTTTATTTTGTATGGGACAAACTCCCCATATGGCATCATCATAAACCACTCCTAGTCCCAGTCCATACATACCACGCTATAAATAAAACACCTACAACTTGCGTAATTTAAGCCACACAGAAACATGCAATTCAACATATAAAATATACGAGCAATAAAAGCAAGTATCATCAGAACTTTGGTTTAGAAAGACTCACCTGACGTCCTTGCTAATTCTTTCTTACTTGCAAACGCTTCTCCTAAGCTGCTCACCTATATAACCATCCAACACACAAGAGCGATCAGTCACTCAAACACTCCTTTCTAATCTCTTATGACACTCCCCACATGGTGCAATAAGAGGAACCCAGAGATTCTCGACACACCCACAACCAGTGGGAGTTTTCTGGATGGCATGTCCGGCTCCCACAAATAATCCTGGTATTACCCGGACTCCGGTACTCTCCGGATACGTCCAGTACCCCCTTTTTCCGGATAGCCACCTTCCGGATATATCCGGACTTCGATACCTCCCGGACTGTCTCTTCCATCAATTATCCGGACTCCGGTTCTTTCCGGGTGTCCCGTCCGGAATATGGAACCTGATTCACATTCGGGTGGATCCCGGTTTCCGGGACCTTCGGTCCGGATTTCCCCAAACTTCAGAAAATCCCAGTTCTCCGGGTTATGCGGTTTCCGGGTATGGTTCTACTGTGCACAAAAATCCCTCTGGGAAAATCATTCCCAGCCCAACCTCAGCTCGTTTCCCACGATTTCAAATAGATAAAATGGTTTAACTAACCATCCCCAAAATTTGTTTCCACATTGATTGCTATCTCAAACAGTCAATCACTCATAACTCTCACAAATGAGGGTTATCGATTCAACAGGAACTTACCAAAAATCAACCCAAAATCCCCAAGACCATAAGGAGGTTAGAGGAATGAGAGATTACCTTGAAGAAGAAGGTTCACACTCCAAAGCTTCCTGATTCCAAGATGTCTTCCCAAAATCAACAATCTCTTCACATGCACACACACACACTAGCCGCTCCTGATGAAGATGAGGTGAAATGAGGGCTTTAGGGGTTTTAACTCTATCTTCCTCTATTTACACTGAGGTTCTCCAACTTTCATTTCTCACACTACACCCACAAACTTCACTTTTATTTCAAACTGAACCCGGTTATTACAACATCCTCCCCTCAAAAGAATTTCGTCCCCAGAATTTTGTCATCAAACAAATGGGGTGTTGGACCTCATGTCTGACTCCACCTCCCAAGTCGCCTCCTGGCCCTTATGGCAACACCACTGGACCTTCACAAGAGCAATCTCTTTGGTTCTCCTCTTTCTAATCTTTCGATCCACCGGAACATCTTCTAAAAGTATTGTCATACCTGCTTCGGCTAAGCACTTCCTCAGATTCGACACGTGAAATGTAGAATGGATTCCCCGAAGCTCCTTGGGCAACCCTAATTTATACACCACCTCACCCACACACTTGGTTATGGCAGACGGCCCGACATACTTAGGCCTTAGCTTTCCTTTCTTCCAACACGGACAACGCCTATCCAAGGCAAGACCTTAAGCATCACGTTGTCTCCTACTTGGAATTCCATTGGTTTCCTTCTTTTGTTCGCGTACATCCTTTGGCGGTCTTGAGCCACCCTTAACTTCTTGTGAATCTGGTTGATATTATCGGCAGTCAACCGCGTGACCTCTGGCCCCACCAACTGTCTCTCTCTCTCTCACGATACATCCTTACTCTTGGAAGATTCTCAGATAACTGCACATGCCAATCTCTTTACTTCTCTAAGGATTCCTTTGCTCCCACTTTGTATAATCCTTCAACAACAGGGCGCATACCAACAAATTATCACACTTTCGGTTAACTACAACTCTTACCCCAGATAACTCGTTTACAATATTATAACGCGTCAGGCTGACTGCATAAAATACCGTCCACTTTGTCCACACACCTGAACTCACATTTTTTTAAATGCGTCTAATTAAGGGTTTCATACACAACTTCACTTTCTTAAAAGAATGAATTTTGCCGAAGTTAAACGCCACAACAAAATAAATCCCTTAATAAAATAATGAGCACTCAATTCGCCAATTTAACACGAGGTTAACCTTGAATTTCACCATAAACTTACAGTTATGAGTTTCTTCACAAGATAACACACAATTCTAAAATCACTTCTCCCAACACGGTATACGTGTAATGCAGGTAACACTTCTTTCCCGAATGACTACAATTCATCAATGTTAATCAATTCATACGTTCTCACCACATCATCACCCCACACTATACATAGCTAAAAGTAGGAAACTTCCATACTCCAACATCTGAAGCAGCCATCAATCCAAGCCAAACCAATCCTGAAGACACACATTCAAATTCTCACTACATCCAACAATCGTCCACCCACATATGAAATAGATTCAAGTTTCACCCACTCAACAGGAAGGAGTGACCATGCTCACGCAAAATTATTCCCATCAGCTTAACACCGAACGACAGCTCACTTGGACTATTACCCACACTAATACCAAGTCTAATCCAATGGTCTTTCATTCCGAGCACTACATTCGACTACCTTCTTCCACTTCCTTCTCAAAACATAAAACGTGTTTCCAAAGAACGGCTCACTAGAAGTTGCACACTTTTGACCAACCACACAAGCTAGCTTTCCTCGACTCTTAAACCATCACATACACGCAAATCCTCTTTCTCATACTCCCACTAGGAGTTCATGTACCCGACGACGACACTCTGAAAATATGGCTTCCCATTTTCTGTGCCACTTGCCTAAACTTCCTACTCTCAGTTTACCCACTTAATCCAACATACCATCTCCACCTCCTCAGGCTAGTATGGAACATTGCCCAATCCATTTCCGAACAATCCAAATGCGTTTATAACACATTTACATTACTATACCTAACCCAACGGTTTCACCACAAAACTTACTCGAGAAATTTAACCATGTCATCCTGTAATAACACCTAGCGCTCGAAACCACCACACACATCTAGTTCCACAAACGGGGTTAACCAACTCATGAGAATTCCTTTACATGCAAGGAATAATTCAACATTCCCAAGGATTTCGTATCGACTACGAAACATCATAAACTAACCAATCCAACATCTTCGTAAATATTTCAATGGCACAGCCAAACTGTAACACCCTAAAAACAGGGCTAATTTAAACCTCAAATTATAATAAGATTTAAACATACACTTTCTAAACTTTATATATAAGCAAAGATTCAACCTTGAGGATCATATTTACATATATAGAATTCTTCAAATAACCTATTAATCTAATCATGTCACTATAATCAGATTAACTAGGTTATCTAAGTAATCTATCCAAAAACCTCAGTATTCAAAAATCTTCTTTGCTATTTCAAAGCTCTCGTCCCACATCCCTTTACCTTCCCGAACCTGAACCTGGTAAGAAAACATTATTTGAAACGATTAGGCTAACGCCTAGTGAAAACATTCAGTTTCAAAATAATATTTATAAAATCAAATGTAAACAAGTTATAACAAACCTGATCACTCTTTTCTTACCATTCACATAACCATCCTTCAATAACGGTTAACCAAATTCCATGACTACCACCTGACCCTAAGTCAGCCATTTTTCATGATCTAGAGCCGCACTACGAATCTTTACTGACTCTAGCTTTAAGCTCTTATCCAATAAATCGCAATAACACATGCCCATTTATTAGAAAGGAAGTAGAGATTACAAGTACTTATGTCAATCCCTTTTTCTTCCTTAAGAATCGGGAATTACGTTTATTCCACTATTTCTCACATACATCAGAATAATGAATAACCCTCATATATTCTACGTACACATAACCATTTCTTACGTACATCAGAATAATGAATAATCCTCATATATTCTACGTACACATAACCACTAGTGCCTATGGATCCATATCACCTATTTGTATTCGTACATATCCTTGCATAATTACAAATCATTTTCAAACAATGGTTTAAGCAAAACCAATAATTTAAAGTAATCAATTTTACTTTATAAAATCATCCCAAAACAGTTCAATTATAAATATACCTTACCATACTTTTAAACGTTATAAAAAGGGTAAGGTAAGAATGAACTCACCTGATTGCGTAACACAACTCTTTTCAAGCACGCTAATCTTTTACCCCAAATTCACAGAATCTGAAACCAAATAAATACAGATATCTCTAAAATCCCAAAATCCTCGACTCATATCGCAACACACTGCACATGTCGCAATTAACTATTGCGACACAGTAGCATATCGCAACCAACTGTTGCGATATACATCTTGTCGCAATTAACTACTGCGATATACCACAAGTCGCAACTGACCATTGCGATATCAAGAGCTTGTCGCAACCCAAGGTTGCGATATTCATGAATGTCGCAACTCAAGGTTGCGATAACTATGATGTTCATCAATATCTCAGTTAACTAAATTCATCCTAAACCCAGAAATTATCAGTTTTAAACCATGTTTGTTTCTGTAAACATGCAGATATGTTTAACACTACTAATAGAACATATCTACCAACCCAGATTCATCATAATCATCAAAATCAACATAACCCATTTTCTAAACTCAATCCTTAAACTAATACATCTTTAAAACATAAAAGGATTGGTTTATAGATAACATACCTTTTTATTTCTGCAGATTTCTCTAAGTATTTTAGCACCAAACAACTTCCTTTTTCCTTCTTCTTCTTTCCTCTCGATTTCTTTCTTTCTTTTTGAGAACCGAATACACACACACACACTCCCAATTTGTTAACTAAAATGAAATGTGAGGACACCTCCTCACTTTAATCATCACTTTTTTTTTGTAAATGTGCCACCTCATTTACCAATTACCAAACAAGCCCTCAAACTTCCTTTACTTGGCAACTTTAACCCTTTCATTTCCAAATAAAAATAAAGTTTACCCCTTAACTTCTAACTTCATAAAATAAATAACGTAACTTATTCGGGGTCAAACTCTAAAATTAATCTATCACATAATAAATCAAAGATTGAACAATAAAACCCATCTTAATATATTATACCAAAAATCGAGATGTTACAATACTCCCCAACTTGAAAACGATTTCGTCCTCGAAATCAAAACTAGGTAAACAAGTGAGGATATCTAACCTTCATATATTCTTCCGACTCTAAAGTCACATTAGCACCTCGATGATGCTTCCATTGAATCTTTAACATAACCACTTCCTTACCGCTACGTAACTTTCTAATTGATCTTTCCAAAATTGCCTCCGGCTCTTCCACACAACGGTTCTTTTCATCCACTCTCACATCAGTTAATGGAATTACATCATTTTCTTCGGCTAAACATTTCTGAAGATAGCAAACATGAAACGTATTGTGAATTCCTTCCAACTCAGGTGGAAGATCTAATTGATATGCTTGTAGTCCAACTTTCTTAGTTATGGTGAAAGGTCCTAGAAAACGAGGACTCAGCTTTCCACGTTTGCCAAACCTTATCACGCCTTTCCACGGGGATACCTTAAGCATTACGCGCTCCCCAACTTGGAATTCTTTTGGTCTTCTTTTCGGATCAGCATAACTCTTTTGTCTATCTTGAGCCGCTTTCATATGCTTCCGAATTTCCTTCACTTTGTCAGCTGTTTGTTGTACCAGTTTTGGACCAGCAAACTGCTTTTCTCCGGCTTCTAACCAACATACCGGAGTTCTACATTTTCGACCATACAAAGCTTCAAAAGGAGCTCTTCCAATACTAGAATGGTAACTATTGTTATACGCAAATTCTACTAACGGTAGATGCGTATCCCAATTACCTCCAAAGTCTAACACACACGATCTGAGCATATCTTCTAAGGTCTGAATAGTTCTTTCGCTTTGTCCATCAGTTTGTGGATGACAAGCAGTGCTCAAGTTAACCCTTGTACCTAATTCATCTTGTAGTGATTGCCAAAATCTTGAGGTAAACCGACTATCACGATCTGACACTATAGACACCGGTATACCATGCCTTGACACCACTTCATCAATATATAACTTTGCCAATTTCTCTATCGGTGACGCTTATTTCATAGCTAGAAAATGAGCACTCTTGGTCAGTCTATCTACAATTACCCAAATAGTGTCGTTACCCTTTTGCGTTCTCGGTAACTTCGTCACAAAATCCATGGTAATCTTGTCCCATTTCCACTCCGAAATTTCCAAAGATTGAAAACTTCCGTATGGCCTTTGGTGTTCCGCTTTGACTAACGAACACGTCCCACATTTTTCTACAATTTGTGCCACGTCAAGCTTCATAGATGGCCACCAATAATGCAATTTCAAATCCCTATACATTTTTGTACTACCCGGATGTATAGAATATTTGGACTTGTGAGCATCTTCAAGAATTAACCCTCGATTTCCTCCAATATCTGGTACCCAAACACGCCCTTGAAACAATTTAATCCCACGATTATCTTCAGTCAATTGAAGATTTTGCTTGATCATAACTTCATCTTTCAAATTTTCTTCTAATAAAGCTTCCCCTTGTGCAGCTTTTATTCTTTCAATCAAACTTGATGTCACATCAATTCTCGCGTAAGTGGATTTCAAACACCCACTATATTCCTTTCTACTTAAAGCATCAACTACAACGTTTGCTTTACCGGGATGGTAATGCAATTCACAGTCGTAGTCTTTAAGTAATTCTAACCAACGTCGTTGCCTCATGTTTAACTCTTTTTGATCAAAGACATGTTTCAAGCTCTTGTGATCAGTATAAAGAGTACACTTTGTTCCATAAAAACAATGTCGCCACAACTTTAATGCAAAAACAACCGCGGCTAACTCCAAATCATGAGTAGGATAATTCTTTTCATGTTCTTTCAGTTGTCTTGATGCGTAAGCAATCACTTTGCCTCGTTGCATCAACACACATCCCAAACCCATCTTTGATGCATCGCTATACACGACCAAATCCTCCGTTCCTTCCGGCAATGCTAGAACAGGAGCTTCACACAATTTCTAACGTAAGGTTCTGAAAGCCGACTCTTGTTTCTCAGTCCAAACGAACTTCACATTCTTCCTAGTCAACACAGTCAAATCAGAAGCAATCCTTGAGAAGTCTTTGATAAACCTCCGATAATATCCTGCCAAACCTAAGACTATCCCGTCTTAGTACTTCTACCCATTTCTCACATATCATAACTTAATTTATCTCAGCCTAAGTCTAGGTATCACATCATCATACCTAGTTCGCTTAAACTAAAGCTCTGATACCAATTTATAACACCCTAAAAACAGGGCTAATTTAAACCTCAAATTATAATAAGATTTAAACATACACTTTCTAAACTTTATATATAAGCAAAGATTCAACCTTGAGGATCATATTTACATATATAGAATTCTTCAAATAACCTATTAATCTAATCATGTCACTATAATTAGATTAACTAGGTTATCTAAGTAATCTATCCAAAAACCTCAGTATTCAAAAATCTTCTTTGCTATTTCAAAGCTCTCGTCCCACATCCCTTTACCTTCCCGAACCTGAACCTGGGAAGAAAACATTATTTGAAACGATTAGGCTAACGCCTAGTGAGAACATTCAGTTTCAAAATAATATTTATAAAATCAAATGTAAACAAGTTATAACAAACCTGATAACTCTTTTCTTACCATTCACATAACCATCCTTCAATAACGGTTAACCAAATTCCATGACTACCACCTGACCCTAAGTCAGCCATTTTTCATGATCCAGAGCCGCACTACGAATCTTTACTAACTCTAGCTTTAAGCTCTTATCCAATAAATCGCAATAACACATGCCCATTTATTAGAAAGGAAGTAGAGATTACAAGTACTTATGTCAATCCCATTTTCTTCCTTAAGAATCGGGAATTACGTTTATTCCACGATTTCTCACGTACATCAGAATAATGAATAACCCTCATATATTCTACGTACACATAACCATTTCTTACGTACATCAGAATAATGAATGATCCTCATATATTCTACGTACACATAACCACTAGTGCCTATGGATCCATATCACCTATTTGTATTCGTACAGATTCTTGCTTAATTACAAATCATTTTCAAACAATGCGTTTAAGCAAAACCAATAATTTAAAGTAATCAATTTTACTTTATAAAATCATCCCAAAACAGTTCAATTATAAATATACCTTACCATACTTTAAAACGTTATAAAAAGGGTAAGGTAAGAATGAACTCACCTGATTGCATAACACAACTCTTTTCAAGCTATTCTCAAGCACTCTAATCTTTTACCCCAAATTCACAGAATCTGAAACCAAATAAATACATATATCTCTTTAAAGACTAAATCTCTAAAATCCCAAAATCCTTGACTCATATCGCAACACACTGCACATGTCGCAATTAACTACTGCGACACAGTAGCATATCGCAACCAACTGTTGCGATATACATCATGTCGCAATTAACTACTGCGACACAGTAGCATATCGCAACCAACTATTGCGATATACATCATGTCGCAATTAACTACTGCGATATACCACAAGTCGCAACTGACCATTGCGATATCAAGAGCTTGTCGCAACCCAAGGTTGCGATATTCATGAATGTCGCAACTCAAGGTTGCGATATCTATGACGTTCATCAATATCTCAGTTAACTAAATTCATCCTAAACCCAGAAATTATCAAATTTAAACCATGTTTGTTTCTGTAAACATGCAGATATGTTTAACACTACTAATAGAACATATCTACCAACCTAGATTCATCATAATCATCAAAATCAACATAACCCATTTTCTAAACTCAATCCTTAAACTAATACATCTTTAAAACATAAAAGGATTGGTTTATAGATAACATACCTTTTTATTTCTGCAGTTTTCTCTACGAATTTTAGCACCACACAACTTCCTTTTTCCTTCTTCTTCTTTCCTCTCGATTTCTTTCTTTCTTTTTGAGAACCGAATACACACACACACACACTCCCAATTTGTTAACTAAAATGAAATGTGAGGACACCTCCTCACTTTAATCATCACTTTTGCTGTAAATGAGCCACCTCATTTACCAATTACCAAACAAGCCCTCAAACTTCCTTTACTTGGCAACTTTAACCCTTTCATTTCCAAATAAAAATAAAGTTTACCCCTTAACTTCTAACTTCATAAAATAAAAAACGTAGCTTATTCGGGGTCAAACTCTAAAATTAATCTATCACATAATAAATCAAAGATTGAACTAAAACCCATCTTAATATTTTATACCAAAAGTCGAGATGTTACACAAACTCACCCATCAACTCACTGCAACCCAAGAGCACATGGTTTCTCTTCTAGGTAGCCACCAACTACCATTCCACTCTTTTATTCTCACATTAACAATACCATAACCTCAACCAAACATCCATGCATCTCAACACACATATGTTTGCCACCCTTGAATAACTTATCAGCAATCTCCGAGCTAGGATTCCCACTTACGCTTATCCCATATCAACAACACCAGCCCACCACTTAATCTCACAGCAACTCATTACTACCAATGACTTGCACGTCTACTTTGTATAAGTTACCACTAACATATCCACACAACCACCACACCACAACATCACACTAGAGGCAAAATCATCACGATCATTTATACACACAATAGGCCTTGCATTCTCCATGCCAACCATAACATATATTTGAAATAAAGTTATCTCATGACTTTGCCTTTCTCAAATTTAGATGAACCACAAAATTATGATTGTCTACTTCACTCGATCAAGTCTTTGTCCCCATCTGACTCTTCGGGATCTACACGAAACAAGCTCAAATAAACTAAAAGGTAAGGCGTTCCCTTGCAAACCAACATAATCAATGTGTCCCACTTCAGGTGCGCTAACTACGTCATTCATAAACGAAACATCAACCACATAGAAAATCAACTATCCAATTAGTGATCCTCTGCTTTCATAACACTCGCACAAGGCGGTTCAGCATCGTGTCAGGTACACACCTTTCCCCGAACGACCTCTTACATCTTTGTATAAACTCGACACAGTAAGCACACCAGAGTTACCTTTTCTAATTCCAGCCTCCCGACAACAACCTTAACAAACAGTCGTTGACTTCAACGTCAACGACCGACATGATGATGCTTCAATGGTGTCTCCGACAACGAGGATTCCAAACTGAATCTACTTATGCCAATGCATCGTAACTAACTTTGTGCCCCCCAGTCCTCACATAATTGAGGCACAAGACTTACTCGACAATTAGCCTAATTACAAGGCCACCTCAAACTCCGGTTCAACGCCGATACCATTTCATCAACATACTATGACGCTACTTATTAACAATTACTTTTAGAAGTATCTTGCCCACTTCGAATTTCACCCGGGACGCACCCCCGCCGCCAACCACGCCTCAAGTTACTGAACAAGAGCACAGACTACCATAATACAAACACCACTAAAGTTAAAGACTGAGACTTCTGTTATTCACCGCCCTTCCCAAATAGAGAACACCAAGGTCAAGAATCGACCATCGACGACTCAACCACACATTTCCACTCTCGAAACCTTTCCTCGTCCTTAAATGTGATATCTCCCACTACCTAGCGAGCTCATAGCCTTCATGCATGACGACACAATGATTTAGATCGTTTTTCACATTTGAAAATACACCGTGAAACAATGTTAGATATGCATGACACAACTTCGCCATAAAGAATAGCCACACACACATCGATCTCGAGGATCGCTCACACGCAACCCATGATACCTCACCACCTTGTCCAGCTAAATTAATGCCGATGCAACCGAAAATGTATTCACTGAAACTCCTTTCATGCGATTATAAAAATACGGCAAAATTACTCACATTGAGCGCGTCAGTCGACTCTCACACTCATTGATATGACAACAACGTGTCCATACCATATTCGCTTATAAACCATGCGATCAAATGTTGTCATGATTTCTACAACAAAGGTTAACTCACTCAAAAGAGGTGAGATAATTCATCATTCCCCAAGTTCAAAAAATTTCACACAACGTAAATAAATCTGTCTTTTCCTTTAAACACACGCTTGCACACGCTAACTTATTTTCAAAACAAGAAACTCACAAGGCACACACACACACACACACACACAGATATATATATATATATATATATATATATATATATATATATATATATATATATATATATATATATATATATATATATATATATATATATATATATTTTGACATGCAGGACTCATGTGACTTGTTTGAAAATACAATGCACGACTCATTTTACATTGAAGGCTATTCACTCTAGCAAGGTCAGTCGTTTGCTTTCACAACAATTTATCACTGGCGCCCTATTTCCGACCACACAATCAGGTTTCTCCCATTTGCAACAACCTTTGGCACCGGTATTTTCCAGCATACTTGTATGTCCCAACTACACAGTTACCATCTAGACTACTGAGAAAAATGCGTCTAAATAATAAAAAGGAAAGTCTTCTAGATCTACTAGACGCAAGATCCAGCTCACATCTTGCCCTTGCCCTTACTCGAGCCCTCAACTACCTGCTTACCTAAAAAGGGTTTTACATTTTGAAAAGCTAGGGTTAGACCCGAGACTAGGTTTTACATTAAAGAATAACCCATTATAGCATTGGGTAAAATTTTAATATAATTTTTCCCACTATACCAGGTTTTCATGCCACCCCATTGTCCACATAGGCTGTCCACGTGTACTATAGTGCTGACGTGACATTTCTTATTACAACATTGTACTTTCAAAATTATTTAGTTTAATTTTTTATTATTTAACATAATCAAACATGTTTACCAAAATTATATTATAAAAACAGATCGCTATTACGCGAATAAAAATGTTCACAAAAGATCATTGGTTCATCATATTCATCGTGAATTTCATGGCGTAGTTTGTAATGCTAAAAACTAAACAAGTAGAACATCTTTTCAAAAAAAACCCATCTTAACGTTTGTCTAATTACAATGAAATAACACTCAAGTTGAATCGCTTTTACAAAATAGCAATTAGTAAAATAGCAAACATTGTCAAAAATCGAAATCAAAAATCGATCTAAACCCTGTCAAAAACGACTTACATAAACCCTATCAAAAATCGAAATCAGAATCGAACTAAACCCTGTCAAAATCGAAATCAACCCTAAACCCTATCAAAATCGATTTCAACCCCAAACCTTATCAAAATCGAAACCAAAATCGACTTATACACGAGGGATACGAAGGCTTGATGTAACACCCTAAAATCAGGGCAAATTTAAACCTGAATTAAATGGGTTTACATAACTAATATCCATAACATAAACGTTCGTAACTAGTGAAAATAATGACAGGAGTTAATTTTACATCAACTTGTCGTCACCATAAACTCTTCACTCATCCTATTACTTCCCTGAGCTCATACCTGGTAAGAAAATATAATTTGAAACGATTAGGCTAATGCCTAGTGAGAACATTCAGTTTCAAAATAATACTTTTAAATCAATGTAAACAAGGTTTATCAAACTTGACTTACACTCGTTCTTACCGTACTTGTATTCGTCTCATAATAACAAAATCATACTCAATCCCATGAGTATAACTACCATTCATAAATTCATATCACCATATTCAATAGCCTACTACGAATCATCACATATTCTAGTTTCTCGATCAATCCTACAGACTTACATTCAAACATCATACCTTCTTCTTGAAAGGGATACAGAAATAGCACTTATATATTGCATAATTTTAATCCGCCGAAAACACATGAAAACAATATTTTTAATAGCACTTATATATTGCCTATTTCTAATTCATATTTCCACATCTCAAATACGAAAAACAACTCTATCTTGTCTATTCAATCAACCAACCTGAATAGCAGTCATGCTTTTGCCTATTCAACCGTTCCTATATGAATAGTAATTCTAAATTACTTATTCAATCATTCCATATGAATAGTAATTCTACTTTGCTTATCCAATCATTCACCATGAATAGCAATTCTACTTTTCCTATTCATTTCATTCCTAGTTAACGGAAATATGACTAACACTAAGTCAGTCATGATATCATGTTCCAGAGCCGCACTACGAATCTCCACGGATTCTAGATTAATGCTCATATCATATTCCAGAGCCGCACTACGAATCTCCACGGATTCTAGATTAATGCTCATATCATATTCCAGAGCCGCACTACGAATCTCCACGGATTCTAGATTAATGCACATATCATATTCCAGAGCCACACTACGAATCTCCACGGATTCTAGATTAATGCTCATATCCAAGAAATCGCAATTACACATGCCCATTTCTTGGAAAGGAAGTAGAGATTACAATTACACATGCCAATCTCTTCTCTTCCATAGAAATCGGGAATTACGATTTAATCCACACACCAATTCCACGATTTCTCACACACACTGGAATTACGATTAATCCACACGCCAATTACATGTGTTCATAACAACTAGTGCATATGGATCCATTACACTCATTTGTACTCGTACAGGTTATTGCTTAATATGGATTTCTCATAGCATTCAGTATAAGCAAATCACATTTATACCACATAGATTCCTCATAGCATTCAGTATGAGCAAATCACATTTAATATCACATAGATTCCTCATAGCATTCAGTATGAGCAAATCACATTTAATATCACATAGATTCCTCATAGCATTCAGTATGAGCAAATCACATTTAATATCACATAGATTCCTCATAGCATTCACTGTGAGCAAATCACATTTAATATCACGTAGATTCCTCATAGCATTTAGTATGAGCAAATCACATTAATATCACTATATTCCTCATAACGTAAGTCTAACAATTAATATCACCACTTACGGGTCCTTGATATAAAATAAATATATATACACAATTGTCCGTTAGACAATTAATTAAAACTCATATAATCGTCCATCCAAATTCCTTCAGGAAATATCTCTTTATAAAAATGTACTTTACCGTAATTTAAATACGTTATAAAAAGGTAAGGTAAGAATGAACTCACTTGGTAGTAGTAGCGTCACTATTGCTTTTACTTTCTTAAAGCCGTAGGAATTTCCGTCACCAACTTCATAGAGATCTGAAATACCCAAATACATTATGTACTGGTATTAATCTACTGTACAGGACCCTTAAAGACTAAGAATCCTAAATATCCAAAATTCTCGACACTTATCGCAACCTACTAGCTGCGATAACCCTTGTCGCAACCTACTACTTGCGACACAGTACTTATCGCAACCCACTGTTGCGATATCCCCACCTTATCGCAACCAACTGTTGCGATACACATCTTATCGCAACCAACTGTTGCGATACAATCAAGCTTGTCGCAACTATCGCAACTATTCATAAGTATCGCAACTAACTGTCGCGTTACTCATAACTGTATCAACTAACTAAAATCACATGTAACCCAGAAATTTATAGTTTTAAGCCATAATAAATTCTACAAAAGTGCAAATATGCTTAAGGTTACCAATAAAACATATTTATCAGTTCAGGTTCTTCATACCTTTCAAAACTCTATAACCCAAATTTTAACCCAATAATATTCATCTCTAAGAACACATAATCATAACAAGGTTGTGATTAAAACATACCTTTGTTTTCAACCAATTGATATACTAAATCCATTGCTAAAAATTCCAGCTTTCTTCTTCCTCTTCTTTCTTGGTTCTTTCTTTCTCTTTTCTCTCTTTGGTTCACCGAAACATACACACACAAATAAGACTAAGATGAGAAAATATCTCATCTTTTCCTTGCTATAAACAATCAAGGCGGTGGGTTAGGTGGGTTTTACCACTTAACCAAATTCAACCCCTATACTTCCATCAATTGATAAATTTCACCCCTCAACTTATAAATTAAAATTAAAGTTTACCCCTTAACTTATAACTTCGTAAAACAAATAACATAACTTATTCGGGGTTAAACTCTAAAATTAATTTATCATATAACACATCATTTAAATTTATCAATAAAATCCATCTTAACACTTTATACAAAAATCGAGTTGTTACAATACTCCCCAACTTGAAAATGATTTCGTCCTCGAAATCAAGGTTAGGTAAATAAGTGAGGATATCTAATCATCATATCCTCTTCCGACTCTAAAGTCACATTAGCACCTCGATGGTATTTCCATTGTACCTTCAACATAACCGCATTCTTAGATCGTAATTTCTTAACCGATCTCTCTATAATCGCTTCCAGTTCCTCCACACAACGACTCTTCTCATCCATTCTTACTTCAGTAAATGGAATCACATCATACCAACATGAAATATGTCATATATCCCTTTCAATTTCTAGTCTTACATACACAATCACAGTTAAAAGTCCAAGAAGAACAAGGGCTCAACTTTCCACGTTTTCTCAATCTTATAACTTTCACCATTACCTGCTCCCCAACTTGGAAACATCATAAAATTCTGTTAACCTCCTTTGGTTATTAATCAAAACTCTATTTGATCAGTATCTATTCCTTGATCGGAATTTAAAAATCGAAATTCACCAGTAAGCTTATCTTTAAAACGCGGTTACCAGGAGACAAACTAGTCCATAATCGGATTGGATCATAACCTCTACTGAAGACTAGTAGATCAATACTGGATCCGACTGTCCGCTTTATCTACTACTTGTTACCGATTCATCGTCAAACATATACACACCGCCTTAAATATTCTCATTTGAAGGGCTCGACGAGCTAACTAAATAGCATAACTAATCGTGCGGTACTTGAAACTCTTTTATATGCTACAACATCGTCAAATGAAATCACCTCCAACTGCCGAAACAATTAGAAACAAGTATGCTTACATAACAATATATTCATAATAACAGTAGCTAGTTGAAATTATAAACATACTATACATAAGAATCCTCGTTATTATCATCATAGTTTTCAATTCACGTATTTCTATCGACTCTAAGACTATCCCGTCTTAGTATTTCTACCCATATCTCACAATTCATAACTTAATTCATCTCAGCTTAACTCTAGGTATCTCACTATCATACCTAGTTCACTTAAACTAAAGCTCTGATACCATATTGTAACACCCTAAAATCAGGGCAAATTTAAACCTGAATTAAACGGGTTTACATAACTAATATCCATAACATAAACGTTCGTAACTAGTGAAAATAATGACAAGAGTTAATTTTACATCAACTTGTCGTCACCATAAACTATTCACTCATCCTATTACTTCCCTGAGCTCATACCTGGTAAGAAAATATAATTTAAAACGATTAGGCTAACGCCTAGTGAGAACATTCAGTTACAAAATAATACTTTTAAATCAATGTAAACAAGGTTTATCAAACTTGACTTACACTCGTTCTTACCGTACTCGTGTTCGTCTCATAATAACAGAATCATACTCAATCCCATGAGTATAACTACCATTCATAAAGTCATATCACCATATTCAATAGCCTACTACGAATCATCACAAATTCTAGTTTATCGATCAATCCTACAGACTTACATTCAAACATCATACCTTCTTCTTGAAAGGGATACAGAAATAGCACTTATATATTGCCTATTTTTAATCCGCCGAAAACACATGAAAACAATACTTACTCTTCGTCTAATTCATATTTCCACATCTCAAATACGAATAACAACTCTATCTTGTCTATTCAATCAACCAACCTGAATAGCAGTCATGCTTTTGCCTATTCAACCGTTCCTATATGAATAGTAATTCTATATTACCTATTCAATCATTCCATATGAATAATAATTCTACTTTGCCTATCCAATCATTCACCATGAATAGCAATTCTACTTTGCCTATTCATTTCATTCCTAGTTAACGGAAATATGACTAACACTAAGTCAGTCATGATATCATGTTCCAGAGCCGCACTACGAATCTCCACGGATTCTAGATTAATGTTCATATCATATTCCAGAGCCGCACTACGAATCTCCACGGATTCTAGATTAATGCTCATATCATATTCCAGAGTCGCACTACGAATCTCCACGGATTCTAGATTAATGCTCATATCATATTCCAGAGCCGCACTACGAATCTCCACAGATTCAAGATTAATGCTCATATCATATTCCAGAGCCGCACTACGAATCTCCATGGATTCTAGATTAATGCTCATATCTAAGAAATCGCAATTACACATGCCCATTTCTTGGAAAGGAAGTAGAGATTACAATTACACATGCCAATCTCTTCTCTTCCTTAGAAATCGGGAATTACGATTTAATCCACACGCCAATTCCACGATTTCTCACACACACTGGAATTACGATTAATCCACACGCCAATTCCATGTGTTCATAACAACTAGTGCATATGGATCCATTACACTTATTTGTACTCGTGCAGGTTATTGCTTAATATGGATTTCTCATAGCATTCAGTATAAGCAAATCACATTTATACCACATAGATTCCTCATAGCATTCAGTATGAGCAAATCACATTTAATATCACATAGATTCCTCATAGCATTCAGTATGAGCAAATCACATTTAATATCACATAGATTACTCATAGCATTCAGTATGAGCAAATCATATTTAATATCACATAGATTCCTCATAGCATTCAGTATGAGCAAATCACATTAATATCACTATATTCCTCATAATGTAAGTCTAACAATTAATATCACCACTCAGGGGTCCTTGATATAAAATAAATATATATACACAATTGTCCGTTAGACAATTAATTAAAACTCATATAATCGTCCATCCAAATTCCTTCAGGAAATATCTCTTTATAAAAATGTACCTTACCGTAATTTAAATACGTTATAAAAAGGTAAGGTAAGAATGAACTCACTTGGTAGTAGTAGCGTCACTATTGCTTTTACTTTCTTAAAGCCGTAGGAATTTCCGTCACCAACTTCATAGAGATCTGAAATACCCAAATACATTATGTACTGGTATTAATCTACTGTACAGGACCCTTAAAGACTAAGAATCCTAAATATCCAAAATTCTTGACACTTATCGCAACCTACTAGCTGCGATAACCCTTGTCGCAACCTACTACTTGCGACACAGTACTTATCGCAACCCACTGTTGCGATATCCCCACCTTATCGCAACCAACTGTTGCGATACACGTCCTATCGCAAACAACTGTTGCGATACAATCGAGCTTGTTGCAACCCACGGTTGCGACATTCATAACTATCGCAACTATTCATAAGTATCGCAACTAACTGTCGCGATACTCATAACTGTCTCAACTAACTAAAATCACATGTAACCCAGAAATTTATAGTTTTAAGCCATAATAAATTCTACAAAAGTGCAGATATGCTTACGGTTACCAATAAAACATATTTATCAGTTCAGGTTCTTCATACCTTTCAAAACTCTATAACCTAAATTTTAACCCAATAATATTCATCTCTAAAAACACATAATCATAACAAGGTTGTGATTAAAACATACCTTTGTTTTCAACCAATTGATATACTAAATCCCTTGCTAAAAATTCCAGCTTTCTTCTTCCTCTTCTTTCTTGGTTCTTTCTGTCTCTTTTCTCTCTTTGGTTCACCGAAACACACACACATAAATAACACTAAGATGAGAAAATATCTCATCTTTTCCTTGCTATAAACAATCAAGGCGGTGGGTTAGGTGGGTTTTACCAACTAACCAAAATCAACCCCTATACTTCCATCAATTGATAAATTTCACCCCTCAACTTATAAATTAAAATTAAAGTTTACCCCTTAACTTATAACTTCGTAAAACAAATAACATAACTTATTCGGGGTTAAACTCTAAAATTAATTTATCATATAACACATCATTTAAATTTATCAATAAAATCCATCTTAACACTTTATACAAAAATCGAGGTGTTACACTTGATGATGGAGCCGCACGAGGGAGACGAAGGATTGAAGATGGTGCCGCACGAGGGAGATGAACGAGAACAGGGGTTTGAAATCGTTTTTGTGTGAGTCGTATTTTTAGAAGGGTTTAAAATGAATTTTGAAATATTTTTCTTAATGCAATGTAGATAGCCACGTCACTTTAAAATGACACATCAACAAAAAAACCGGCTTTAAAGGTAACAGATTACCAATACTATAATGGGTAAACTGTTTAAAGTACAATGCCCTAATAAAAAATAAATTGAAAGTACATTGTTATAATAAGAAAAAAGTGATAGTACAATGCTATACTAAAAAAATAAATGAAAATAGGTTACTATTTCGCACATTTTGCCATATTTTTTATTAAGACATTATACTTTGAAAATTTACCTATTATAGCAATAGACAATATTTTTGTTACAACCCAAAATCTCAACCAACAATACATAGATAAATAATCCCAAATCGGGTCTCAAATACATAGAAGATTCAATAGACAAACATTACGAGTTCTGAACTACTCAAAATTTGCAGCGGAAAATCTATCCACAGCCGAGAGATCTGTCTAAGCGGTACAATAATTGAACTAAAGTGTTCCTCGCTAAAGCCTCCATCTCTTAGCTGAAGCCATCTCTTTACCTTGCTCGAAACACACCACTAGTGCGCTTCCCTGAAAATGGTTTAGTTTTGAAAAGCGAGGGTTAGACCAAACGGTCTAGTGAATTCCCTCCAAAAGCGGCTTTAACATCAAGTATAAAACATTTCTTTAACACATCATGCATCTCAACATAAAACTCCATACATGGGTACCTACACAGTGCTTAAGGATCGTACAAACCAGAACCACGATCGGGGCCCAAGTAGACTCCCCTCTCGCCTCATATCGGGGCCCAAGCAGACTCCCCATTACCCGAATAGGAAGGAAACGAATTCCATACTACCGGTTCATAACAAACTCCCAAGGAATCATCAGATCCCGAGGTACACTGATCCCACTGTGCAACCCGACTCCATATAGCATATACACAAAGCCAACCATAAATCACAATGCGTGAAATCTTTATAAACAGTTCGATCATGCTGACAAAGCCTTTCTAAAACATACTTTCATGAGAGAATTTATAAAAGCTTGTAAACAATTTATACTCGCAAAGCATACCATGATCAGTAAAAACATTTAACATCACGTTCCACGTAAAAGGGGTTAAGGGTACTCACCTGGTAGTAGTGATTTCCTATGCACACGTCACTCTCTTGAACAAGCCGAAATGACCCGAACAACTAAAGCATAACAACAGACCTCAACAATCAAGCTATCCGGGCGCAACTTCCGGACACACAAACTGTTCGGGACTGTTACTTCCCGGATCCCCACTCGGAGACCACTATCCGGAGAACTATCTGGAGAATCTATCCGGACACCGACTATCCGGAGAAACTACCCGGAAGACTATCCGGGCACCGACTATCTGGAGAAACTACCCGAAAGACTATACGGTCACCTATTACCCGGACACGCTTGTCCGGAGACCCACACTGTCCGAACACCAACATTTAACCGGACACCCGCACTGTCCAGATGGGGCAATTTTCGGACAGTCGCACAGTCAAATCCCGAAGTTCCCGAATATCGGTTTGTGAGCGTGATTTAGTCTCAGATTTCGTTAGATATCAGATTATGGTTACATCCCTTACTTAAAACAACTAATTAGCAAATCCTTTACCTCTTTTAAAGATCCAAATCCACCCAAAACCCACAAAAGCATAACCAAGAGAAAACATAGTGTCCTACCCCAATCCACCCAAGGTCCTTGAATACGAAGGCATACACCAAACAATAAGGAGAAGGGATTGAAGCTTACCAATTGACGATTTCTTGGTGGAGTTTTGCTTGTCGATTGCCGTTCTCTCCTCCCTTTCTCATTTCCTTTCTCAGCCGCCAAACACAAGAAATGAAGTAAAATGAGGAGAGATCTAGGGATTTGCTCCCTTATATACCTTTCATTAATTGCTATTTGGTCCCTCCTTAACTTCTCCCCCTTTTTCACTTTGGCCACAAGCCTTCCACTTATTACAACAAATAACCGGTTGTTACAACACTCACCCTTAAAAGAATTCCGTCCCCGGAATTCCTTGGTCGAAAAGATGTGGGTACTTCACCCTCATCTCCGACTCGAACTCCCAGGTTGCCTCTTGACCCTTGTGATTTCGCCATTGAACCTTTACAAGGTTGATCTCCTTGTTCCTCAATTTCTTCACCTTAGAATCCGAAATGGCTTCGGGCTCTTCCATGAAACTTTGTTTTTCGTCTACTCGCACAACTTGTAATGAGACAATCACACCGGCCTTCAACCCACGCTCTTATAATAGAGGCATGAAACACCTCATGTATCCCACATATCCATAAAACATATTCATTCTATACATCGATTCTTCAAATCAGAGTATCACTACAACCGACTCACTAAAACGTGGCTCAATCCTCTTTCCTTTCGCCATACCCCATTTCAACATCCAAAATCAACCAAACCAAACCAGACCAAACCAAACTGAACCAAGCCAAACCAAACCGAACAAACTGAACCAAGCCAAACCAAACCAAACCAAGCTGAACCAAGACAAACCAAACTAAACCAAGCTGAACCAAACCAAACCAAGCTGAACCAAACCAAACCAAACTGAACCAATACCTTTGGCATCGAACCGGCCCCCAACTTAGGTTTCACGATTCGCACTTCCAAATTTAACAACTTTGGTTCCAATTGATCTTCCAAGCACCTCTGTATAAGACCACGACTTCCTTAGGTTAGGAATACTCACATAATGTACTTGTAGCCCTTCTGACCATTTATACCAGATATAAAATGTTAGGACATTTAAGTTGTCCTAAATATTAGAAAGTTTTGTAAAGTAATGGATTTGGGCCTCATGGGCTTGGATATGTAAATGGGCTTGGGCTTAAATGTTGTAACAAGGGAGTAGGACTATAAATAGGTCATTTCATGTAATATTGTATTTTTTTAAGTTCATAATACAAAATGTAGCTCTCTAATCTCATATTGTTCTCTCTAGATTAGATTTCCTTTTCTAATAAATAATTAGCCCTCTTATACCTAATCTTGTTACATATTTCTTGAATTGTTGAAGATCATGGACTCACAATTGGTATCAGAGCCAAATCGATGAATCTTTTCTCGATACGATCATCGGATCTCGACATTTTAAGTAAATTTGCCCGATCTACATGTAAGTGTGTTCAAATCTCTTATGGTCTTGAAGATTTGCTCGTTATTCGATTCCAGATCATCTCTAATTTTTAGAATCGAATTTCGACAAGTTTTGATGATTTTCGAAAGTTTCGAGAGCTTTTCGGTGTTCTTCGCAAGTATTCTTAAGATACGGATATTTTTTGGTGCATGATTCGATTTGATCTACTCAGATCTGTTTCTATATTGTTTTTGGAGAATGTGATGCAATCAGATCTGAAAATCTCTTCAACAATCATAGAATTCGATTTTTATTCTATTCGGTATGAATTTTTCGGTGTTCATCGATTAATCTTCAGTTCTTGGAAGTTTTGGATCGATTATTCTTCCTAGAATCCGTTTATTTTATGATTTCGATCAGTCTGCAACTTTTAGAATTGAATTTCGATAAAAAAAAACAGTAAGATAGAGGTGATGAATCGTCGACAGCATGCATGGTCGCCGGAAAACCGAAAATGACCGGAAAAATGCATTTCAACCGGAGTTTTGTTGAAAACTTGCCACAGATCTGTTCGTCCTGTTGTCTCGATCTATTTTCAATCGTTTGGTGCAATTATCCAGCATGAAATCGCATATTTTTGTGAGTTGTTGGAATTGATCGGAAAATTCTAGATCTGGCCGGAAAAATAACAAACACACCGACATCGATGTTAATTCTGCCTCAGATCTGTTCGTTTGTATTTTTTGATCATATAGCATCAATTAAAATCGAAATCCAGCAAGAATCTCAATTTTTAAGAATTGTTGGAAGATCTCGCCGGAAAGGTTTGTTGCTCGCCGGAAAAACGGGAGTTGCCGGAAATCCAAGTTTTCGCCGAATTTTTGCCACTGATCTTGTTGGTTCTTGTTTTGCTTAAACAATGATCTTAACTTTCAGTTAGTTCAGATTGTAGATATGGTGCGGAAGCGTATTTAAGAACTGAAAGATAATGTAATGGTAGAAAAACACACAATATCAAATAAACAGTATGTAAAGAACAGATGAATATCTCAAAGATTACTGTGTTTGATATTATCAAGAACACCAAGAACATAACAAGAAAGAGCTGCTGGTGTGTGTGTTTGTGCGTAGCTTAATGTAATTCTTTTTCTTGTTAATGTTAATAGAAGAACTCAACATGAGTCTTCTATTTATACTACTACAAAGGTAACATACTTTAGACAATAAGGACTGATCTACAGTAGACAAGATCGTATGAACAGTAGTAGGTACGATGTTCATTTAATGCGCATGTTCCAATTCTGACAGAGCCCTATCAGAGTTTGACACGTGTAGTTGATGTCAGGGCACGCCTAGAACAAGTAGATGAACGGATCCTGGAACAGTAGAAACATATTTGTAAATCTTCCAAGTCTTCAGTATAAACCACAGAGGCTCTGTCAAGGGTGACAGAGGTTCTGCATCTCGGTCCTCTGTGAGCAGTCTTCTGCTGATTCTCGCCTTCGGCATTCTTGGGTTCTTCTGCAGAGCCTCTGTGGGTTACTTCTGTACTTAGATTATTTTCACTACTTTCACAAACAGAAAGATTGGAGCTAACAGATCTGCTCGTTTTTATCATTTCGATCTATTTAGAACTAAATGACGTAAAATCCAGCAAGAAATCACATGTTTTAGGGTTGTTGGATGATCTCGCTGGAAAACGTTGTTAGGTCATCGGAAAATGGTTGTTACTTGCCGGCGACAGGTATTTCACGATTGCATGATCAAGTTTATTCATGAGATACTTTTCTTCAATGATTTGAAGTGTTATAGAAACAAAATAGAGTTGTTTTGGTCGTGTTTTTTGAAAGAAATATGAAGGAGAAAGGTAACAGATCATGAAATTGGTTTGTTGATGACACTGAATAGTAACTAACGGGAGTCGTTAGTGACTAGTTAGTTTTCTAACATTTTTGGTCCAAATTCCGTTAAAGTCGTCAAATTTCGTGGATTTTGCTAATGGAACTCGTGTGGCATCACTCCTATACTTCGTTTTTCACAAATCCATCTCCACGACATCGATGTGTGTACGACTCCTTGAAATCCCTACCGAGTAGCGCGTGTTTTTACCGTTCCTCCTTCGAGCAAATTCGGACCAAGCTCTTAAGCCGAATTCTTACTCAACTCGTGGTCCAACGACGGATTCTCTGTTTTACACTAAATGCATACACTTTGAAGATGGTTTTAGTGCAATTAGTCGGGATTATGGAGTACATTGGATCCGATTTTTCAAGGTTGAAAATAATGAATAACAACAACTTTCAAGGGGGAGCCGAGCCTATATTGAAAGAAATGCACCGCTATAGTTGATCATGACTGATCTGAATTATTTTTAGAGTTGATTTACTTTCCAAAACTTTAGGGGGAGAATGTTAGGACATTTAAATTGTCCTAAATATTAGAAAGTTTTGTAAAGTAATGGATTTGGGCCTCATGGGCTTGGATATCAAATGGGCTTGGGCTTAAATGTTGTAACAAGGGAGTAGGACTATAAATAGGTCATTTCATGTAATATTGTATTTTTTTAAGTTCATAATACAAAATGCAGCTCTCTAATATCATATTGTTCTCTCTAGATTAGATTTCCTTTTCTAATAAATAATTAGTCCTCTTCTACCTAATCTTGTTACATATTTCTTGAATTATTGAAGATCGTGGAATCACATAAAAGAAACACCTCAAGCCAACACCCCGACCAACCCCACTAGTTAGAGTTCGCTTTGTCCACAAGTCTGGACTCAGGGCTCTTAAAACACGTCTCATCACGACTTTCACATACCGTTTCACTTTCTTAAAGAAGAAATTTCACCGAGTTTTTGCAACAATGACCTGAATCCTTTACTAACATCGACAACCACCCAATTTGCCAATCTTAGCACCAGGCCAAACTTGAACTTTCCAATCGACCTTCCTATCACATTAAGCGCCTAACACAAAAGTATTTCGTTCCTTCAAAACACGTTGACCATAAGTTAACACTATATACCAATACATACGCTTCCACTACGTCCTCTTTCCATACTTGTACACAACTAACCCACCATCCGGGGTATAGAATAAATCACCTTGAAGTTTTACACTCGCTTTTTCACTGCATCCAACAGACGTCCAACTAAAAGGAGCAACCACGCCTATTCCAAACTATTCCAAATAACACATTGTTGAACCCTACGCTCACTTCGGAATAGTTAACATCCCAATACTTATTCAAATCTGACGGTCTTACACTTTGAGTGTCCCGTACAACCACTTATGACATGCCTTTCCGAAGGTATAGATCACATTCCTTCAAGGAAAGATTCATCGACTCATACGAGTCTCTCCACACTTAAACCAAGACATACACCAAAATGTCCCCATCTCATAACTACACGAGTAGTTCCAATACCCGTCATTTGCACCGCTTTAAACATTTCTCCACCCATATGGTGTCAATACCACTCTTCTCACATTAAGTTCTTCCACTTGCTTGAACATATCGTCCTAACCTCCTCTCGCTAGCCTGGGCATTGCTCGCCTATCAACATCTACTTCATTCCCAATCATTCCAAACATGACAACCACACTTGTGTTACCAAGCCCAACCAACGGTTTCACCACCGTTCTAATTTGAGATAATCAACCAAGTCCTCCTGTAATAACATTCAATGTTTCTCATTTCCCAAGTAGGGTCAACATGCTTACCAGAATTTCTTCGTCGGTCTTTTATTGACCCCAACACGAACTCACTCAGTGACTCATGCCACTAAAACACTTGGTTCATCTCTTGGGTAACCACCACCCACCGTTTTCTGGCAATAAACATATCATAACCCAACTTACAATCCATGCATCCCAACTTCATGCTTAATACTTTGTACTCTCACCCACAACATCATACCGCCGACCAGGTGCTTCCGGCCACTTACACACATAACAATTCTTGCTTTCATTTTCACCTAAGTTCATAATTAACCAAGCCTATCTCACGACCTGCCTGTCTCTGAATTTAGACAACCCACAACTCGCGATTTCCCGTGCTTGCTCAAATATACGTCCCTCGACAGACCATTGTGAGCTCCATGAAAGTCATCCCAATGACAAGGCACAATCTCTTACAAATTGATTCTCCAAGCACCAGCTTTGGTTGTGCTGACTGCCTCATTCCTATACAGGTCATCAAATCTCTTAGAGCACACCTAGCTACAACAACTGCTTCACATTCAGCACACGTACACAAAGTGGCCCAACCTCTCACCGCGTATACATGTCTCCCGAAAACCCTTCATTTCCTTAGGTAAATTCCGTGAAATAACCGTATCATAATTTCTTCTCACATCTCAGTCTCCCCATGATGATCTCAAAACTGGACACTTTTAACAGTCATCCCCTTCAACATCCATAGCTAACACGGTGAAGTTTCCACCATCTCACTGATACGCAAAGAGTCCCAATGAAACCTACTGTTTCCAACACATCGTAACTAACCTTGCGCCCTACGGTCCGTACTAGCTAAGGAATAAGAATCGTATGGTGTGTAGTCTAATTACAGTACCATTCACCATTCTGGCTCATATCTGAAAGAATTTCATCAGGGCACATTATCTACTTATTAACATGCTACTACTAAGAGTTTCTCAACAGCCTTCGGTTTCAACATGCGTATGCCCGCTCCACGGGCTATCTCATCACCCGTTATCCAACATTAACAAATTCATTGCCCGAGACTCCCGCTGGTCCATTCCCCTCTAAATGAAACACTATGGCCATGACTCGACCACAATCAAGTCAACCGAACAATTTCCATTTGAACCTTTCCTTGTTCTTAATAATACGTCCGCTACGACCTATGGAGTTCATAGCCTTCATGCATGACGACACAATGACTTTAAATCATTTTACACACTTGAAAGTTTGATAGATACGATAATGAGAAACAAATTGGCATATACACGACACATCACAACTCAAGCCGAAATGTAAACACAACGACCCTAAGGTCGCTCACATGCCCCCCCCAAACAATAAATGTGCAACTTAGTCAACCAAACCAGTATCGGTCCAAATAAAACATGTTTAATAAAACGTGTCCAATACGATTACAAATCTTAGAACGAAATCACTTTTACGGAGCGAGTTAGTCGGCTCCCACACTCTTTTGTATGTTAAAAGTATTAATATTCATTTCGCTTATAAAACTTTTACGGTAAAACATTTTCGTGACTTTCACAACAGGGTTTATCCCCACACGAAAAAGTAAAATAATTCACAGATCACTATGCTTAAAATATCATAGTACGTTGTAAACAAGCCTATCTTTTTCTTTAAACACACGCTCGCGTGTGTCGACTCATTTTCCAAAACAAGGAGCTCATTATGCTCGTAAACATTCTTAACCCAATAAGAATCCATGTAAATCATTTAAGAAAGACACCATGCATGAAACTAACATTGCGATGAAGGCTATTCACTCTAATAAGGTCCCACATTACTCCTACAGTAACTTATTGTTGACACCCAACTTTCGACCATCGGTCGCCTTCTCGTTCTCATATCCACTTGTGATACAGTTGCTTCACAACCCTTCAATTTTCTTATAGACCAAAGATCAACAACCATGCGATTTCAAAATTTAATCTTTAAGGTCGAGTAACGGCCATTCATCTCATGTTTTACTCATACACATGTTTGGATCAATTACTTACATCTTTCCTTCACCAATCCGACCACCTACACCGCTTGACTAACAGCTGAGGGTTCATTTTCTTCACCCGATTATTTTTTAAGCTCACAAGATTTCCATCACACTTCTAGTCCCAACTGATCGACCCATCGAACCAAGGAATGGGGACACACTAGAAACTAGGAGTTCACCCCTATTTCGTCCTTCATCCCCTTTTTGAACACAGAATTTCCACCCTTGAGCGGTTCATCGCCACTTCGAACCACACTCCTTCTAGAAAATGCCAACAAATCTCACTATGAACGACCTCATGCATTATAACAAAGTCGTACGCATCATAACAAAACCATGTTACCATCACAGTTACATTCCACCTTCCTCCAAGGATTGTCTCAACCATAACAACCTACCATATAGTACAAGAACTGGAACAACCG
Source organism: Saussurea involucrata (assembly GCA_033807775.1). Classification (NCBI taxonomy): domain Eukaryota; kingdom Viridiplantae; phylum Streptophyta; class Magnoliopsida; order Asterales; family Asteraceae; genus Saussurea; species Saussurea involucrata. Next base: position 16,261,101 of record CM066313.1, read on the forward strand.
CAAACAATCACCACTCAAACTCAACTTCACATCATAAGGCAATTCGAGCACGTACATGTACCTGTAAATTTGCAATTACACTGGCCAGTTGTAATGTAAATTTACCTTACCCGACAGTTCTCATTACCCTATTTTTCTAGCGCACCTAGAGTGATCTTTCTTAAAGGCATCCTATATCTCGGCTGTGTCCCTTAAATCACAGTTTAAGTTTAGGCCCATTCGGTCACCTAAATCCCTTAAATTATGGCTTTGATACCATTTGTAACAACCCAAAATCTCAACCAACAATACATACATAAATAATCCCAAATCGGGTCTCAAATACATAGAAGATTCAATAGACAAACATTACGAGTTCTGAACTACTCAAAATTTGCAGCGGAAAATCTATCCACAGCCGAGAGATCTATCTAAGCGGTACAATAACTGAAATAAAGTGTTCCTCGCTAAAGCTTCCATCTCTTAGCTCAAGCCATCTATTTACCTTGCTCGAAGCACACCACTAGTGCGCTTCCCTGAAAATGGTTTACTTTTGAAAAGCGAGGGTTAGACCAATTGGTCTAGTGAATTCCCTCCAAAAGTAGCTTTAACATCAAGTATAAAACATTTCTTTAACACATCATGCATCTCAACATAAAACTCCATACATGGATACCTGCACAGTGCTCAAGGATCGTACAAACCAGAACCACGATCGGGGCCCAAGCAGACTCCCATCTCGCCTTATATCGGGGCCCAAACAGACTCCCCATTACCCGAATAGGAAGGAAACGAATTCCATACTACCGGTTCATAACAAACTCCCAAGGAATCATCAGATCCCGAGGTACACTGATCCCACTGTGCAACCCGACTCCATATAGCATATACACACAGCCAACCATAAATCACAATGTGTGAAATCTTTATAAACAATTCAATCATGCTGACTAAGCCTTTCTAAAACATACTTTCATGAGAGAATTTATAAAAGCTTGTAAACAATTTATACTCGCAAAGCATACCATGATCAGTAAAAACATTTAACATCTCGTTCCACGTAAAAAGGGTCAAGGGAACTCACCTGGTAGTAGTGATTTCCTACGCACACGTCACTCTCTTGAACAAGTCACAATGACCCAAACACCTAAAGCATAACAACAGACCTCAGCAATCAAGCTATCCGGGCGCAACTTCCGGACACACAAACTGTTCGGGACTGTTACTTCCTGGATCCCCACTCGGAGACCACTATCCGGAAAACTATCTGGAGAAGCTATCCGGACACCGACTATCCGGAGAAACTACCCGAAAGACTATCCGGTCACCTATTACCCGAACACGCTTGTTCGGAGACCCACGCTGTCCGAACACAAACATTTACCCGGACACCCGCACTGTCCAGATGGGGCGATTTCCGGACAGTCGCACAGTCAAATCCCCAAGTTCCCAAATATCGGTTTGTGAGCGTGATTTAGTCCCAGATTTCGTTAGATATCAGATTATGGTTACATCCCTTACTTAAAACAACTAATTAGCAAATCCTTTACCTCTTTTAAAGATCCAAGTCCACCCAAAACCCACAAAAGCATAACCAATAGAAAACACAGTGTCCTACCCCAATCCACCCAAGGTCCTTGAATACGAAGGCATACACCAAACAATAAGGAGAAGGGATTGAAGCTTACCAATTGACGATTTCTTGGTGGAGTTTTGCTTGTCGATTGCCGTTCTCTCCTCACTTTCTCGTTTCCTTTCTCAGCCGCCAAACACAAGAAACGAAGTAAAATGAGGAGAGACCTAGGGATTTGCTTCCTTGTATACCTTTCATTAATTGCTATTTGGTCCCTCCTTAACTTCTCCCCCTTTTTCACTTTGGCCACAAGCCTTCCACTTATTACAACAAATAACCGGTTGTTACAATTTGGATTTGAATTAAAGTTACATGATACAAGTTAACACGTTTCTATACCGTCTCATTTGTCACGTGGGATGTCGACGTGTAACATATTGTCGACATGATATTTTTAATTATTATATTACTTTTAATAAATTTAATTTACAATTTACATACTCTATTTGTAACATATTGAATAAAAATATTATATTAAGTAAAAGAAATCTAAACTATTCTTAATATAATAATGTTAATAAGATTTATAAATCACAATTTACTTAAAAAAATGTTTTATTTTGAAGAATGAAAATGAGAATTGTTATTTTCATGTACAAACAAAATATTTATCTATATATATATATATATATATATATATATATATAGGGGAGTGATATTATGAAAACCACTATGACTTTGAAACTTTGAAAACCTATATCGACCAATCAAGATTCTTCGTAAATATTTTTTGTTAATTATAATAAGAAAGGCAATATCGTCTTTTTATATACCAATCGGTAATTATAGAAACAATCTTATTTTTGATTTTTCAAATTTGATCGGTATTATACCCTATTAATTAGGGAAACCAGAATCTTTTAATTTTGAATTTCCAGTCACTCGAAATTGTGAATGCAATTTTTGTTGCGGAGGGTTCCACTATGCCCACAATCCAAAGATGTCTGAAGCTTCGAAGATGGTAGCAAGATTTATGTTGAACAACCATTATTAGAAAGGCAAGGGATTGTTGCTTCCACTATTTGATCAAAGGGATATGTGTCACTGTCACTATGCTTTACACATGAAATTCGATGCATCAACCGCCGGATAAGCATCCCACTGAATCAGATTTCAAGAAGTCGTTGCCTCTTAACGTAGACGCACATGACGAAACAGGTTTCAAGGAGTCGTTGCCTCCTAGATGCAATCGACCTTCGTCGTGCTCTCTCTCTATCTCTCTATCTATCTCTTGTCAAACAATATTGTTTCATTGTCGCTCCTCTCCGATGCATCTACGTTTCATCTCCATTCATCTTCGTTTCATCTCTGTTCATATCCGTTCACTTCCGTTTCATCTCCGTTTCTTCTCCGTTTCATCTCCGGTTCTTCTCCGTTTCATCTCCGTTTTATTTCCGTTCATCGCCGGTTCATCTCCCTCTCGTCGCAATGAAAATACTTGAAGATGATCTTCAAATCTTGGTAACCAGAATGAAAAGATATCAAAATCAACTTAAAGGGATTTCATGTTCAAAATTTGATATTATTTTGAAATCGCCGGAAAAAAGGGATTGATTCGGTTTCCTTTTTCAAACCATCGGATGAAATGACCCAGATGCCCTCGGTTTCATTTTTCGGTCAATTAAAAAAAAGAAAAAAATTCATTATTAACAAAAATAGATCAAAATGAGACCATAGATTAGAATGATCTAGGGTATAGAAGTGGGTTCACAATTTTCAAAATAACAGTGGTTTTCACATGTAACGGCCTCTAGATTAGGGGTGGTATTTTTTGCAAACCACCCATTTCTAAGAAACTATGTAAACCAATTATTAACCGTCCGTCATCATGATCAAGGGCCATTATTAAACGGTGGCATTTTATGTAAATAAGGGAAAAAATTTAATTAATTTAATAGAAAAATGAAGCGCATAAGGGTAGTTAAGTCAAAATGAATCGAGTCTCTCTCCTCTTCAATCAGAATCGTAATCCACGGGATTCACCTCCCTATTTTGACGTCGATATTCCTCACATTCGGTTTCGGTGAAAAAATCTTGAAGAATATAGAGACTAAAAGGGATTCAATAGCCGGATACATTCATCCAAACAGAGGTTAGATTCTTCCACATCTGTTTCGGAAAAAAATTAATGTTTCATAATCATTGATTTTGTTAGGGTTTTCGTTTTTATAAACAGTAAGAAGACCGAGTGAGAGAATCAGAATCAAAACCTCCTTCTCAAACTTCAAGAATACAACGGATAACTCAGTGTTAATCGACATGGAAGGAAGTACCATTCATGAATCTGTTCAAGAAAATCAAAAGTTGGATGTCTAGGACCATGCGACAAGAGGTACAATCATTTGGGGTTTTCTTTCCATTGGTTGTTTTTATATGCACTGCATTGATTCATAAATTGATTATGTACGTGATGTTTTCTGTTTTGTCAAATGTGTTATGAATGGTGATTTGTAATTCATAAAATTGGAAAACAATAATATTGGGTACATGAATGGTGATTTTTGTTTTTTCAAATGTGTTTTGAATGGTGAATTATAATTCATAAATATCGAAAACATGATTTACAATTCATGAATTCACATCATCAGTATAATCATGATGAGTTAATCCATATTCTGAGTATGATTATTGTCATTTGATTAGTTAAATCTTTGGTATCGTAATCTGTTATAGAATGAATTTATGTTGTAATGATGATTTATGTAACAATGCATCATACACAAACATGTATAAACTGTGGATATTTGATTCATGAATGTGTTGCACTCATAATACATTTAGTATTCTTTTATAATATGCGTTTAATGAATTTTTGTTGTTATAAAAACTTTGTCGTTAACATATTTAGGAAATATGGATTCATATTTTAAACAAAATCATGTTAACTATATATCCCTACTTGTGAATTACAACAATCACTAAGGCTATAATTTGAAAGAGATACATGCTGCAATTTCGTTAACAATACGAACAGGTAATCTGCCAAACACTGGGATGAATAATGAAGTAACTGCTGAATCATTAATGAAAGGATTGACAATGAGAGATCATGGAGTTATAGACAACGACCGAAAAGGTGCATTAAATTATTAAAAACACATAAGATTTTAAATGTATTTTATGAATATTCTGTATACATTACCTAATGTAAACAAACAATTTGGATTTGAATATAGGAAATGAAGACGGATTGAAGCAGAATGAATCGAATGATACCCTATCGAAGAGTAAAAAACGTATGGTTCGCGTCATCAATATATTATTTGTGAAATATGTTAAATATATATTGAAATTGAGACAACAATGACAACCTTTATATGTAACATATCGAAAGTTTTATGCTGAAACATCATCGAGGATAACAAGGAGCCTTTGGGATACCCAAAGGGTAGGTGATTTAGACACACCTCAAAAAATCAAATGTGAATCCAAAAGCAGATGTAACCAAAAAACCCAGGTTTGTAACAAAAAAAAAAGTTAAAATTGTTGTTATTAAAATCATTACAAGATACAATGCAATATGTGATTAATATGTATATTCATGTCATTATAAACGGAATGTGAAAGGTCCAAGAGAAGCAGCAGGTTAAGTGGAAAATACAAGAAGTCCAGTGCACAAAAAAGCCTTCGGAATTCATTTGTAATTCTCAACAGTTTCACCGGCTATCAACGCGGCACCAACAACAACCGTTTTTTTATGGTTGTCGATTGCGACAAATGGCACAAAACTCATTGCATGTCTTTAAGATGTTAAAATTCAATGATTAATAGTGAATAAATAATCAACAAAACTACTTAATACTAAAAAATAATCACAATAAAACTTACTTATTGGTCCAAAATGTAGCATCAAAGGACATCACATCACCTAAGACCCTTTAAGATGTTAAAATTCAATGATATAAGTTGCATATTTGATCGTAAAAAAATCATCTCATTCTGATCTAATAAACCATGGTTATGCCATTCAATGAATTTAAAAACCTCATACCTATTACACTCCTTTACAAAATGAATCTTAAGACATGCTTTACACCCGGTCCTTTTTAGATTAGTATTACGCCTCTTCCGGACACCGGTGACAACATCTAAGTGTCAAACGACTTAGGTGTAGGAATCCCCTCCTTGCTACAATAAAAATACCTATTTGTGATAGTCCCTGACTTATTCTTTTTTTGTTGGACAACCTAATATCAAATCCAGATTGTTGTCCACATTTCCTATAAAAATCTTCAGCATTGTCAACGTTGAGGAAAAAGTCACCAATCTTGATGGTACATTCCAATGACACCCTTGGCCTCCAATACTTTTTGCCATCACAACCTTCTTTCATATCATGATTGATAGAGTCTACATAATTCATGAATCAAAGTCAATAAACATATATTCTAAACAAACACATACAGTATGAATTCATTGAAAAATTACATGTCAATTAATGCATGAAAAGATCTATCACAAACCATTATTATATGCAATAATCATTAATTCATGAAAATTGTCAGGTGCGATTATTCTAATTATTAATACTAAGGCCATCAGTACCCCATGGACAGCATCTTTCAAAGATTCCACTCCACATCAGCGTCACATCAGCTTTTCTTCCATCCCTCACTCGATCCCTAACGATCCCTAAACACCCGTACCCCATTCCCTCAAACCCTTTTGCCACCTCATTTATTTTAATTCTTTTATTTATACATTTAATTATTTAACAAAATAAAAATATTTATATATTTTTTAATAAATAAAAATAAGATAAATAATAAAAATTAAAATTCATATCATTCATTAAAAATAAAAATTACAAAATACAAAACACTACCAATTATGAAATTTTTGGATTTGCTCTTTTCTCGCTAAAGTAGCCCTCAAAGCGTTTCCCGTAAGGTGATCATGCGGGGTTATGAAATACTCGAAGTCTTTCTCAAATCGTTTATCTCGTTCGATTTCTCGTTCGTGTTCTAACCTTTGAAGTTCGAGTTTTGAGCGTTCGATTTCGAGATCGAGTTTTTTCATTTTGTATTCCATTGTATCATCAATCTTGTTGTTGAACGTCGTCAACAACTGAGTAACACTTTCGTCCGTATTCGCCCCGGACGTATTACTCGTTGATGATTTTTTTGCCTTGTTTCTCCCGATGGGTCGTTGAATTTGCTCGTCATCGTCATCATCGGAAGGTTGGGTACGTTTTGAACCCCGCGATGAAGTTGTCGTCATCGTTGGAACGGCTCCCCATTTTGGACATTTTTTTAGGACGTCCCAAGCTTGTTCGTGAGTGAAAGCAACTTTATGGCGTGTTACATACCGTTCGTGTGCCATTCGGGATATATCGGCCTCACTCATCCCGCTTGATCTATTATTGAGCAAGTTGTTGTAGATGCCGCCAAACAAATTAACTCTTTTATTGAGGTCGTTGAACTTGCTATTGAGTTGATGGGTTGATCTATAACCTGGTTCACGACCCATGCGAGTAAAGAACACATGCCCGATTCGGCCCCAAAAATTTCCTACATTTATGTAAAATTAAGTATAATAATAATAATAATAATAATAATGATAATAATAATAATAACAATAAAAATAATTACCACCGCTTTGTGCGTTACCGACCACGGGGTCCTCCGAAACGTCAACCCACGCCGACACTAACGCGAGTTCCTCGGCTTTACTCCACGTTTGTTTGGCGGCTTTCTTTGGTCTCGGATTTGATGGTTCCGGGTTAGATTGTTGTGTCGGGATAGATTGTGGTGTGTTCGTGTAACGTCCCAAAAATTACAAGGAAATTTAAAATTTTTAAAACATCCATTTCATTATAAAACGACCATAATCTAGTAACTCATGTCTTAAATGAAATTAACGTCGTTGACTCAAACCGTCAACAAAGTTTATGCAGCGGAAAATTATATAATTACATTCAAAGGGTTCGAAAGTGAAAATTTAACAATCTTTGATACTCTGCGCTTGCTGTGTGTACGGTCACGCCCGACTGCCGCCCGCACCTGAAATCACAACATATTGGGAAGGGGTAAGCTATAACACTTAGTGAATCCAACCACACACGTAGGTAGCTACCCCATGCACATCGCTAACACCATAGATACAAGCCACCAATTAATTATTACATAAATACTGACCTCGGTCCCACCGAGTACACCAATTATATTAATACAAGCTCAGTCCCACCGAGCCCTCGGTCCCACCGAGTAAAGGTAATTGTACTAGCTCAATCCCACCGAGCCCTCGGTCCCACCGAGCCCCTCAGTCCCACCGAGGTGTACACAGGCATAAATATTCCACATAAGAATTCAACAAATCGTAACCAATTATCACATCCCAGTTAATTCATGTAAGCACATAAATACACGTAATAACACGTAACACCCAAAAACAACATGCATGAAATTTCTAACTACGTGGTGAGAGAACTCACCTCAAGGCTAAGCAATGTGTTCACGAATCGCAACACCAACACGGCAATCTTCTTCACTTTTTTCCCACCTAAATACGTATAAAAAGTCAAAGGAAAGTCCCGACCCATAACACGTTTACTAGCTTTCAAAAGACTAAATATTCCAGCTTTTTATTTAAAAAAATACGGGTCTGTTCGGGACCTGTTTTACCCCCTTAAAACTGATAAATGCAGAAATCAAAATCCATAATTACGAAGTTCTAAGTCTTACGATTTCAGGGACTTATTGCACGCGTCCTAACGATTTTTCTATAATTTACTATGGACTTTACAAGAATGATTCGCAGAACAGCGAACACCCTGACCTTTCAGTACAACATGGCAACTTCTCCCTAGCTATGGTCCGAACTGGTCTTTCCGCAAAACAGAGGAAACTTAATAGACTCCGAAACGAAACTTTTGTCACCAGTCCCATCCCAAACCGACATTCAAAGCAAAAGTTATGCATAAAACAAAACAGGGACAGAAAGCTGGAAGTTTTTCGGACCAGGCTGTATAAACAGCCCCATACGGCCCAGCTACAGGCTTAACCAGATTTTCGGCAAAACACGAAAAACTTTCCTGACTCGATTAGTGAACTTCTGCCACCGATTTCATTTCAATCCGAGCTACGAGTAAAGAGTTACGGCCACGACAAAACAGTGGCAGAAAATCGTCATTCACATAAAATGACAACTCACCAAACTTGCGACCACTTTTTCACCTAGCTAGAGGCTGAACCAGTTTTCCGCTAGAACACGGAAAACGTGACCGACCCCGAACTTGAACCGTGGGTGCCAGTTTCGGCCCAATCGGAGTTATAACGGAAAAGTTATGGGTGTCGCAAAAACAGTGACTGAACAATTATTCACATGAAATGATGATTATAAAGAAAACGACGGTTTTATTTAAATTGGCTTAATCGATTAAGTCACGACTTAAAGGGCTCTATGGTTATCAACAGGTCACAGCCACGCACCACCCACTGCCACCTCCGGCAGTGGTGGTCGCCGGTGGCGGCCGGCGGCGGTCCTTCGACGAAACAAGTAAAACAAGCCGCAAACCACCGTGAAATCCCTACTCTCTCGATCACCTTACCGCATGCACATATATGACTCACACCACCACCACCCGACACCCAGCCACCACAGTGGCGGCGCGCGGCGGCGGCGCTGCCGCTGCCCTTTCGCCGGAAACCAAAAACGAAAACAGAATGTAACGAGAACCATACCTTACAACGACGACCCGCAACCGTGCCTGAAATCCCTTCTTCTCGACCTCTCCGACGAAAGACGCTGACACCGGTGGTTTTCCGGCGACCGTGGCGGCGTTTCTCCGGCGACTTCTCTCTCTCACAATCACCCTCTCTCTTGGCCAAATGAAACCATGAAGAAAAGAAATCAGCAAAAACAAAAGGGCTGCTTGTTGGTGCTGTTTGGAAACCGACGAGAAGAGGAAGAGGGGGGGGGGGGGGGGTCGGTCCCCCTTTCCTTGGCCGTTCAAAACCACCAACACCCCACATTTCCCATTAACCCCTCCGTGTTCCCGCCCTTGGCATTTCCGGTCCCTGGTTTTTCGTCATAATAAAAAAAAATAAGCAAGGTTGCCACGTGTAACATTCGAGGTCCCTCCCTTGACAACTTCCGTTAATGAATCACACTTTAAACGATAATAAAATAAATACATTAAGAATTTTTAAAACCATACCGGGACACGGGCTTTACAACTCTCCCCCGCTTGAACTAGACTTCGTCCTCGAAGTCTACACCCGCGAACAGCTCCGGAATATTCTCTCGCATCTCCGCTTCAGGTTCCCAAGTCCACTCGGAACCATTTCGGTGTCTCCATTGAACCTTCACCAAACCAACGACCTTGTTCCGCGAGGTTCTCGTCCTCCTGTCAAGAATAGCAACTGGTTTTTCCACGTAATTAAGCCGCTCGTCGATCTGAATATCTTCGAGCGGTACTACTACAGACTCATCCATCACACACTTCCGCAATTGTGAAACGTGGAAGGTGTTGTGAATCAAGTTCAGTTCCTCAGGTAGCTCCAACCGGTAAGCCACTTTCCCCACGCGGGCGATGATCTGGTAAGGCCCAATATAACGAGGCCCTAGCTTCCCCCGCTTACGAAACCGGATCACCCCTTTCCAGGGTGAAACCTTCAACAATACATAATCACCCACCTGAAACTCCAAGTCGGATCGCCTTTTGTCGGCGTAGCTCTTCTGCCGACTCTGTGCAGTAACCAAACGGTCCCGTACCATTTGAATTGTCTCGGTCGTCTTCAACACGATGTCAGTACTCCCTAACACCCGATGCCCAGCCTCGCCCCAACAAACGGGCGTCCTGCATTTTCTACCGTACAACAACTCGTATGGCGGCATGCCAATACTAGAGTGGTAGTTGTTGTTGTAGGAAAATTCCGCCAAAGGTAGGTACTGATCCCAACTACCTCCAAAATCGATGACACAAGCTCGAAGCATATCCTCAAGGGTCTGAATGGTTCGCTCGCTCTGTCCGTCCCTCTGTGGATGAAAGGGCGTGCTAAAGTGTAACCGTGTACCCATCTCCGACTGGAACTTCTCCCAAAACCGAGAGGTAAAACGAGTATCCCTGTCGGAGACAATCGAAACTGGCACCCCGTGCCTGGCCACGATCTCACGCACAAACACCTCCGCAAGCTTCTCCGCCGAGGAGCTCTCCCTGATGGCCAAGAAGTGTGCACTCTTGGTCAGACGGTCAACGATCACCCAAATGGCATCGTTCCCACGGGGAGTCCTTGGGAGTTTCGTTATGAAGTCCATAGTAATCTCTTCCCATTTCCAAACCGGGACCTCCAACGGTTGCAATTTCCCATGAGGTCGTTGATGTTCCGCTTTGACCTTCCGACAGGTCATACATACCTCAACACATCTAGCAACATCCCGCTTCATGTCGGGCCACCAATAACCTTCACGCAAGTCCCTGTACATCTTTGTAGCTCCCGGGTGAATCGAGAACTTGGACTTATGTGCCTCATCCAGTAGTACCTGTCGGTTCCCACCGAAGAATGGAATCCACACCCTACCGTGTCGAGTTAACAATCCCCGACTATCACGAACAAAATTCGGGATTTCCCCCGACACTCTTTCCCGTTTTGCATTTTCCTCCAAGACAGCCACCTCCTGAGCGCTCCTTATCGACTCCAGAATAGGTGTAACCACTGTCAGTCGCTGACATAAACCCCTCCATGGCTTACCGATCGGATGTCGGCTGAGTGCGTCCGCGACTACGTTCGCTTTACCCGGGTGGTAAAGTATCTCGCAGTCATAATCCTTGACCACATCGAGCCATCTTCGCTGACGCATATTAAGGTTCTGCTGATCCATCAAGTACTTGAGGCTCTTATGGTCAGTGTAGATCGTACACTTGACACCATAGAGATAGTGCCTCCAAATTTTAAGGGCAAACACTACCGCTCCCAACTCCAGGTCATGAGTCGGGTAATTTGCTTCGTGAGGCTTCAGCTGTCTAGAAGCGTAGGCTATGACCTTGCCGCGCTGCATAAGCACGACACCCAAACCCTGATGTGAGGCGTCACAATATACTACCAAATCCTCCATGCCCTCGGGAAAGGTTAACACAGGAGCCTCACACAACCGCCTGCGTAGCTCCTCGAACGCCTTCTGTTGTTCCTCACCCCAACTGAAAGCTGTAGATTTCTTTGTCAATCGCGTCATGGGTAACGCGATCTTAGAGAAATCCTGAATAAACCTTCGATAATACCCCGCTAATCCCAGAAAGCTTCGCACCTCAGTAGGAGTCTTCGGCACCTCCCACCGCATCACAGCTGCAATCTTAGCTGGGTCAACCATAATACCATCCTGATTCACGACATGTCCTAGCAACTGGACCTCTCGTAACCAGAATTCGCACTTGGAAAACTTAGCGTATAACTTCTCTCGCCTCAATACTTCCAACACTTCTCGAAGATGCATCTCGTGCTCCTTCTTGGTCTTTGAATACACCAGAATGTCATCGATGAACACAATCACCGAACGGTCCAACATCGGACTACACACTCGGTTCATGAGGTCCATGAACGCTGCAGGTGCATTGGTGAGTCCAAAAGGCATCACCACGAACTCGTAATGACCGTATCGCGTACGGAAAGCCGTCTTTTCCGTGTCCTCACTCTTGACCCGCATCTGGTGGTACCCCGACCGTAGATCAATCTTGGAGAACCATGAGGCCCCCTGAAGCTGGTCGAACAAATCGTCAATCATTGGTAAAGGATAACGATTCTTTACCGTAAGCTTATTCAGCTCTCGGTAGTCTATGCACATCCGTTGTGATCCATCCTTCTTCTTCACGAATAAGATAGGTGCTCCCCACGGCGAACAGCTCGGTCTAATGAACTCCTTTTCGAGTAGTTCTTGCAGCTGGGCGTACAACTCTTTCATTTCCGGTGGAGCCAGGCGGTAGGGTGCCTTGGCCACCGGAGCCGCACCCGGGATCAGATCGATCCGAAACTCTACCTGTCGTTCGGGAGGTATCCCCGGCAATTCCTCGAGAAACACGTCGGTGAACTCCCGTACCACAGGTACGTCTTCCGCAGACTTCTTCGCTTCCCCAACCCTCGTGTCTAACACGTATGCTAAAAATCCTTGCCCACTATGCTGAAGGTACCTCCGAGCTCTCGCAGCCGAACATATGGCCGTAGACCGTCTAGACGTATCTCCCTGCACTAACAGTTCTCCCCCGCTTGGGGTTCGAACTCGCACTTGCTTGTGACGGCCAACGATCTTCGCGTCGAACTTATCCATCCAATCCATGCCCACAATCACACAAAGCTCCCGCATAGCAATCAGGATCAGGTCAATGGGAAACCTCACCCATGAGATCTCTAAGGTGCACCCGCAAAACACGTCTGTGACCGTCAAGGTCCTATCATCGGCCACCTCAACAACCAGAGGATAACTCAAGCGTCCTACAACTCGGCCTAAACCCTCGCTAAAAGTGCGAGACACAAAAGAGTGAGTAGCCCCACTATCAAACATCACAACTGCAGGCACCGAGTTAACTAGAAATGTACCTAACATATAATTCGACCACAAATAAATACATGACATGGAAAGGAAAGACAAAAGGAAAGAAGTAAGGGATATACCTGTGACCACTTTAGGCGTCGCTTGTGCCTCATCCACCGTCAACTGGTGAGCTCTTCCTCGGGCCGATCCCGCCCCTGGCTGACCAGCTCGACCATCAGTAATACGCAACGGGGCATTCCCAGGCACCCTCTGAGCTCCACCCCCAGCAGCTACCCCTGCTCTAGGACAGTTGGCCCTTACGTGGCCCGTCTGGTTACAGTTGAAACAGACCATTAACGGCGTCTTACAATCCCGGCTAAGGTGACCGGGTTGACCACATTTAAAACACCCCTCTATTCTCCTTGCTCCGGTATCACGGGGCTTAAACCCGCCACTCCTAGAACCCGCACGCGTATCTGTGAACCTCGACCTCTTCGGCACTGCCGAGATAGGCGTCACCGGCTGTGCCGCCTTCCGCTTCTTCGCTTGGGTCTCCAGCTCAAGCTCCCTCCTCCGAGCAGCGTCCATCATGGCAGATAACGAAGCATACTGAGCTGTGCTAACGAATTCCCGGATCTCCGTGCGTAACATATCTTTGTACCGCGACATCTTCATCTCTTCCGAGGCGGCATACTGAGGACAGAATAATGCCATCTCGGTAAATTTCCTGTTCATCTCTTTTACCGTCTCTGTTGTCTGTGTGAGCTCTAGGAATTCTTTAGCGATTCGTTCCATCTCTACTGGCGGTACATACTCCGCACGGAAACGAGTGACAAACTCGTCCCAAGTCAAAGTAGTGCGCTCGACAGGCGTCAATGCCGTGGCGCACCAATCCTTCGCGCCGTCACGTAGTAGATTTACTGCAAAACAAACCTTTAGGTTGTCCGGGCAGCCACTGGTCAAAAAGGCGAACTCCATGTCAGACACCCATCGCATGCTAGTAATCGGATCCGGGTCTCCCTTAAACTCTGGCGGGGAACAGGCGGAGAGATCCCGGTACTGGAACTCTCGGTTACGGAGATGACCCTCCGCAGGCAGGGGAATAGCTGCAATACGCTCCTCCAGTAGGATCACCACCTCCTCTCGAATAGCGGTGATGATCTCGGGGATCGCCTCCCCGATCGCGTGGGAAACCTCAGAAGCAATCAGTTCCCTAATACGCTCCTCCGTAATCCCCGTCTCGGCTCGCGACTCCGCCGCGTTGTTCCTTCTAGTATTGACCATTCTAGAAAGAGAAATTTCAGAGATCTATAAGCACATATAACTCACCCTACCACGCTCATACTCCACTCCTTGGCTTCCTCGTGACTCTCCCCGACTCAAGCATGGATCCTGTGCTTCAGATAGTAGAAGCTCTACCACTACCCTTCACACCTATCCTTACTCGTTTCGAGTCCTGTCCCGGGACATTCAAGTAGTTGATTACCACACATAAACACATATAGCCAATCCAGCCCATACAAACACCTTTCCTAACTCCCTAGAAAGGTCATATCACCCACTATCCCTTGCTAACACGGAAACCCCACTAACCCTGACGAGTCGCCTCGTGAATGCACGGTCGTATACAGTGTAAAACCAGATAGACGTTCGAATAAGAGATTCTATCCTAGAACGGTTGGACTCAAACAAGAGCTGCACAATAGAACTAAATCTAATATTCTAAGGCTATTCAGTTCCTACTGCATACAACCTAGAGTGCATTCGCTTAACAACCTATCAAAGCTAGCATGAGTTCCTATAGGCGATAAAACCAGCATACGGTACCATACAGTTCACATAAGCAATCTAGCATGCATACACTATACCTGAAAAGCGATAAATACACTAAGTTCCTTACCTTCCCAGTTGGCGTCGGCTGACTGTACACACTGCGCCCACGATCGCCATTTCCAAACGGGTTTTCTCTTTTTATTTAAAAACAAAATTTTTGATAAAAGAATTTAAAGATCTCTTAGCCGCAACTTGAGACCAAACACACCGAGATGTGCTTGATTCACTCAAGCCGTGCTCTGATACCAAGTTGTAACGTCCCAAAAATTACAAGGAAATTTAAAAATTTTAAAACATCCATTTCATTATAAAACGACCATAAACTAGTAACTCATGTCTTAAATGAAATTAACGTCGTTGACTCAAACCGTCAACAAAGTTTATGCAGCGGAAAATTATATAATTACATTCAAAGGGTTCGAAAGTGAAAATTTAACAATTTTTGATACTCTGCGCTTGTTGTGTGTACGGTCACGCCCGACTGCCGCCCGCACCTGAAATCACAACATATTGGGAAGGGGTAAGCTATAACGCTTAGTGAATCCAACCACACACGTAGGTAGCAACCCCATGCACATCGCTAACACCATAGATACAAGCCACCAATTAATTATTACATAAATACTGACCTCGGTCCCACCGAGTACACCAATTATATTAATACAAGCTCAGTCCCACCGAGCCCTCGGTCCCACCGAGTAAAGGTAATTGTACTAGCTCAGTCCCACCGAGCCCTCGGTCCCACAGAGCCCCTCAGTCCCACCGAGGTGTACACAGGCATAAATATTCCACATAAGAATTCAACAAATCGTAACCAATTATCACATCCCAGTTAATTCATGTAAGCACATAAATACATGTAATAACACGTAACACCCAAAAACAACATGCATGAAATTTCTAACTACGTGGTGAGAGAACTCACCTCAAGGCTAAGCAATGTGCTCACGAATCGCAACACCAACACGGCAATCTTCTTCACTTTTTCCCACCTAAATACGTATAAAAAGTCAAAGGAAAGTCCCGACCCATAACACGTTTACTAGCTTTCAAAAGACTAAATATTCCAGCTTTTTATTTAAAAAAATACGGGTCTGTTCGGGACCTGTTTTACCCCCTTAAAACTGATAAATGCAGAAATCAAAATCCATAATTACGAAGTTCTAAGTCTTACGATTTCAGGGACGTATTGCACGCGTCCTAACGATTTTTCTATAATTTACTATGGACTTTACAAGAATGATTCGCAGAACAGCGAACACCCTGACCTTTCAGTACAACATGGCAACTTCTCCCTAGCTATGGTCCGAACTGGTCTTTCCGCAAAACAGAGGAAACTTAATAGACTCCGAAACGAAACTTTTGTCACCAGTCCCATCCCAAACCGACATTCAAAGCAAAAGTTATGCATAAAACAAAACAGGGACAGAAAGCTGGAAGTTTTTCGGACCAGGCTGTATAAACAGCCCCATACGGCCCAGCTACAGGCTTAACCAGATTTTCGGCAAAACACGAAAAACTTTCCTGACTCGATTAGTGAACTTCTGCCACCGATTTCATTTCAATCCGAGCTACGAGTAAAGAGTTACGGCCACGACAAAACAGTGGCAGAAAATCGTCATTCACATAAAATGACAACTCACCAAACTTGCGACCACTTTTTCACCTAGCTAGAGGCTGAACCAGTTTTCCGCTAGAACACGGAAAACGTGACCGACCCCGAACTTGAACCGTGGGTGCCAGTTTCGGCCCAATCGGAGTTATGACGGAAAAGTTATGGCCGTCGCAAAAACAGTGACTGAACAATTATTCACATGAAATGATGATTATAAAGAAAACGACGGTTTTATTTAAATTGGCTTAATCGATTAAGTCACGACTTAAAGGGCTCTATGGTTATCAACAGGTCACAGCCACGCACCACCCACTGCCACCTCCGGCAGTGGTGGTCGCCGGTGGCGGCCGGCGGCGGTCCTTCGACGAAACAAGTAAAACAAGCCGCAAACCACCGTGAAATCCCTACTCTCTCGATCACCTTACCGCATGCACATATATGACTCACACCACCACCACCCGACACCCAGCCACCACAGTGGCGGCGCGCGGCGGCGGCGCTGCCGCTGCCCTTTCGCCGGAAACCAAAAACGAAAACAGAATGTAACGAGAACCATACCTTACAACGACGACCCGCAACCGTGCCTGAAATCCCTTCTTCTCGACCTCTCCGACGAAGGACGTTGACACCGGTGGTTTTCCGGCGACCGTGGCGGCGTTTCTCCGGCGACTTCTCTCTCTCACAATCACCCTCTCTCTTGGCCAAATGAAACCATGAAGAAAAGAAATCAGCAAAAACAAAAGGGCTGCTTGTTGGTGCTGTTTGGAAACCGACGAGAAGAGGAAGAGGGGGGGGGGGTCGGTCCCCCTTTCCTTGGCCGTTCAAAACCACCAACACCCCACATTTCCCATTAACCCCTCCGTGTTCCCGCCCTTGGCATTTCCGGTCCCTGGTTTTTCGTCATAATAAAAAAAAATAAGCAAGGTTGCCACGTGTAACATTCGAGGTCCCTCCCTTGACAACTTCCGTTAATGAATCACACTTTAAACGATAATAAAATAAATACATTAAGAATTTTTAAAACCATACCGGGACACGGGCTTTACAGTTCGGGGTAGAAGGTTGGGTTTCCGGAACAATGTCGTCGTCGAGATTGAAGTTGGCCGGAGTAAAACCTTGTTCAATCAACCCGGGACGTGTAAATTGGTAAGGAATTTGTTGGTGAAATTGTTGGTGAAATTGTTGCGGATATTGTGGCGGATTTTGTTGCGACCATTGTGGCGGATTTTGTTGCGACCATTGTGGCGGAATTTGTTGCGAAAATTGCGGATGATAACCTTGTTGTGTAAACGCTTGGAAACCAAGCTCTTGATCTTCTTGCGATTGTGGTGTATTCGGTCGGTTACGACGAGATGTAGGTGTTCTGTTTGAATTCATGATGAGAGAGGTGTGAAAAATAAGAGGTTGAGAGAATTTGAGAGAGTTTGAGAGGTGTGAGAAATAAGAGGTTGAGAGAATTTGAGAGGTGTGAGAAATAAGAGGTTGAGAGGTGTGAGAAATAAGAGGTTGAGGGTTAAATATATAGTGGGATTAAATTGAGAAAAATATTTTTTTTTTTACAAATAGCCGTTCAACGGTTACATTTTTAAAAATTTAATTAAATTTTTTTTTTTAAAAACCTTCGGGATGATCCGGGATCCCATCCCCGGAATCATCCCTGCCCCGCCAACCCCGCATGACCCGTACCCCATTCCCGCTGAGCCCGAGCCCATCCCGAGCCCCATCCCGCCTGCGGTACCGAAGGCCTCACCCCGCATGACCCGTACCCCATTACTGCCTTATTCAATTTTAAAATCATGCATTAAAAATTGAAAACAAATAAACGATTTAAAGGTCGTGATTAAGGCAACATGAATCAAAGATAACAACAATGAATACAAAAACACATAAACGCATATCGATTGGTTAAATAATTCCTGATTATTAATATTTAAAAAATTCGATTACAAAAGAAGCAGATGTGGAAAACAATGAAAAACCCAGGTGTAAACGCATGAAAATCAATGAAAAACCCAGGTGAATCTATGAGTAATTAAATTAAATATATGGCTCCTGGTTCATGAATTCATATCATGAATGGTGATTTTTGTTTTTTCAAATGTGTTCTTAATGGTGTAAACGCCCTGAAAAAATCAATGAAAAACGCCATGAACAAAAGAAGCAGATGTGGAAAACAATGAAAAACCCAGGTGTAAACGCCCATGAAAAAATCAAAAAAAAATATGAAAAAACCAGAAAAAACGCCATTAAAAAGATATAGAGGATTACCTTGCTCATGTTGAACACCATTTGCGTATGTTTCTGCATCAGTCGACTCCATATCACCAATAGTATCGACATTAACTTCAGGATGGAGATTGTCTTCCTGCGAAAACACGTCATTGACATAAATCTCGTTAACGGGACATGATTCTTCCATGCTTGAATACTATCGACAAGAAAACTATGAAGAGTGAGTTAGATCTTAAGAATTTGAAAGGGATAATGATAAAATCAATTCTGATTTGGAGGATATGGATCGTGATCAAAATCCCTACAAAAATGCTTAGTTGCTATAATTAAGATATAATTAACAAAAAACAGTAAAATAAATTAATAATAGAATTACATAACAGCCCTTCCGACTTAAATTTATTAAAATAAATTAAAAATTAAAAATATTTAAATTGATTGGCTGGTTTGCATAGTTTCTTAGAAATGGGTGGTTTGCAAAAGAAACGTCCCCTATATATATATATAGGTGAAGTCTCAATTGCAAACCAGTCAGTTTGTGCAAACCCCGTACAAACCAATCTACAATGATGAATCTGCAATTTTTTTTTGATGCTTCATGAATCTATATTTTGGCTTCATGAATATAAAAGTTGGATATAAAAAAGAAGTTATGGATATAAAAAAAGAAGTTACGTGATTGGTGGAGATGAAACAATATGCTAAAAGCCCTAAAATACCCTTATGGATAAAAAAAACAAAGTTACGTGATTGGTAGATTGGTTTGTACGAGGTTTGCACAAACTGACTGGTTTGCAACGGATACCTCCCCTAAATATATATATATATATATATATAGACTTGAGATCATGTGAGACCACACTATTTTCGTGAGACCGTGAGACCAAAAAATTAACACTAAACCTTCACAGCAAAAGACTGTGATGGTAAAACCATCACAGTGTTTTTGATGTTTTTCTTACCTTCACAATGAATCATTGTGAAAGTTTAGTGTTAATTTCTTGGTCCCACGGTCTCACGAAAACAAGTTGGTCTCACGTGAACCCAACCCAACCCTATATATATATATATATATATATATATATATATAGAGGCTCACTAAAATGTAAACTATGAAAAATGTGTAAACTATGTAAACTAATCTAGACCGTAGATCGTTTCAATCAATGGTCCTAATAGGGGCGGTGGCAATAACGTAATAATCTATGAAACCGGTGGCAAGATGGTCCAATTAAAAATATGAAAAGGGTAAAAGAGTAAACTGGCGTGCGACAGAAATTGAAATCGATAAGGAAACCGTGAAATTAGGGATAGCTTCCATATTTACGGCCTCAACAATCCAAAAAGAGGTTATTATTCTGTGAAAACAATATCGAGATTCTATGAAAACTTGGTACGAAAACCTTTGAAGATTCTTGTGGTGCGATTCGGTTCATAGAAATGGAGGACCAGAACAGAGGTGTACGAGTTTAGGGTTTTCATATGGTTTTGGTTAGTGGAGTCGATTTTCATATGATTTCGGTTAACAGCAAACGTCAAATTCATATGAAAATTGTATTTTATATGACAAATTTTCATTTTCATATCTTTCACTTTCCACATATCAAAAGTCAGATTTCACATACCCAAAATTAGAGTTCACGTACTTGGAAGTATTCATTTCATATGAAATCAACATTTTTACAGGAAAGTTATGAAATACCCAAAATTCATCAAAGTGGAAACTGAAAGATATGAAAACCCCTTTCAAATTGGGGGTTTTCATACCCTTCGGACACAAATTCAAAGATCAATTTCAAATGAGGTTTTCATACCATTCATTTTTTATGTGATGTGAAATCTGAATTTGGTATGTGGAAACTGAAAGATATGAAAAATACAAGATTTTCATAGAAAATAAAGTTTTCATATGAATTCTTCACTGGAGTAGCATCGATTGCATCATCATCATCATCATCATCTTCGTTGCAACCGTATGTAAGAATGAAATCAACGAATACATCATCAACAAGCATGTCGTCGTGAATGGTTTCTTCGTCGTTTTTTTCTTCATCCATATTGATCGACATAATCACAAACGCGAAAACACATAAATCAAGGTTTGGAACAGTAATGATGAAGAGACAAAAATGAAGAAGACGATGGTGAACAGTATCCGTATTTTTCTTCTTCCATGTTAGTCGACATGATGACAGCAAGTGGAAAAGAAAGAGAAAAATCCAAATTGGTACGAAAATCTGGAACAAAAAACAGTTATGGGGATGAAGATGGGTTTTTCAAAACGGTTCAATGAAGAAGATGATGATGCATAAATAGGATATGATCAAAAAAATAAAAAAATATATACCACTTCCTAAAATAAAGGATTGTTATCCTTAATTATGTAATTTCCGAAAATAAAAGAAAAGGTATGAAAGACTAATTTACCCTTAATGACATATTAATCTAGATTAAAAATCAATGACTAGGATGAGTTTACATAGTTTACACACATTTAGTAGTTTACATTTTATTATCCATCTATATATATATAGCCTTAGGTTCAATAGAGAAGTGCAAAGTTTTTGAGAAATAGAGAAGTGATCTTGAGCATTCATTCGGTCAAGATCGGTTATAATTGGTCAAAAGTAACGGCTTTGACCGGTCAAAAGTAGCGGCTTTGACTGGTCAAAAGTTGCGGCTGTTCCAAAAATAGAAGGGCAATTTCCTAACTTTTACAAAAAACACGGGCTGAGTTCATATATGAATCTGTGTGATTCACATATGAACTATACGTTCATATATGAACCTTTATAACTAATTCATATATGAATCTTGTTATTCATATATGAACCTTTGTGTTTCATATATGAAACTAATTAACTGTGGGTTCATATATGAATAAGTTGAACCAATTAACTGATTCATATATGAATTTTTGTGTTCATATATGAACCAATGTAATTTACATATAAACTTTTTTTAACTAATTCATATATGAACTTTTGTGTTCATATATAAACCTTTGTGATTTATATATGAATTTTTTTAACTAATTCTCATATGAACAAATTAACTGATTCATATATGAATCACAAAGGTTCATATATGAATTAGTTAAAAATATTTTATATGTGAATTACAAAGGTACATATATGAACACAAAGGTTCATATATGAATCACACAAATTCATATATGAACCCGTCCCGCGTATTTTTTACGAAACTACCCCTCTATCTTGTGCAGACCACGCGCAAACCACACGAGGAATTATCCTATGCTTCTCGATCAAAGCTGCCGATCTTGACCGAATGCATGGCCAAGATCACTTCTCTATTTCTCAAAAAAATTGCACTTCTCTTTTGAACATCTCCATATATATATATATATATATATATGTAGGGTTCCCTTCTTTTACTAACTACCCAATTGGTACAAACCATGTTAACCAATCATTGACCAATCAGATTGCTCATTTTTTTATGTTGATTCACAAGCCAACAAGGGTAAAAAAGGTATTTCATTTTAATTTCCACTTTCTTGTTTTCTTTCATATTTCTCTTACATTTAATATTTGATTCCACATTCCTGTTTCATATCCAATTTTTCCTCTTAATTAATAAATGTAGTTATCTAAATCCATGATTTTCGAAATTATATTTATTCAAAATATTTTTTATACATTTTTCTATAATTCGGTTCTTTGATTATTTTTTTATAGTTGAATAAAACGCTGATCAATAGTCACGATTTTCACTATTGTGGAAAAGAACAAACCTACGATAAACCAAATGATAAGCACTAAGTGCATATGTGCATATAAGTGCACATGTGCATAAGTGCACATGTGCATGTGTGCATCAGTAGATATTGTGCACATATGTGCACATACGCAGATGTGCATAGCTTCATATGTTTGTATGTGCACATGTGCATATTTTCATATTTTGCCAAACTACCTGATTTCCATACAAATTTTCCCAAAATTACAACCGATGTATTCTGTTTCAAGGGTTCACAATCAAGTAAATACTATCTTCTCTAACAATCCATCCATTATTCGCACTCGATGTAAGCCCTACGCTATCACTGATTTTAGCAACCAAGTCTCTGATGTTAGGGTTCTGATCTGCGTCAACATCAACGGGTGTCTCCATGGTGTTCTTGAACTGGTGGCCCGACTTCTTGAATAAACCCTAGAAATTTTGGATTTTACCTCTTTTTAAACCATTCCCGCCTTTTGTGCCATCGATTTTGAATCTTTTGCAGTTATCCCCAAGGATGGATATTTTGTTTGCCGATCTTCAAGATATGGAATGTGTGTTGCCATTTTGTCGACGGTCTTCGGTGTCTCCCTCACTCCAAATTCGTTTGTGATCCGTGAATCCCGTAAACAGGGATAGTTACCCTTTTTGTTATTTCCTGTTTGACATCTTTACCACTAGTGCATATGTGCACTTATAAACCGGGTGGATTACCAAACAGATCATTTAAAATTTCTGATTAAATTGAGGTCGTTGATATTGATTATGCACGACTGGGATGGGTTAACATGGTTAGTACCAATGCACGCTAGTTAGCAAAAATATGGGGCTCTCTCTCTCTCTCTCTCTCTATATATATATATATATATATATATGTATTTGCTTTTAGAAATTTGGAATTGACATATTATTTAATAAATATATTTAATTAATTAAAAAATTCCTAAATTATTCATTAATATGATAATATTAAAAAGATTTGTGAAACACATTTTATGTCACCTAACATTTTATAAAAATGTTAAAAACATGTATTTATAGAATAAGGAATATAAAAAGTATTACGTTTTTTTACAAACAAAATATATATCTTGAAAAATATTCATATTTGTTTAAAAAATATGTTATTTTATATATTTAATTTGCGTACAATTTAATAACAATGAACTTTTTTGAATGATTTTTTTAAAGAGTGGGATGAAAAACATAGTATGAGTGGTATATGAATCATCGGGAGGAAAATGAGGAAATTATTAAAATTTTGAAAAAGTTTTCTTATTGTGAAATTGACTAAAATATTCAATCTTCCTATCCAACTTTATTTTTTAGCCACTTAGACCACCCGTACCGCCAAGCGGGTTCAGGGGCGGGTTCATCCACGTGGCAAGCGGGTTCGGGAAGGGTTCATCGGGTAGGGATGATATCCGTTGCATATTTAAATTTTTTTTTATTTTTTTTTAATTTTTTTAAACGATACCGTTTACCAACGGCTATTTTACAATTTTTTTTAATTTTTTTTTCAAATTATACACACTATATATATTAACCTATACCATCTTATTTTTTCACACCAAAACATACTTTCTTCCATTTCTCTCAAATTCAATACCTTCTTCCATTTCTCTCAAATTTCATCATGAATCCAAACACCACACCTACATCTCGTCGTAACCGATCGGATACACCGCAACAAGACCCGGAGCTTGGTTTCCAAGCGTTTTCTCAACAAGGTTATATTCCGCAACCGGCCCCGAACGTTGGTTTCCAACAATTTCCGCAACACCCGTATATTCTTCATCAATTTACATATCCTGGTTTGATTCAACAAGGTTTTACTCCCGCCAATTACCCGTATAAGCTCGTTCAACGAGCAGATTGAGGGTACAATGAAGTACAAAATGAAAAAACTTGAACTCGAACAACAAAAGTTGAAACTCGAACGAGAAAAACGATATGAACAAGACATCGAGTTTTTCATAGCCCCGCATGATCACCTTTCGGGAGATGTTTTGAGGGCTACTTTAGCGAGAAAAGAGAAAATTAGAAAATATCATAATTTTTAGTGTTTTGTATTTTGTAATTTTTATTTTTTTAGTGTTTTGTATTTTGTAATTTTTAATTTTTTAATGAATGATATGAATTTTTATTTTTATTTTTATTTATTAAAAATATATAAATATTTTTATTTTGTTAAATAATTAAATGTATAAATAAAAGAATTAAAAAAGATGAGGTGACAATTGGGTTCAGTGGGTTCAGTGGGTTAGCAGTACTCCACTTTTGGGTAAGGAGGATAAGAAAGAGAAAAACTGATGTGGCGCTGAGGTGGCAAGTGGGTTCATTGGGTAGTAGTACTCATGGTCTTATAGAATCAAATTCTATTTTATTCGGAGTTGATGCAAATGCTTTATGCAGTTACGTAAAGCCTAATTTCTATTAAAAAAAATCTTAACATAAATTA
Organism: Saussurea involucrata; assembly: GCA_033807775.1. Taxonomy (NCBI): domain Eukaryota; kingdom Viridiplantae; phylum Streptophyta; class Magnoliopsida; order Asterales; family Asteraceae; genus Saussurea; species Saussurea involucrata. The sequence continues at coordinate 16,286,061 of CM066313.1, forward strand.
TTTATGTAAAAAATTGAATTCTTACGCAATATATATGTAAATCTAAAAATCGATTTTATGCAAACACGTAAGACATTTGCATAAACTTTGACTAAAATGGAAATTTAATTTAAAGAATGAATTTAGTTGGAAAGATCGACTATTTTGGTAAATTTTCTATTTTTATGTAGGTGACGTAATCAGAATGACCATCATCCACATTACCTCATCTAATCCATATAAACAAAAAATTAAAGAAATGATTAACCGGTTTAAAAGTAACAAGTTATATATCGAATGCTATATTTGATAGATTTTTTAATGTATAATACTTTAATAAAAATTAATTTAAAAATATGTTACTATAACAAAAAAATGAGAATAGAATGTATATTATGATAAAAAAGAAAATTATAAAAATAAGTTATCATCTAATGCATTTAATCCTAAATCAAAATAAATATCATTAGTACTTTGTACAAAAATTACTCTTTGCAAAATATAGTATTTATATTTATTTTCGAAAATAAAATATAGTTTGAACCGGTAGGGGAATAAAAACAGGGTTGGGGTCCAGTTGGGTTGCATGAACACAGTTTTGACGCACTTTTGATCCAAACATCTCCCTAGCTTTAAATAATAATAATAATAATAATAATAATAGTAATAATAATAATAATAATTATTATTTGGACTCATCCTTTTCCTTAAAGTTCATAAAATTAAACCAAAACAAAACAAAACAAGAGTATCCGACAAAGAATCATGTGAGAAATTGAGGTTAATGTGAAAAAGACAAGAAGTTGATCTAAATTGTTATTTACTTTTAATTATATGTCCTCCCATAAATTGCGGCTTAGAAGAGAAGTGATCCGATGTAGGGGTGTTCATCGGTTTGACATTCAATGGATTTGAGGGGAACCGAACCGATCCAATCATCCATTGGATGTCCGATTTTTCCAACCGAACCAATTCAATCATCCATTGTATGTCCGATTTTTCCAATCCAATGGATTATTGGATCGGTACGGTTCCATCCATTGGATCGGATCGGACATATCCAATGTTTTTATGTTTCTTTCTAAAAAAATAAGTTTTTATTTTTTACAAATGTTTTTAAACTATAAGGTTTTACAAATAAAAACTTTTTACTTTTGAAACTTTGAATTATAATGTATTGGATGATAACCGGATGGGTGGTTGGATGATAACCGGATGAGTGGTTGGATGATAATTGGATGGATGGTGAATCGGTTCGGTTCGGTTTGATTTTGGTCGGTTTTGGACTGTCATCCAAGAACCGACTGATCCAAATTGGATGTTGAAAATCTTGATCCGATCCGATCCAATTACAATTGGATATCCAATCAAGGTTGGTCAGTTCTAATTGGATCGGTCGGTTTTGATTGGATCGGTTGACTTTCTGCACACCCTTAATCCGATGCATCTTATCTTGGTGCATCTCATCCTAATGGGCATCCATATCTCATTCAACTGTTGATAACCACTTCTCATGCTTCCCACGTTAACCTCAACTTCTCAACGGAACCTAATCCGGCCTCCAAAGGTAATAGGTAAGATGCAAGAACAACCCCTTAGTTTCAACATAATCCCAAATAAAAACTGATAACTATTCTAGACACTACTAGAAAACTGGGAATTAGCGACGCACATTTGCGGCGGATTTAATCCCTCGCTAATTAGCGATGGATTGAACACAAACCCCATCCCTCGCTAATTCGTCGCTAATTAGCAATGGATGGGGTATGTGGTCAATCCCTCGCTAATTAGCGAGACATGGGGTTTGTGGCCAATCCCTTGCTAAGCCGTCGCTAACTAACTACAGATTTGCGAGAGAAACGTGGCGTCCGTTGCTAATGCGTTGCTAATTAGCAAGGGATTAGTGAGGGTTTGATTTATTTTTCTTATTTTCTCATTTGTATGTGTTATATGCACACATTTGTAGGTGTAGGTGTTATATGTATACATGTGTATGTGTGATATGTATCCCTCGAGCCCGTGTTATATATGTATACATGATATGTATGTATGTTGGTTGGTAACCGCAATTGGATCTATATATATATATATATTGTTATACATATAACATATGTGTATAGATGTTTATATGCATGTGTATATGTGAATATATTTCACATACAGATGTATACATAAAACACATACACATACACATACACATGTGTACACATAACACATACAAATGATAAAACAAGAAAAAGACCCAATCCCTCACTAATCTCTCGCTAATTAGTAAGGGATTAGCGACATATGCCATGTGTCCCTCGCTAATCCCTCACTAATTGGCAAGGGATTAGCAAGCGATTGAGTTTTTTCTTTGTTTTCTAATTTGTATGTGTTATATATACACTCATGTATATGTATGTGTTATATGTATACATGTGTTATATGTATCCATGTGTCCGTGTTATATATATATATATACATGATTTGTATATATATGTTGATACAGTCCGTCGTTGACAGTATCACCTACGCCCTTTTGACTCACCGACTATCAGCGACGGATCCGAGCTTTAGCGACGGATTAGCGACAAATCCCTCGCTAATAGTGGTTAGTTTTGTAGTGAGACCAAGGAAGCAAAATGGTATGAGAGATCAAATTTCATATGCATTTGGAGATCATTTCCATGATTCTTAGGAGTTGGTGAATTTTTTGCACCTTAAGGACATTCAGGTCGAAAGAATGACCGAACCTCTGCGAATAGATCTTCTTTTCAAGGCCTGTCTGAGGAGGGCCGGATGGGCACTTATAGTAATAGTAGTAGTATTGAGAAAAAAAATTAGTACTATAGTAGTAGCACAAAAAAGGCTCAAATGTTTTTAGAGATAATAGAAAGCTCAAAAAGAATTTGTTAGATAACAACGGGGACCAAAAATATATCAATTAATTATATTTCTGAAGTAATACCTCATAAGGAGTAGTAGGAGATGGATGATTAGGATAGTAGACTAACATGGTTGCGCAGAATGGGTTTAAAAAGTTGAGAGTAGAAGGCTAGTAGTTAGGGTTAAGGATGTGTTTTGCGTTACTTGCTTTATGTTTGTTTTGTCTTCTTGCTCTTTGTGTGTTTATTACTTAATCTTCTCATTTTATTTTTAACACGTGCCTATCCACTTTCAGGAAATCGTGTCAGTGGAGCTTCCTCTAAAGAAAAGGAGAAGGCTTGAAGGTAGAAGTGAAGACTGCATGATTAGAGCAATGTAGTCCTTTAATTATCTAGTAGCTATGCTTAGACATAATCTCGGTTGTGGTTGTTGTTTTTCCGCTGCCAAATTTTGTAATCTATGGGTGAATTCTGATTGTAATGGGACCCGTTTGGGCTTATTTTTATGTTTTATGCATGTTTGGATTTTTGGGCTATTACACTATCCTTGCTCCTTGTTCATGCTTACTTATACATTTGCATAAATAGGGAGTATTGAGGGGAACAACTACTTTAATTACTCTTTGAGGTAGGTTAGGTGGACGTACATCTCACTCTCCCAGACCTGCATCGAGTGGGTTTTACTAGGTTAGTTTGGTTTTGAAGATGAAAATATGTAAAAAGATAAATAATATTTTGTTTTCTGTCATTGCTTAGTACTTCTCTAAGGTTTTTATTTTGTACCAATGTCCAAGGTTGCTATCTCTATCTACTTGACTAGTTCCATGCTCCAAAATTTAACACACAACAACTTTCAACTTTAACCTTTAAGTTTATGAGCTTGTTATTGCTATCTGCGTCTGTTAGCTATTATTATGTACTTTTGCTTATATTGGTATGCTTTTATTCGTATGCTTCTATTGTCTTCTTGACTGCTTTTGCTTATGTTGTTTTCTACTTGGGTCTCAATGAATCCTTTTTCCTCACACATTCACACTAATTCTCATTTTCCTTATTGCCCAAAAAACCTTAGTAATCTTCTACATCATTCATGTCCCATTGACTCTTGATTACTTCATTCTCATGAATTATCGTTTTATATTAGAATAATGCAGATTTCTTGTTACATACTAAGGAAATTCCTATCTCTTATCAACCATTGTAGAATGTCCAACTCATATTTATATTTATGATTTAAAAGTACCATCGATTTTGCATACATACTCAACTCTTAATGACCTAATACCGGGTACATGAATCTTAAGTACTCTTTTATATATACAATAATATAATCATAGATGATTTTCGAATACATAATATACTTAAACATTATGTCCAGTTTTTGTACAATATAATTATTGATGATTCTGGAATGAATAATACACTTAAACATTATTTCCAATTTCTGTACAATATAATCATAGATGATTCTGGACTAAAGAATACGCTTAAACATTTTGTCCAATTTATGTACAATATAATCATATATGATTTTGACATGCATAACATACTTAAACATTGTGTACAATATAATCATAGATGGCATATATCTCTGGCTTCGCGTAAAATCGATTCGTTTGATGGGTCCATTGAAGAGACGACCACCAATTGAACTGTTACTATTTGATGGGTCCATTGAAGATACGATCACCAATCGAACTGCTATCGTTTATGTGTAACTCGTTTGCTGGCTCCATTGAAGAGACGATCATCAAGTGAACTGCTACCGTATACCAGTTAAAGAAACCATGATTTGGTTGAACAAACGTATTATATTTCTTAAAAGTGTCCTATAAAAGGGCTAAGAGGACATTTTGTTTCAAAGTGTTCTAAAAAGTCATTAAGACACCTAAAAGTGTCGTGTAAACTTATTACAACACCTGATAAAACACACAGTGTTTGCTCCTATTACTTGTTTGGTAACAACAAATTTGTAAATATGTCATTTATGTACGACACATTAATATTTGTATATGTAAACACCCTAATTTTAGTAGAACTCCAATAACACAATCAATATGATCCCTATATCATCTCAAATAACACAACGGTAACAAAACATTAATTGTTTAATAAGAATAATAGATAACTCTAGAACACGAATAATTAAAGCACACACATTGATCAAAGTTCATTCCAGTTCCGATTCATGTGTTGATCTCCATCTTGCTCCCTAAAACTTGAGTATCAAAACATTCTTAGAATTTACAACTAGCTTTTATCTGGAAGTGGTCTGAATTGCATTGTTTTTCAACAAAAGAGGATTACACTTAAATCCAAGGTTTTAAATGGCGTGAGGCGTGGCGTGGCTGCGAGGCCAAGCCTCAAGCCTTAGGAGCCATGGCGTTTATTAAGGCGTGACTTATGGCGGCAAATCTCTATATTTTATATAATATTATATATAAAAACATATGTTATGTACTATTAATCGATGAGTCAATTACAATAAACAAGTTAAGTTAGGTTATATATTAAAAACTAGCAAATAAGACATTAAAAATGTAAATGAAAATGAAATATCGCGTTATAAAAGATCGCACATTAAGTCATGGCGTGCCACAAGCATAGCGTGGCGTGATACACAAGCCTTAAGGCACGGCGCGCCATGGCGGATGTCGCGGCGAGCCTTTTAGAACAGTGCTTAAATCTCAAGTGAACTTCACAATTTTCATGCAACGTTTCAATCGTCACAAATAAGCATGTGTTCTTACAAAAAACACAACAATCCTGAAGTTAACTATGCACGATGGTCACAAACATCACATAAACATGACAACCTAACAAGAAATGCATTCTTGTTGCTCTATACAAAATGCATAGCAAGAAACAATATTCTCGCATGAACAACGCTCATATGAACCATTATAGTCCAACGGCTGCGTCCTATCCTACTATGTCCGATAATCAAAAGTGTGACTGAAAGATCTCTAGTAGATTCTCAAAAATTTCTCCACAATGAAGAGTCAAAGATCAACATTTTTAAAACAATTTACATTTGATTGCAACAATTTCTTTGTTTTAGAGATTACAATGTCAATTATTTTGTTAAATATTCAATGTATTTAATAAAATTATGTTTCTCTTTCTTAAATATTTAATTTCAAAGGATCTTAGTAATGAGAATAAAAAAAGACCCTTTCTCACATTTAAGCAATCACTAGTAGAAAATTCCCCATGGTTTTGGAAATTTGTTAGAAAAAATAAAATTTAAAATCTCTATTTTGAAGAATTTGTTGGAAAGACCCTTCTAGACACTAAACAAAAGGATCAATTGAGAGTACGATTTACCTAAAACAATGTAACCACATGATGATAACAATAATATTTGTATGTCAATACTATTTGTGTTTAACTATCGGTGTAATAGTCTATGTCAATAAAATAACCATACTATATATCGTGTTTAACTATCGGTGTCACAAATCGAACGAGGTCTACATATTCATTAACGAGAACTTAACCCAATAAAGTCACCATACAACACACAAAGTACTCAAAAATTCCGTTCTTTATGGAAATTGCGAGAACCATTTGCCGAATGTTCATTAAAATTCAATATCTTACTATAACAAAATCGATTTTATAGAACGTTATATTATTTTTAAGTGTTCAAACTGTTCAATATATAAGATTTATAGGACTAAAAAATGTCTATGTATAAACATGTTACAGTAGGTTGATAGACAAGACACTTTTCAGCATCGGAACAAGTTTTTTAGAGTTTCGAAATAGAACATCTTATTAGTTTTTTAGTGACATTATTTAAAGAATCTTATAAAAACAAGTGTTCTAATAAATATGTGTTTATAGACTACTTCTTAAAGTTGTCCTACAAAAACTAATCTTATACTTTATTTTAAAAATGTCTTAAAATTTGTTAGGTTCAACATATGCTCTAACGTCTAATTGTAAACACATTTATATAAGATATAATTATTTGGTCCTATAAACGTAAGTTATGTGAAATAGTCTATTAGAAAATTTAGACATCTTTCACATTTATAAAACCGATTTTCTAGCGTAACAAATTAAGAAGTCGAGGACTTGAACGATAAAATGCAAGAATCCAACTATACGCGCATAAACCATATAATGTTGAGTCTCAGATCCAGATTTATATACATCAATAGCTTCAACAGGCTTGCGTACATGTTCATGCCTCAACGTGTATATATACACCAGTAAACACGCTTTTATCGTACTCTATCTCAGTATTGATGCCATAACCCTACCGAAAGACCCTTGAAGTACTATTGATGTAGAAAGATCATATAATTTAGGCCTGAATCTAACACATAAAATTAAACCCTAGCTTGTAACGTGGTTCATTTACAACTTCACGTAATACATATACGACCCTACGAAAAGGATCGATATGCATGGCACGAAATAGACATGAAAAAGAGACATTAGAAAGGGAAGGAAGTTAAGGGCCCTTTTCTTGTTTTGATGATGCAAAAGCAAAGTAAAAGAAGATGTGGCTCTTTCCATTTATGACTTTAGAACATATATGGCAAAGAAAGTCAAATTAATCGGATTCATATGCTTAGCTCTTCTCAATCACATGTTCAAATTAGGCATCAATAAGTAAAGGTGGGCACTAACTTTAGGTGGATCTTTAAAAACCAGTTGTATTATTGGGAATATGAGTGTTATTGATTTTGTATGTCAAAGTTGCTTAATATCTGTGTGTATAATCGCTTGTTTGAAATAAAATGAAATGTTTTTCTTTTTATAATGTTAATTCTCTATTGAAAAATTTAATTAAAAATGACGTATTTTACGGTTATTAACCATTTAATTTCAAGAAGTGTTTAAAAGGGGACGTCAAAATGTACGTTTCAAAATGATTATTTCGACATTAAAAAATCAGATAATTATGATTAGAAAAGTTTACATTTAACCTAGCTCGTTACTTGGTTTTCAAGGATTATGTTCATATATAAAAAATAAAAGCTGAATTTGCTAAACGCTCCAAAACTAAAGTTGCAGTAATTAGGTGTGTAGCATGCCATAAACCTTTTTTTATAAGGTTCATCTAGGCTTTGCCTACACTACACCCTTGACAATTTGGATAAACAGACAAAACGGCCGTCTAAGACTAAGCCTGACCACAGAATGCTGACGCATGGACTCGAACCCAGAGTGGATGGGATATTCCACCACACCCCCCCAAGCCCTTGCCAACACCCCACCACCCTTGTGGTTAGCCATAAACCTCTTAACATAAAGAAAAAGATTATTATTTTAAAATTTTAGAATATTTTAAAAAAGGTCAACATTATGTTCCCATATATAGTATTTGAATTCTTATTTAATTTAATTATTAGTAAAATACATTTTTGGTAATGTTTTTTTTTCCAAATTTCGGGGTTTCCTCCCCACGTACGCTTCAAAACCTATAGTTCCGCCAAAAAATATTTATGGTGCGTTTGGTACACTAGACAGGACAGAACATAACATAAAAGAGTCCACTGTCCCACGTTTGGCAGGACTTTTATGTGGAACAGACTGGAACAAGGTGGAACAAACTGGAACAGGCATGTTCCACCCCCACCCCATGGAACAAGGTGGAACAAACTTATGTTTTACCAATATAACCTCAAAAGAAAATCTAATTCTCTTTTAAACCATCAAATAAACCTTCTATTTCATAATTTATTCATTCTTTAAATTTAGTAAGGGTAAATTGGTCAATGTTATCTGTTCTGTTCTGTCCTTCTTACCAAACGTGGAACAGTTGTTCTGTCCTGTCATGTTCTGTCAAGTCCCACATTGTCCTGTCCTATCCTGTCTGCGTACCAAACGCACCCTTAGATTCGTTTTCATCCCTCTAGGCTCTAATGGCGTTAGACACACGCACACTTAAAAACACAAAAACACACACACACACGCACACATAGGGTATGGTATGTAATTTTTACAAACCGTACAAACCTAATCTTAATCTTTGATTTTATTTATTTTTAAATATTGAGGTGGTTATAAAATGTGGTTGAGAATAAACTTAGGAAGTGATTTAATCGACACTCTTGATTATCTAAATATATGATTGAGATCGGTTTGTAGAGTTTGAAAGAACTACATGGTTTGCAAATGAAACGCATCATATATATATATATATATGGGCCAGAAGTGTTGGTGATTTTAGTGAAATCATCATGTTCATTTTGTGTAGTTGGATTCACAAAGGTAATAATGGGGTTGTTAGCTAAGCTATAACATGAGTTAGGAGGTGTGGAGTACACACTCGTGTAAGCTAACTAGAACCCGGGATTGTTGGACGGATAAAATTGGCGTGTTACAAAGTGGTTTTCAGAGCTGGGCGTCGGGGCCAGTACCCACGCTAGTTGGGTAGTGCCAGAAGTGGCGCCAAGCACTGGATTGTGCTTTGGCGCTCATTTCGGCGCTAGTTGGGTCACGCCAAAAGTGGCGCCGAGCTCTGGACAGAATGTGGCGCGCATTTCGGCGCCAGTTAAGTGACGCAGAAAGTAGCGCCGGCGTCTGGTTTGTCCTCTTCACTTTGTAACTGCCATTTTTTGTAACCGACCTCTTTAAACCCACAATCAATCTCATTAAATGAGAGATTATTATCAGTATTCAATATAGGTAGGTTACGATTCTCTAAAGGTGTATATATATGGATCGATTTCTGCCTTAATCGATACACTGAAAATCAGAGATTATCCTCGAGAGAATTTCGTGATACCCGGGCAGAATATGGTCGAAATATCTCTTACGGAAAGCGAGCTCTACGCGATCTCTGGTTATATCCAAGCTATACTAATCGTCTCACTATTTCTTATCTCTTCCACGATACACAAATCCCCCAACAATCGTAAGAGATATTTCCTTCGTGAAGAGATATGGCGGGTGATCAAACCGTGAGAGACATGACTTCCAAGTTCACAAAACTTGAGAAGTTTGAAGGCGTGGATTTCCGTAGATGGCAGAAGAAGATGCGCTTCTTGTTGACGACGTTGAAGGTGGTGTATGTGCTAAGCACCCCGATACCGGAGATAATGGAAAACGAGACGCTGGAGGTTACCCGGCGTCGCGACAAGTGGGAGAACAACGACTACATCTGTCATGGCCACATCTTAAACGGTATGTGTGACTCCCTCTTTGACATCTATCAAAACGTGGAATCTGCCAAAGAGCTATGGGACTCTCTCGAGTCCAAATACATGGACGAGGATGCTTCTAGTAAGAAGTTCCTGGTGAGTAATTTTAATAGTTACAAAATGGTGGACTCAAGGCCGGTGATGGAGCAATACAATGAGCTCCTTCGCATTTTAGGCCAATATGCTCAACATAATATGAAGATGGACGAATCCATCTCCGTATCGAGCGTAATTGATAAATTGCCTTCCTCTTGGAAAGACTTTAAACACATGTTGAAACACAAGAAGGAAGAGTTGTCTCTTGTGCAACTCGGTAGTCACTTGCGCATAGAGGAATCTCTTCGGGCGCAAGAGGCTGAGAAACCTAAAGTAAATGATGTTTCTGCACCTTCGGTGAACATGGTGGAAGAGGGTAAGACTAACAAGTTCAAGGGAAAACGAAAATTCAACGAAGCCAAGAAAGGGCCCAACAAGAAGGTTAAATTAACCTGTTGGACATGTGGGATGACCGGCCATCTCAAGCGAGATTGTCGGGTTGTCAAGAATAAGGTTGGAGCAAGAACGAGTGGTAGTGGGCAAGGATCCAAGGATCAAAACCCACGGCAAGGTCAGTTTCTTGACTTTGGTTTTTAATTCAAATGTGAATTATGTACCACTAATATCCGAATCTTTTATGTGCAGGATGATGATGTTGCTTGGTGGATCGACTCGGGTACTACAAGTCATGTGTGCAAAGATCGCCGGTGGTTCGCCTCTATGGAACCGGTTGAAGACGGATCAATGCTACACATGGGGAACGAGTCGAGTGCTACCATTCTTGGACGTGGCTTAGTTAGGCTAGAATTTAGTTCTGGCAAAATGGTTGAATTTTGATGTTTTGTTTGTACCATAAATTTCAAATTTGGTTTCTGGTAACATCTTGAATAAGTTAGGATATAGGCAAGTTTGGGAGTCGGACAAGTTTATCTTGTCAAATGATGGCTCTTGTGTAGGATTTGGTTTTATGTTGAATAACATGTTTAAGTTAAATTTGAATGAAAGAATGTTGTTTCAAATTTTGTGTATGATGCAATTGAATTGCTTTATGTTGCTTTATAAATCGTTTTATGTTGCATATGAATTTGTTTTAAAATTCTGTTTATGTTGCAAATGAATTTTGTTTAAAATTCTGCTTATGTTGCAAATGAATTTTGTTTAAAATTCTATTTATGTTGCATATGAATTTTGTTTCAAATTCTGTTTATGTTGCATATGAGTTTTGTTTAAAATTCTGTTTATGTTGCATGTGATTTTTTGTTTAAAATTCTGCTTATGTTGCAAATGAATTTGTTTTAAAATTCTGTTTATGTTGCAAATGAATTTTGTTTAAAATTCTGTTTATGTTGCAAATGAATTTGTTTAAAATTCTGTTTATATTGCAAGTGAATTTTTGTTTAAAATTTTTGTTTATGTTACTTTATGAATTGCTTGATGGATTTTGGGGTGAAGCCATGTTAACGGCTTATTTCTTGTTGAATCGAGTTCCCAATAAAAGGAACAAGATTACCCCATATGAACTTTGGTTCAAGAAAAGGCCGAACTTGAGTTATATTCGAGTTTGGGACTGTCCAGCGGTTGTTCGACTACCCGAACCCAAAAGGAAGACTTTGGGTGAAAAGGGTATTGATTGCATCTTTGTTGGATATGCCGAGCATTCCAAAGCTTATAGGTTCTATGTTATTGAACCTAATGATTCTATAGCGATTCACACCGTTATAGAATCGAGAGATGTAATTTTGATGAGACTAGATTCTCTTCAATGCCGAGGCCAAAGGACATAGTTCGAAGTACTAGTGAAACTAGTGAGGTTGATGTACAAGCAATTGTTCCAACCAAATCTCCGATGCTTCGAAGGAGCAAAAGAGGAAGGATTGAAAAATCCTTTGGTCCCGATTTCCAAGTATACTTGGTAGAGGGATCAAGAGATGAGATTGGATCCCAATTCCTTTACTATTATAGTGTTGAGGAGGATCCAAAATCATTTGATGAGGCTATGAAGTCTCAAGATGTTGATTTCTGGAAAGAAGCAATACATGATGAGATGGACTCCATCATGGGGAAAAATACTTGGGTATTATCGGACTTGCCACCGGGTTGCAAACCTTTGGAATGAAAGTGGATCTTCAAAAGGAAGATGAAAGCGGATGGATCAATCGACAAGTTCAAGGCTTGATTAGTGATCCAAGGCTTTAGGCAACGGGAAGGCATCGATTATTTCGATACTTATGCCCCGGTTGCAATGATCTCCATGATTAGATTGTTGATAGCTTTAGGAGCTATCCACAATTTAGTGATTCACCAAATGGATGTCAAAACGGCATTCTCGAATGGTGATTTGGAGGAGTAAGCTTACATGAAACAACCGGAAGGTTTTGTTATGCCCGGGATGGAGCATAAGGCTTGTAAACTTGTAATGTCATATGTCAGGTTTCCTTCAATATTGGAGGGATATTCGGATGCAAGTTGGATCACCAATTTGGAAGATCACTCTTCTACGAGTGGTTGGGTGTACTTGCTTGGGGGAGGTGCCATCTCATGGACTTCCAAGAAGCAAACTTGCATCACGAGTTCGACTATGGAGTCGGAATTTGTGGCATTAGCCACTGCAGGTAAAAAGGCGGAATGGCTAAGGAATTTGGTCCATGAAATTCCATTATGGCCGAAACCAATATCACCCATTTCTATCTGTTGTGATAGTGAGACTACTTTGGTTAAAAGCCTATAGTCAAGTGTATAATGGCAAGTCTAGACACTTAGGTGTTAGACATAGCATGATTCGTGAGCTAATCACGAATGGGGTGATTTCGGTTGAATTTGTTCGGTCGCAACAAAATCTAGCGGACCACTTGACGAAGGGGTTAGCTAGGGACTTGGTTCACAAGTCGGTTATAGGGATGGGATTAAAGTCCATCTAAATCTCTAACGGTGAGATACCCAATTCCCTTCTAATACAACGTTAGAAGTTGAATTCAATGGGAAAGCTCACTCTAAGAGATTGGAGCACAAGATGATCATCCCAAGGTGTGTGCTCGTTATTGCAAGTGAAGGAGGTAATTGTTCTTTTGTAAAAATGCATGTGCAGGTGCATGAAGAAAATAACTACCTATATGAGTGTGAAGTGTGGCCGCTTCAAAAAGCTTGGGCTTGGCTTTGATACCCTCACGAATGGATAAGGACACATGGCCTGTATAGTGTCAAGTTTATACTTTAGAGAGTTTTTTAAATTCATGTGTATGTTATTTTCTGGTACTCAAATGGGTTGACGGGTTCAATCCATAGGACACCCGGATTCTCGAGTATTTGAAATGTGTAATGTACTAAGATGGAAATTCAATCTTTTAGATATTTTCATTTATGCATGAGTTTGTTTATCTGTATTGTACTTTATTTTGTGAATCAAGGATTGCACTAAAATGGGGGAGGAATGTTGGTGATGTTAGTGAAATCATCATGTTCATTTTGTGTAGTTGGATTCACAAAGGTAATAATGGGGTTGTTAGTTAAGCTATAACATGAGTTAGGAGGTGTGGAGTACACACTCGTGTAAGCTAACTAGAACCCGGGATTGTTGGACGGATAAAATTGGTGTGTTACAAAGTGGTTTTCAGAGCTGGGCGTCGGGGCCAGTACCCGCGCTAGTTGGGTAGCGCCAGAAGTGGCGCCAAGCACTGGATTGTGCTTTGGCGCTCATTTCGGCGCTAGTTGGGTCACGCCAAAAGTGGCACCGAGCTCCGGACAGAATGTGGCGCGCATTTCGGCGCCAGTTAAGTGGCGCGGAAAGTAGCGTCGGTGTCTGGTTTGTCCTCTTCACTTTGTAACTGCCATTTTTTGTAACCGACCCCTTTAAACCCACAATCAATCTCATTAAATGAGAGATTATTATCAGTATTCAATATAGGTAGGTTACGATTCTCTAAAGGTGTATATATATGGATCGATTTCTGCCTTAATCGATAAACTGAAAATCAGAGATTATCCTCGAGAGAATTTCGTGATACCCGGGCAGAATAGGGTCGAAATATCTCTTACGGAAAGCGAGCTCTACGCGATCTCTGGTTATATCCAAGCTATACTAATCGTCTCACTATTTCTTATCTCTTCCACAATACACAAACCCCCCAACAGGGCCTAATCAAATGAGAACTATATGATTCGTGGTAAGTGTGAGATCCATTGTGAGCCAATCATTTAGGATAATTAATGTAAATTTTAAATAAATATAAAAGGGTATTATGGTAAATTTGATTTTACAACTAATTAAAATATTTCCTAATTTAATCACACCTATTTACTCTCCCTCCCTCCCCCTCTCTCTCTTTACCATACACCAAACCCTAAAATATTTTTTCTCCACCTCTTAGTCGTCGTGAGTCTCCATCTCATCTCCAGCTCTTCTTCAACGAAAACCATAGAACTCTCTCGATTGGGTTGCCGATTGGTCCTGGTTTTCCCGATTGACGCTCCGTCGGATCTGCACAACAATAGCTACGCACCACCCTTGACCTCGCACGGAACACACTATGGTCGAAGTCGTGGGGTGTCTGACTTCTTGTGCAGGTCTGGTATGGTCAAAGTTCTACAAATATGGTCGAAGTCGTGGTTGCGTTTTCATATTTACTTCTCCTTTTGGTTTGTTGGACGACTGAAGATCGCAAAAGAAGACGAAGAAGAAAGCATCGACAGAAGTCGGCAAGACATAAGTCAATGATACAGATCTTTAAGACGGTGAGAACGGTATAGTTTTTATTTTCAATCTCTCACTCTCTCTGATTTCAGATATCGCCGGAGGTGTATCGTTGTTTACGAAGTGTATCACATGTGGTATCACATGTAGCATCACAATGTATTATAATGGTGGAGGTAGTGGTTAAGGTGGAGGTGGCAGACGTGAAGGTGGAGGCGGTGGTTACGGTGGAGGCAGCAGACGTAATATGGTGCAGGCGGTGGTATTATAGTGCTTTTGTCAAAGTAATCACAGTGTAACACAGTGGATATCAATGTGTTACATTGTGCATCATGTGTGTATTTTTTGGTATCATGCTGCTTTTTGTCAAAGTAATCACAGTGTAACACAGTGGATATCACTGTGTTACATTGTGCATATTTGTATGTATTTTTAGGTATCATAGTGTATTTTGTATAGTAATCACAGTGTAACACAGTGGATTTTGTATGGTAATCGCCGGAAAAAAGTTCACCGGAAAAGAGAGGGCTGGAGAGGAGAGAAAAGGGAGGAGGGAGGAGAGATGATTCTTTTAAAATACCTAAATTGCCCTTTAATTAAAATTTTAAGTCAATATTACCAAAATCAAATAGTTTCCTAATTTGTCTCTGATTTGTGGTTGAGATTGGATCTCACAGTTACCACAAAATACCAGGATCTCCCTTGAATGGCCCCCTATATATATATATATATATATATAGGGTCCGTTTCCGTTACAAACCAAATAGAGTGTACAAACCCTGCAAACCAATCTTAGCCGTTCATCAACTCTAATCAATATCTGATTTTATTATGTTTCCTAATCTAAAGTCATGATCATAATTAATTAACGTTATCATCTTCCATTTATATCACAATCATTATTAAGGAATCATAATAATTACCATAAATATATTTGTTGTTTCCTAATATAGTGGTTTGCAGGGTTTGTACAATATATTTGGTTTGTAAATGAAACGCACCCTCTCTCTCTCTCTCTCTCGCTCTCTCGCTCTCTCTCTCTCTCTCTCTCTATATATATATATATAGGAGAGGTTCATTTGAGAAATGCTAAATATATAAGAAGTAGAGAAGTGATCTTAGCCATTCATTTGTTCAAGATCGACGGCTTTGACCTAGAAGCAGCGGATAATTCCTCGCGTGGTCTGTGCGTGGTCTGCACAAGATAGAGGGGTAGTTTCGTAAACATACGCGGGACGAGTTCATATATGAATCTATGTGATTTGCATATAAACTATACGTTCATATATGAACCTTTGTAATTCACATATGAACTCTTTTTAACTAATTCATATATGAATAAGTTAATTAGTTCATATGATAATTAATTAAAAAAGAGTTCATAAATGAATCACGAAGGTTCATATATGAATCACAAAGCTTCATATATGAATCAGTTAATTGTTTCAACTGATTCATATATGAACCTACAGTTAATTAGTTCATATATGAAACACAAAAGTTCATATATGAATTAGTTAAAAGGGGGGGTGAGTTCAAACGAGAACGCTAACTATTTAAGAAAACACGAGAACGGTCGTCCATGTACAAAATCATACATGATTCACGTACAGAATCATATAGTCGCGGCCAAAGTCGTCGTCCAGCTTTTCGGGTGACTTTGGCCGCGACTTAAGTCGCGAAGCAAAGTTGCGTGAATCATATATGATTTTGTACGTGAATCATGTATGATGTCATACATTAACAGACGTTCTTGTGTTTTCTTGAATAGTTAGCGTTCTCGTTTTGAACCCACCTATATATATATAAGGAGGTTCACGGGAAAACCTCAAAAAAAATGAAAGACTGAGAAACACCTTGGTAACTGTTTATCAGGATGGTATGTATATGAGTATACAAGTAAATTGAAATGTTTTTTGGTTTTTATGCACACGTGCATGTTACAAATTACTTGTATGCACATGTGCATACCGCACAGATGAACGACTACCAAGGTGTTCCTAGGATTTCATTTATTTTTACGGTTTTCCCTTGAACAACTGAACGTGACCATATATATTTATGGGTGGTTTATTTTGCAATCCAGTAAAAGGTTACAACCCCGTGCAATTCTCATTTAAACCATTCATTTAGCTCATTCATTATGTAGACACTGGATTGATTAATGGATTGCATCAATGACTACTCGTTTCATGCATAGTACTTCATTAAATGCATACACTAACATGGAATGCATAATGTTTCATGAAAGTACTATCTTCATCCAATACATTGCATGAACCAGTATGTGCATCGACGTTTGCTGCAGAAATTAGACGAAATCAAGTAAATTTATTTAGACGATCAATGAGAATCGAAATGCAATGGGTTAAATGAATGGTTTAGATGAGGGTTGCACGGGGTTTTGTGAATTGGGGGACAAAGAAGAGCGCGACACTTATCCTCGGATGTCCACATTCAGTATGAATAACAAAGATGGATGTTCATGCACTATTCATGATGAATAATATAACATTCAGGATGAATAAAACATGAATCCATGATCCATGTATTATTCATCATAAATTATGTATTATTCATTTTTAATGTTATATTATTCAACCCGAATGATACATCATTCATGACGAATAACACATGAACAACCCATGAAGGTGTGAACACGTGACACACCCTTATATATATACACTTTGATAATGTAACACAATGGTGAACCATCAAATAATTACATACTAAATATCACCGTGAAACATCATGTAATACATAACAAAAGAAATTCATTCTAGTTCTACTGATTAGGTCAACCACTTGACGTTATGCTAATGTAGATTGATGTCTATGTTAATGTGTATACCTTAAAGCCAAGCATTAGATGACAATGTTTGAACATTATATCATGATTATAAACGAATAAATAAAAGACATTGCCCAATTATTATGTTTATGGCATATTCTGTGTTATATCCAAACATAATAATAATCTTAGAATAATGTATTCTAAAATGTCCCAAGTCAAGTATTAATTTGGGTTTGTGTTGAATTAATACACTACGACTACTATATGCATGAATTCATATATAGATATCAGAATCCACATATGGGTACAAGATGGGATCCTATACCGGACGTGACTTGCGATGAGAACATTTCATTAGATTTCATATGAGTGTCATACACGGTTCTCATGTGACAATTGTATAATTAGTCTTTTGACTTGAGAGCATCGATTTTGCATTGTGTGAGTGGTGTACTTTGATAATTGATTCTAATCAATCTGTAATTGGCTGGTAAAACAGTTATTGGGTATTAGAGGTGATCATTTGCGGGTTCGGGTTGGTCCCAGGCCGGGCCTAACATAACTTTTTTGTCCAACGGGCCTAATATAACAAACCCAATCCAGTTTTTGCGGGCTTATGGACTTGTCCCTACTCTCCATATAAATGGGTCGGGCTTGCCCATGGGCTAGCGGGCATATTTTTTACATTTGAAAAACAAAACTTATATAAAATCATAAGTTGTGTAAAATCATTTAAATCACGTAAGTTCTTTCAAGCATAAAATAAGACATAAAATATATCAATGTGCATCGCGTATGAAAAATAGTTTCACAATATATGGAGCATGGACATCTCTCTAATGATTTATCAACTTTCAAAGTCCATGTTTTTTTAAGTGACAAAATATTTATCCATCTAATATTTGAAGATCGAGATTTCTAACGTACTATATAACATAACACATACTATATATATATTTGGGTTACGGTTGGTACTTAGTAGAGGGAATTCAACCTAAAGCAACTTCTAAATCTTTTTAATAAAATAAAAATAAATTATTAGTTATATATACAATTTAACCAACTATAATAATATAATGGGTCGTGCAGGCTTGTCCGGATCTTTTTTTCGTTGTCCAAGTCCGCCCATTAATTTTAGCGGTCTAACCTAAGCCCGTTCATTTTCTCGAGAATGATTGTCAAAATCCGATTTTCTAATGTGCCGAGCGGGTCAGGTCTAGCGGGTCGTACCGCCCATGAACAACTCTATTGGGTATATCGTGTATCACTTAGTAGTATTGGTATGAATTAAAATAAGATTGTGGAAGCGCATCCATGCTTAGATGATCGGTATAGAATACCGATAATCGGTATATGATACTGATATATGCCTATTCAGTATATTCCGAAATTGAGAAACTAATGATCAAACATAACAAGGATGATCACACAGTTTGCTAATTGGATGAATCACCAAACTTTATCATTTAGGTAGCGATGATATATTTCTAGATGCAGTTCTTCGTTCATAATTATAAATTTGATTTATAATTATTGCCAACTTGATAAAGTCCCAATGGGTTACAAACATTAAATGTATGTATGAATAAGGAGAGTGAATAATTAAATAAAGTATATAATTATTTTATTTATATATACCCAATTTATTGAGAATAAAATAAGAATATATAGGCTTGTTGGACAAACTTGGGATGGACATGACAAGTAAGGACTTATCATGTCACTACTTTTGATTGTATAAAAGGGAAGTAACCTTTTAAATATATGGATCTTGCCGAATAACTATGGGATAAGTATAACTTTTACACACACACACTCTCTCTATAAATATAAATATAAATATATATATATATATATATTTATATTTATATATATAGAGAGAGACCATTGTAAATGGTTACCCCATCGGATGAGAGCCTTTTGAAGGATTGAATATTGTTCAAAAAGACTCTCTCTCTCTTTCTATATATATATATGGTACAAATCAAATACAAACCATGTATTTGTTGCACCCCTTACAAACCACAGTCTGCATATGTGTAGACTGGTTCTGCATATATGCATTGTCCCATATAAATGTATGTCCATTATATGTATATTCTTGCACGTATTCATATGCATATATACAGAACCAGCCTGCACATATGCAGACTGTGGTTTGTAAGGGTGCAACAAATGCAAGGTTTGCATTTTACGGAGCCTATATATATATATATATATATATATATATATATATATATATATATGGGGCTATTCAAAGAAGAACTAGTTATTTTGTGGTAACTGTAAGAACCAATGTGAGCCACATCTTAAACTATAAATTAGGAAATTATTAATTTTGGTAATTTTGTTTGAAATTTTAATAAAAGGGCATTTTAGGTATTTTTAAAATCTCCTCTCTCCTCTCTCCTCTCTCCTGATTATGATAATGATATCACAAGAACAAATGTGATATCACTGTGATACCCCAGTGTGATACCTAGAATACATACAAGAACAAATGTGATATCACTGTGATACCCAGAATACATACAAGAACAAATGTGATATCACTGTAATACCCCAGTGTGATACCCAGAATACATACAAGAACAAATGTGATATCACTGTGATACCCCAGTGTGATACCCATAATACATACAACAACAAATGTGATATCACTGTGATACCCCCAGTAAACATACAAGAACAAATGTGATATCACTGTGGTACCCAAAATAAAAATCCGATCAAAATACATAGCACTTTTATACAATTTGTCAAAAATATAAAAAGTAATCAAAATCAAACCCACTGTGATACCCGTGTGTTACACCTAAACTCTAAAATCAAAATCAAACGATACCAAAATCATAAATTGGTCTCAAAATCAAACCCAGATTATGAACTAGAAGAAAATTTTCTCTCGTTCTCGGATTAGGGTTACCAGCCGCTTCTTCTGCCGGCGATGAATCCGGCAGCCGTCAACCACCATTCGCCGGCGTACTCCATTCGGTCCCCTTCTCTCGTCTGAACCTTCCATCTACTCTACTCTCCGGCGCAACCATCAGCCGCCGCTCTCTCTCTTCGTAATATGCTCATCGCCGGTCAAAAATCCGCCACCCAGTCCCTATCAACCTTCTGCTAAAAACGCCGCCGTCGTCCTCTTCTTCAGCCGTAGACACTCCATAACCGCTGCTGCCGACGACCCAGATACCGGCGCTTTCTTCCTTTCTTTTACAACCACCAAACGCCGTCGCCTTCTTCCACCAGAAGCCGGCAACCCATCTCTTGCACTAAACCGGACCAAAAATCGAGCAGATTTGCAGATGGAGTTGGAGATCGATTGGAGATGGAGATGGGTCTTGAGTCGCACACAAGAGATGGAGAGATTGGAGATGGAGGCTGTTATCAGAAAATAAGTGAAAAGTGATATGTTTTTCACTTGTGCGACGGCTGGGGTCTGGAGAGAGAGAATGAATGCAATGGTTGTGGTTAAGATTTAGGTTTATATGAGAGAGAGAAAGGGGATAGACATATTAAATAATTTTGAAAAAATATATTAAATTTATTAGCTGTAAAATAAAAAATTTACCAATTTGCCCTTTTACTTTATTTTAAAAATAAAATTAATTATATTAAATGAGTGGCTCATATTGGTTCTTACAGTTACCACAAACTAATTAGTTCTCATTTGATTAAGCCCCTATATATATATATATCAATATCCCAAAAGGTTTCTCCTCTTTATCCTCCAAACAATTGGAGAACTGTACGGGAAGGAAAGGCGTGACTTATAGCGTCAAAATTCTAATTATTAAAAAATGATATATATAAAAACATATGTTTTATAGTGTTACTCAATGAGTAAATAGTAATAAACAAGTTAAATTAGGTTATATACTAAAACTTGCAAATAAGACATTATAAACGTAAGGAAAAATCAAATATCACATTACGAAAATTGCGCATTAGGCCATGGCGTGCCACAGACTTAACATGACGTGAGACACAAGCCTTGTGTCATGGCCCGCCATAAAGGTTGTGCGGCGGATTTTTAGAACAATGCTCTTAGCGTGGCACGACAAGAGGATTCATAAGCAATTGCATGGATACCGTCGAGGTTAGATTCAGATACGACATCAAAGGGTTGCTACTCAATTTAAGAAGACATTTAACAATAATTAAATATATATGAAGCCGACTATAACTCTGCTGTTGTTTCATAAGTGAACAACAATGTCTTTCAAAACATAGTTTCTTTCACCTATGAAATGATACTTCATTTGGAAACGTACTATCAAACAACACTTTAAATTGGACTAAAGTTTTTCTTTTTTCATAGCCATCCATCACCTATGAAACAGCAGTTTGCTACCCCTCATATGGTTAACCATTCTAGAAGATATCCATTCTTTACAGAACACAGTTAGAAGAAAAAACTTTATTAGATGCTCGTTAAAATACATGTTTTTTATATGCGAATCACCAACAATTTATATAATTTGTGAATCTAAGTTGTTTCACCAATGAAACACAGCTTCATTTGGAATCACAACATGAAATGACACTTCATTTGAATCTTAGTGTTGGTTCACCTACGAAACAACACTTCATTTGAAACCTAGTGTTGGTTTACGTATGGAATAACACTTCATTTGTTTCTCTTCAAACGATTAACTCCATTATTATGAAAACAATACTCATGTACATACTCTAAACAAATAAGAAACCGTAAAATATTGAAGAGAGAAGAAACTATTTCTCTGGTGTAAAATATTACAAATGAAATCTGATGGGGTCAAAAGAGGAGAGACCCCTTCTTTAAATACATCAGCCAAATATTCACAATTAGCCCCTGAAGTTCCTCTTAAGTGTTGCGCTACCCTCCAACTATGACACACTATGAGGCGCCGTCCAACAGCTTCATATTTGTCCATTTTGGTCCTTGAACTTCAGTTTCCCTTTAATTCTATATCTACTAATTCTGAAATGATACAATTAAACCCAAAGTCAAGATTGTACAAAATAAACATATTTCAACATCCGCCCTCAATCTTGACTTTTGAATAAATCAAACATTCTCATTTTAGACATAAAAGGTTATGTTGATTTATTTCAAGAGATTTTGTAAAGATATCAACAGTATTTTCAGTAGATGGAATTTTAGAAACTTTTAACACACCCACACTAATTAGATGACGAACTTGATGAACATCAATTTCGATGTGTTTAGTGCGTTCGTGAAAAACAGGATTATAGGCTATTAGAATTGTTGATTTATTATCGCAAAACAGATTTACAGGTAGTAAATCTTTTATATGTAAATCGTCCAAAATTTTCAAAACCCAAACTATTTCACGACCAGTTGTAGCCATTGCACGATATTCAGATTCAACGGAGGAGCAAGAAACAATATTTTGTTTCTTATTTCTCCATGAAATCATACAATTTCCTAGAAACAAGCAATAACCCGTAACATACCTTCGAGTAGAGAGACACTTACCCCAATCAGCATCTACGAAACCTTTTAAACAAAAATTATCTGACCTGGTGAAGCTAACACCTCTTCCCGGAGAATGCTTCAAGTATCTAAGTACTCTAAAAGCAAGTTTCAAGTGAGATTTTCTAGGAGCATGCATAAATTGGCTAAGGCAATGAACTGCAAAAACGATGTCAGGTCGAGTAGCTAATAAATAAATTAACCTATCAATTAGTCTTTGATAACTAGAAAAGTCAGACAAAGGAGAATCTCTAGAGTTGCTGATAAATAAATTAACCTACCAATTAGTCTTTTGATTTTTCAGCTGATTTTCACTTTATTTATTTCATCTAAACTATTAACAGTCAAGACAATATCATCCACATAGACTAATAATGCAAGGAAAATAGACCCAATTTTTTTTTGTAAAAATAGAGTAATCACTTTCACTTTGAATAAAGCCATAGTCAAGAAGGCAAGTAGATAGTTTAGGATACCATTGGCGAGGAGCTCGTTTTAACCCATAAAGGGATTTAACAAGTTTACATACTCTATGATCATCAGAATTGTTGGGTCACTTAGATTTGAAGATGACCTCAGTCTCTCAATTTCACAGTTCATACTTAGAATAATTTTTAGGTTCTTTACAAGCAGTTTAATTATATAAAAATGTTCGGTGAAGTCGAAGATCAACCGAAGAAACAAAGTAGAAGTATATCTTCAAAGCGGATTGAAGATAGACTTCTCAACCAAAGATTAAGCTGCTATTTGAAAGACTTTTCCTAAAGTCTTAGCCAGGTCACTTGAAGATTTTGAAGAAGAAAAACTTTGAAGAAGATGAAATGTTAGGCAAGATTTTGAAGAAGCAAAATTTTGAAGAAGATGAAATGTTTTGAAGAAGCAAAATTTTGAAGAAGATCAAAATCTTGAAGACAATATCTTCGGCAAGATCTTTGAAGAGGATAACATGTTAGGCAAAATCTTGAAGACATGTTAGGAACATCTTCGGCAAAGAAGTCTTCGACAAAGAAATTTTAGCAGGTATATTAACTTTATCTGCAGAATATATTCAGGATATCTTGCATTGACAGAGACATCATCCTAAGATCAGAAAAAGGTTCTTTGGACTTCTTATCTTCTTCAAGAAACATCAGCTTCAACAAGCAGGTCAACGCTTGAAGACAAAAGTGAAAAGACAAAATCACTTTTCAGAAGACTGCTTCCATCCTGCCTTCCAAGCTCTCCTTGACAAGTGTCCATTGCATTTAATGCATGAGGCACTATAAAAGGAGATCATCTTCAACCTTGCAAAAAACCAGTTTTACAGACTCTATCAAAGCTTTCAAGTGCTGGCCTTTCTCTCTCAAGAAGTTCACTTGTTTTCTTAGTGTGTTACAATTGTTCTTCATTCTCTGTGTGACTGTGTGTTAGATTGTTTGAGTAGATTTTATCTGTTCTGTTCCGCAACAATCAATAGTTTCTGTGTGTAATTCTTATTTGAAGTTTTTCAATAAAAGAATTAAATTAAGTGAAAAATTTTGTGTATTGTATTCAACCCCCCCTTCTACAATACTTGTTTACCATTGCTAATCCATAGCTGGGACCAACAAGAATTATAATATCCTTCAGGTAAAGTCATGTAAACATATTCAGACAAATCCCCATACAAGAAAGCATTATTAACATCTAATTGACAAAGACTCCATTTAAATTGTACAACTAAAGCAATTATACACCTAACCGTTACCATTTTGACCACCAGAGAAAAAGTTTCGTCATAGTCAATACCCTCTCTTTGACTATAGCCCTTAGCAACAAGTCTAGCCTTATAACGTTCAATTTCACCTGTAGACTTGTATTTTATTTTATAAATCCACTTACACCCTATAGGTTTTCTATTAGAGGGTAAATCAGTAACTATCCATGTACCATTTCTATGAAGGGCTTCCATTTCCTCATTCATAGCATTTATCCAGTTAATATCATTACATGGCTCTTTGAAAGTTTTGGGTTCAACAGATTTATTAAGACTAGAAACAAAACAAAAATTCTCATTGCTAAGACAAGAATAATTCACAACATTTTCTATCCCATATTTAACCTTTCCCTCTACCACAAAGTCATCAAATTTTCTTGGAAAGTTTGATACCCTTGCATATTTTCTAGAAGAATGAGAAGAAGAAGAGGAAGGTTGAGACAGATTTCCCTCAGAATTGGAACCCAAATTTTGATCCAAATTTTGATCATTAACAGCTTCAATATTAGCATCATATGGCCGACTGGCAGCCACATCGGTGCTACTCAGTGGATGCCAACCAATATTATGATCAAGGTCACTCCTAGATGGCATGGATGTGCCTTGATTAATGCAGTCATTTGACCTGCTTGGAGGCAGCCTACTGTCAACTCTACTAGGGCTACCTAGTTGACTATGGTCACTAAGAGTTTCATAAAAGAAAGGGCTCCCACTTTCATCATTGGGATGTGAATCAATACAATCATCAGTAATTTCAACAAAAGAATCAAAGAAATTGAGGGTATTTAAGTTTCCATCATTTTGCTTAAACGCCTTATCCGAACTCATCTTATATGGAAAACAAATTTCATAAAATTTCACGTCACGAGAAATTAAAATTTCCTTTGAGTCCAAGCTAAAAAGTCTATATCCCTTTTGGGAATTTGCATATCCCAATAGAATACACTTTTCAGATCTTGAAGAAAATTTGTCAGTCAAATTTGGTATAACAGCAAAGCACAAACACCCAAAATTTCTAAGATGAGTAAGGACATGTTTAAAGCCATGGACAAGATCATAGGGACACTTACCATTTAAAATTGATGCAGGTCCTATTTATCAAATATGTAGCCGTAAGAATACATTCACCCCACATGTTAAGAGGTACACCCCTGAAACATAAGAGCTCTGGCTACATTATGTAAGCGACGATGCTTGCGTTCCACCAACCCATTTTGCTGTGGGGTGTAAACACAAGAGGTTTGATGAATAATGCCTTTATTTTTAAAATAAGAGTTAACTTTGGAATTGGAAAATTCATTCCCATTGTCACTTCTAAATATTTTGACAATTTTTTCAAATTGAGTGGCAATAAGATTCACAAACTCAACTATGTAATCACCAACTTCATGTTTTCCTTTTAACAAATAAAGCAACACAGCACGGGTAAAATCATCAACAATAGTCAGAAAATATTTGTACCCTTCCCTACTTTGAACATGATAGGTCCTAGACATCCAAATGGACCAATTCCCCAAGACATGTTGTTTTACGCTCACTTAGGTTGAATTTATCTCGGGTTTGTTTTGCCTTATGGAAAATTTCACAGGGAACACTCAAGTCATTTCCAAGATTAAGTTGGTCCTTTAGCACTTTCAACACTGGGTCAGTTGGGTGACCCAGCCGACTGTGCCATAGGTGAGTGGACACAGAATACGACACAACCATGTTACTACTAGGGAGGGATCAAGTGTTAATATTTTGATCAAAGAAATTTAGCCCGCCCGCCTCACTACCAGTTCCCAAAACACTCTTTCGAAGAGAAGCCTGAAGATTAAGAACATAACAACGAAATTCATCCAAACCTATAAAGAGTTTACTGTCTCTAGCTAATTTTTGAACAGAAAGAAGGTTGACATGAAAGTCACGTATTACTAACACATCAAACAAAGTTATTGTATTTGTGAGTTTGAAATTTCCAATTTTATTAATTTTGGCTTCAACCCCATTAGGCTGATTTGCCGTGAGATTTAAATCGGAAATATCAACAACATTTTCAAGGCAAGAAGTGTTGGATGTCATGTGTTGGTTTGCACCATAGTCAATAATCCAACCAGAACGAGGCATAGAAGTTATACATGCCATATTGGCAGATGCCCCATCTTTAGTGTTTTTCTGACCAATCATGTTTAATATTTTGGAAACCTGTTCCTCAGAAAATGGAAAAGATAAAGTAGATACAGGTTGTTTAGGAGAAAGAGACTCGAAGACATTGGCATTTCCGGCAATTGGTTTAATTTTTTTATTTTGAGGTTTAGATCGAAATTGAAAGTCTTTTGGAAAACTATGAGCCTGTAGTAACGTTCAATAATATGACCGGAAATTCCACAGTGTTTACACACGAGGTTAGAAGATTTGGCACCAATTTTCCTTTTATTTTTGGTGGTTTTGCTTAAAAAGGAAGAGTGTTGAGCCTTAGTGTGAGATGCAAGTGTGATACCCCATATGAGATTCCTCTCTAGAAACAAGAGAGAAGACAGGTTTGACAGAGGGGAGGGGGTCACGGGTAAGGATGTTACTTCTGATAGGTTGATAGATATCATCAAGCCCCATCAGAAATTGCATTAATTTTATAAGTTGACTATGTTCATGAAAGTCATGAGATGCATTACAAGTACATGAAGGCAGTTTTACAATAGCATCAAATTGTTTCCACAAAGAATTCAGTTTGTGATAATATTCAGATACAGAAGTGCCATTTTTAGTTAACGAATTTATTTTTTGGTGAAGGTTAAAAGTGACAGATTCGTCCACTTTATCATATGGTTCTTTCAATTCTTCCAAGACTATAGAGGATTCTTTGGAAAACACTTGACCTAAAAATAGATCCTCAGTCATAGAACCTAAAATCCAGGAGAGAACAACAGAATTACACCTGTCCCATTGTTTTCCCAAGACAGGGTCATTGTCAGGGCGAGGACAAGATCCATCAATAAAGCCCAATTTGTTCTTAGTTTCCAAGGCTAAGGTCATAGCACATGCCTAAACTGTGTAATCATCAGTGCCGCTCAGTTTAAAATTCAATAACGGTGCCCCACTGGAGTGCATGTACAAGGGATCTCCAAAGTCAAGTTTAGCAACTTTGGATTCCTTTGCGCCTGTTTCTTCAGGATCATCAGTAGAGCCAGCCATGACCACAACAAAGAAGCAAAGAAGCACACGAGGTAAACTCTGAATAGATTACAGCAAGATTCCTAAAACACTCAACGGTGCTAGGTCAAGGCCACTATCCAGATACAAAAAAAATGGGCATACAACAAGACAAATAACGAAGGAAACAGAAGCAAGAAGCACACAAAAGATCAAACAAGGCACAAAGAACTATACCATAATTTAAGAGAGAGAGAGAAAGACTTACAGAGCGTTCCTTGCCAGAAAAAAGGAAAGCACAGCGGAAGGAATAGAGAAAAGAAGACTTACAGAGCGTCTTGCAAAGAAGGTCCCAACCGTCTACGTAATAATCACAGTAGTGATATCTTAGACACCTGAACAAATAACAAACGTATACAATGGGCTAACAATAGAGCAAAGAAACAATCAAATATATACAGAGAGATCTGAAAGAATTAGGACCAGATCTAAAAAATATGCAGTAAATGCAATAAAAGAAAAGGACCAGATCTCAGATTTGGACTAGATCTGAGAGTGAACGAAAAAAACAGAAGGTTAGCCAAGACAAACTAACTACGTGAATCTGAATACGAGAACAAAACAAAAAGGAAAAGTTAAGAACACAATCTCGCTATGATTGATGTCAAAAGAATTTAAAAATTCATCAAATCGTCGATGTATAGGCATCATCGATTCACAAAGCATATGGAAAGAACTAACCTCAAAAAACACGGATCTGAATACAGACTTATACTATAAATCAGGAACAGATCTGAAACAAAGGCTAAGCAAAGACGGAAAAGAAGAGCAACCTAGTCTAGATAAGCTACACGGTTAACAACTACAAAAGATTAAGATACTACAGGAACATCACAAGCAGAAGGACGAACATGAAAAGAACTCGTTCTAAGTTTTCTCAACCAAAACGATTGGGTTTCATTTGAGATACTGCAGAAACATCATCGTTCTTGTTCGCCGAGTCGTGCTAGTGGATTAGACAAACCGAGGGTAAAAAAAATGCATAGATCTGAACTCGCTCGTGTATTGATTAGTCGAGAGGACAGATTGTATTCGATATTAACAGAAGAGACAAGAGAACAAAAAACCAGATCAATATCTCGAATGGAGAAGACCTAAACAGAGACTCGAATAGGAGACTAGCAATACGACGTAAACAAAACCCTTGTGGTTTGATCAGTCTAGCCGATTGAAAGCATCATCGATCTCCTATTTCAACGAGCCACAAATAGAAAGATGACCAGATTTAAGCGGCAAAAAAATGAAAGCAAAACAGATCTCGGATCCAAACGAAAATACCAAAGAACTTGGATATCTCGAACGGATCAGATCTAACAGATTTGAGCGACCAGATTCAATTAATAAGAACTGAAGAATAACAGATCTGAGTAGATGAACAATATCAGAGAACCTTGAACGTCTCGAAATTTGTTTCACGTTTTTCTCGGACACAAAACCAAGAGGTTTCAATCAATATTCGTGGAAGTCCTTATTCCTGTGTTCGATCGACAGAAAACAGGTATGACCTCAACAGATTAGATCGAGACAGAAGCTTTCAGGAAAAAAATGATTGCAGCAAGGAAAATGATCAGATTAGATCGATAACCAACAGATCGATTGCTTGAAACAAACAGATCGATAACAAGAACGATCCAACAAAAGATTTTAAACTTTTTAAGAGAATAAACTCGACGAGAGGACTAGCAAAACGGCGTAAAAGACACCACTAGGGTTTCTTTTCGTCGATCGTATGAAGCATCATCGTCCCCCTTTTCGCAACGAGTTTAACAAAGAAAGAGAAGGGTTTACAAACACAAAAAAATCGTACCTGAGATCGAAGAAGGGGTATCTTCAAAGAACTAACCAAGTAGCTTTGAAATGACAGCTTCATTTGGAATCACAACATGAAATGACACTTCATTTGAATCTTAGTGTTGGTTCACCTACGAAACAACACTTCATTTGAAACCTAGTGTTGGTTTACGTATGGAATAACACTTCATTTGTTTCTCTTCAAACGATTAAATCCATTATTATGAAAACAATACTCATGTACATACTCTAAACAAATAAGAAACCCTAAAATATTGAAGAGAGAAGAAACTATTTCTCTAGTGTAAAATATTACAAATGAAATCTGATGGGGTTAAAGAGGAGAGACCCCTTCTTTAAATACATATGCCAAATATTCACAATTAGCCCCTAAAGTTCCTCTTAAGTGCTTCACTACCCTCCAACTATGACACACCATGAGGCGCCGTCCAACACACCATGAGGCGCCGTCCAACAGCTTCATATTTGTCCACTTTAGTCCTTGAACTTCAGTTTCCCTTTGATTACATATCTACTAATTCTGAAATGATACAATTAAACACAAAGTCAAGATTGTACAAAATAAACATATTTCAACAGTTTCAGTGGGAAGGACAACATCAACCTCTACTCATCGTCTGCGTTCTCACCCTATATCGTTATTGCTGATTCAATTTTGAATGATGTTTTAATTTTTTGAGTCCTAGTTGTTGTATTGTTGGGAAAATAACATATTGACACATGTGCAAACATAAATAATCTTATTTTTAGGTCACCTCCTACATCCAAGCCTGAAAAATGACACCTGGATTATTGAGCTTTAATTTCGAAAATTGCACTGTTAAGATTAGATTTCAAAAAAGTCGTATGGAAAAGGTGAAAGAAGGCAAAACTGAATCATTTGTCGGTATTTTCCGGGTGATTTAAACCTTCCTTATTAGGATTATTCAATTTTTGTATAACTGAATCGAATATGACACCTACTTCCATTTAATTACAAATGATACCACCACATCCTTTTGACCTTTAATGAAACTGATGAATGATGGTGATGAGTTCATACAGTTTCTAACATTTATACATGATTTCTATTTGAATTTCCTCTATATTATGTATATATATATATAGCCACAAGTTCAAATGAGAAATGTTAAATATTTGAGAAGTAGAGAAGTAATCTTGGCCATTTATTCGGTCAAGATCGGTTTTAATTGGTCAAAAGTTGCGGTTGTTCTAAAAATAGAAGAGCAATTTCGTAACTTTTACAAAAAAACACGGGACGAGTTCATATATGAATCTGTGTGATTCACATATGAATTATACGTTTATATATCAACTTTTATAATTCACATATGAACTCTTTTTAACTAATTCATATATGAACTTTTGTGTTCATATATGAAACTAATTAACTGTAGGTTCATATATGAATCAGTGAACCAATTAACTGATTCATATATGAACCTTTGTGATTCATATATGAACCTTTGTGTTTCATATATGAAACTAATTAACTGTAGGTTCATATATGAATCAGTTGAACCAATTAACTGATTCATATATGAACCTTTGTGATTCATATATGATTTTTTTTAACTAATTCTCATATGAATTAATTAACTGATTCATATATGAATCACAAAGGTTCATATATGAATTAGTTAAAAAGAGTTCACATGTGAATTTCAAAGGTTCATATATGAACGTATAGTTCATATGTGAATCACACAGATTCATATATGAACTCGTCCCGCGTATTTTTTACGAAACTACCTCTCTATCTTGTGCAGACCACGCGCAGACTACGTGATGAATTATTCGTTGCTTCTCGGTCAAAGCCGCCGATCTTGACCGAATGAATGACTAAGATCACTTCTTTACTTCTCAAATATTTAGCACTTCTCATTTGAACCTCTCCCTATATATATATATATATATAGGGGCAGGTTCAAACGAGAAGACAATTCATTTGCGAGAATGTGAGAAAGAATGTGGGCCACATACTTCATTATTTAAAAAATAACATAAAAAATAAAAAAATATTTTAGAAATTAGGATAATTATCATTTTAAATTGGATAAATCCTTAAATATCTCATATATCTTTTAATTTTATTTATTTTTTAATTTTAATAAATTCATATTTTTATCAAGTTTTATATTTTTTTTTCTAGATACACTTTTGATTAAAAAAATCATAATTTCATCAAATATCACATCTGAGTTCCACCATCAATTTATTATCTTTTTCATCATTTTATATCTA
This sequence comes from Saussurea involucrata, assembly GCA_033807775.1. Taxonomy (NCBI): domain Eukaryota; kingdom Viridiplantae; phylum Streptophyta; class Magnoliopsida; order Asterales; family Asteraceae; genus Saussurea; species Saussurea involucrata. The sequence goes on from CM066313.1 coordinate 16,318,049, forward strand.
GTATCTTGATCCACGTTTTTAATCACATGTGATTAACTTTGTTTAATATATTATCTGTTATGTATCACATATGATCCAGTATGTGAATTTTTGTATATATCACATATGATAATATACCTCCGAATATAAAAGACGTATAACCACATATGATGATATCTACATCATAAAAAGATCTATTAATATAAATATACATAATCACATATGATTAACTAAAATATCTACAATAATCACATGTAATAATATACATAATCACAAGTGATAATATGCATAATCACATGTGATACTATGATATGTACAAAAATTAACATATAGTGAATCATATGTGATAATATGCATAATCACATATGATAATATACATAATCGTATGTGATAATATACATAGTCACATGTGATAATATGATATGTAAAAAAATTAACATATAGTGAATCATATGTGATATGTAATAATCATTTGTTAACTTAAGTTAATCACATTTAATTCAAGATCCAAAAAATAGAGAAAAAAAATTGTGAAAAGCAATGATGAATTGATTATGGATATCATATGTGATATTTGATCTAAATTGTGATTTTTTATTAAAAGTATATCCAGATCTTTTATTACATAAAACTTAATTAAAAAAATAATGAATTAATTGAAATTAAAATATAAATAAATCTAAAAGATATAAAGAAACTTTATCCAATTTAAAATGGTAATTATCTTAATCTCTAAATTTATTTTTAATTTTTAATTTATGGTATTTTTTTAATTAATGAATTTTATGGTTCATATTCCTTCTCCCCTTCTCGCATATCCAGGGGCGGAACACAAGCTTTCCGATCGCAGAGGCCGGACCTAGAGATGTCCAAAAATCGGTCTTGAACCGGACCCAGATTGGTCCCGGTCTAAATAGTGATTCTGTAACCGATGGTCGGACCTAGAGATGGCCCAAATCGGTCCTGAAAGGAGATTTTGTTTTTTCTATAATTTTTTCGCATATGTTTTTATATGGTAATGAAATTCAAAGACTTTTCTTTGACATCCTTTATTCATGGGCTCATAGAGAAAGCTAAAAAGGTGGTGTCTAAAAGACTAAAACCTTGGCTAAAAAAAAAGACTAAAACCTGTAATATCAATGTTCTATCAACCTTCATCTACCTCTAATATCAATGTTCTATCCAAAAAGCAATCACAAATTCACAATTCACAATCTCACAATTTCACAAATCACAAAATCACACAACTTCATTATTTAAAAAAAAAACTAGGCTAGCTAATCAAACAATCTCAGGCTCAAACAAACAAATAAGCAATTCACAAATCAGAAACATAAAACAGAAAACTGGTTGAGATAATGAGACCGAGAACAACAAGTGAGCAGCAGAAAATCGAGAGCACTGGAGCAGCAGTCAATAGAAACTTACCTGTCGAGAGTAGCAGAAAATCGAATAACCTGGGCGACCGCCGGCAACCAGCAGCAGTCCGACGGTGAGCGGTCTGCAATGTCCGTCGTTCGTGCCTCCGCCGACCGTCGTCTACTCGTTTGAGTTCGTCTCTTCGTGAGAGTCGCTATTTTTTAGTTCGTGACTCGTGAGTGGCACTACGCATTTGGACTTTGGAATGGTCAATGTTGGACTCCTCTATTATTGGACTGGACAATTAGAGTGGGGGGCCCAAACTGAATTTTGTTTTTTTACTACATGAAATTGGAGAGCTGCTATATCATTTGAGAAAAAGCCCAGGGGCCCTGGCCCCTAATAGCCCTAATGGGCTTCCGCCTCTGCGCATATCACTTTGCTTCTCGCATGATCCTCTGTAACATCCTAAATTTTTGTTATTGGTATTTTATTAAGAACTGGGTTATATTTGTATTTTGTTGTAACCTTAAGATTGTATTGAAATTTTATAATCCAATTAAGGTTGAAATTCAAAGAATGAAAGTTTAGTGTACTTATTGGAATTAATGTAACTATGGGGTAAGTTATGTTACTTTGGAAAGGTTGGTGTGAATAAAGTACTGAGAATGAGAAATATCTCATTCTTGTTTTGGTTGAGTCGGTAAAAGAGAGAAGCAGGAAGAAAAGAGAGAAAGAAGAAAGAAGCTTGGTCCTTCATTTTGGTAAGAGATTTGAAATGATTTCTAGTAACAATCTGTTGTAGTTATGTGTTTATAAACGTATCTGTATTGTGAATAGGGTTGAAAATCATTTACAACAGATTTGGAGATTTACGATTTTGGCAGAGAAACAAGTTTTGCTGCAAGAGGTGAGTTCATTTAGTTCTTTGTATAAATCAATGCTTTTTAAGTTGTATTAAATCTAGATATATCTGTATAATTGGATTATGGCTGAATAGAATGACTTGAAATAAGATGACTTGGCGAATTAGATTGATTTCTGGACAAATTGAATAAGCAGTCCGTAGTCCCGGTACAGGCAAGTCCCGGTACAGGCGAGTCCCGGTACAGGGTAGCGGAACCCCCGTGCTAAGTCGCCGAAGGGGGGACATTTGAGGATGAAGATACGATAGGTTATCTAGTATTCTTAGATTTGAGAATATGATGTGAGTTGGATTATGCTGTTATGCATATACATTAGTAAAGCGTAATGGATCCATAGGCACTAAAGTTCGGTAATCACATGGAATAGGCGTGTGGTATTACTCGTTTAATCGTTATTCCAGTGTGTGTGGGAAATCATGGAATAGGCGTGTGGTATTAATCGTTATTCCTGATTTCTAAGGAAGAGAGTGAGGTTGACATAAGTACTTGTAATCTCTGCTTCCTTACTGATAAATGGGCGTGTGTAATCGCGATTTATTGGTGGAGAGCATTGATCTAGAATCTTTGAAGATTCGTAGTGTGGCTCTGGGGTATGATATGCTGATGGATTTGTTGTCAGTCATAGTCATCAGAATGGTTAAAATTGTGTAATGGAATAGAGTTATACGTGTGGTAAGAAAAGGAGTAACCAGGTTTGTTATAACTTGTTTACATTGATTTTGCAAATGTCATTATTGAAATGAATGCTCTCACTAGGTGTTGGCCTAATCGTTTCATATAATGTTTTCTTACCAGGTTCAGGCTCGGGCAAATAAAGGGTTGTGGGACGAGTGTTTTTGGAATAGCAAAAGTGGCAATTACTAAAGAGGAGATTCTTGAAGGATAGCTTAGATAACTCAATTAATCTGATTGTGGGGACATGATTAGATTGATAGGTTATTCGTAGTATCCTGTATTGTAATTACACTCTTGATGGTTAATTCCTTTGCTAGATATATAAGTTGAAATTTTATTGTCATAACCTGTTGTAACTTGAAGTTTAAATTGGCCCGGATTTTGGGGCGTTTCATCCTCCCCCCCTCTCTCTCTCTCTCTATATATATATATATATATATATATATATATATATATATATATGTATATATAGGCTCCATAAAATGCAAACCTTGCATTTGTTGCACCCCTTACAAACCACAGTCTGCACATATGCAGACTGGTTCTGCATATATGCATATGAATACGTGCAAGACTATACATATAATGGACATACATTCATATGGGACAATGCATATAGTCTGCATATGTGCAGACTGGTTCTGCATATATGCATATGAATACGTGAAAGAAGATAGATATAATGGACATACATTCATATGGGACAATGCATATATGTAGAACCAGTCTGCACATATGCAGACTGTGGTTTGTAAGGGGTGCAACAAATACATGGTTTGTATTTGATTTGTACCCTATATATATATATATATATATATATATATATATATATATAGAGAGAGAGAGAGAGAGAGGCTCCGTAAAATGCAAATCTTACATTTGTTGCACACCTTACAAACCACAATCTGCATATGTGCAGAACCAGTCTGCATATGTGCATATGCATACGTGCAAGAATATACATATAATGAACATACATTCATATGGGATAATGCATATATGCAGACTGGTTATGCATATATGCAGATTGTGGTTTGTAAGGGGTGCAACAAATACATGGTTTGTATTTGATTTGTACCCTATATATATATATATATATATATGTGTGTGTGTGTGTGTGTGTGTGTGGGAGGGATATTATGAAAACCACCCTAATTTTGAAAACTTTGCAAACTCGATTGGACCAATCACAAAATTTCTAGTAATTTGTTATTATTTTTTAATTTTAAGGGCATATTTGTCAATTTGTATTTCGTGGTTTTATTTTAGGTATTTATTGATTAGATTTATTTATGGTTATCTTCCATATATGGTTATCTCCAATTTGAATCCTAAACCCCATGTTTCACACGTCCACTATCACTATGTATATCTGACCCAATTTTCTTATCCCCTCCGTAGTGAGATCTTATGGAATGCAACTGCCGGAAAAACCTACTACCTTCACCAACCTCCACCAGATCGCCCCACTCTTCCACCACAATCTTGCATCTTATATCATTTGGCGGGTTGTTTTTTCGTGGTTTGGTGATTTACAGAAGTGAAATAATGAAACAAACTCAACAAGAAGGTGATGGACGTGTGTTTCCGTTTAATGTCCAGTTTCATGAAACAGATTCATCTCCGGTTCATTTTCGTTTCATCTCCAGTAATCTCCGTTTTCATAGAAACAAACAAGAGTGTTTCCGTTTCATCTCTGTTTCATCTCCTTTCAACTTAGTTCATCTCCGGTTGCATCTCCGTTTCATCTCCTTTCAACTTAGTTCATCTCCGGTTGCATCTCCGTTCATCAATGGTGGAAACCACCAAAATCAAGATACTTCCAGTTTCATCGATGATGGAAACCACCAAAATCAAGATACTTTCAGTTTCATCAATGGTGGAAACCACCATAATCATATACAAAACATTATCACATGTACTTTCAGTTTCATCAATGGTGGAAACCACCATAATCATATACAAAACATTATCACATGTCTCAATCATGGAAAAACCTTGACAATTTTCCAGACCACCATTGAAGCTTTCACCAAACCCTCCAAGTTACCAGTTCTATAAAAATATAAAAATCAATGAAATTGATATGTTCTTCAAATTCACGGAAAAATGGGATTTCATTCCCTTTCCTTTTTTCAAATTGGATGACAAAAGGACAACAATACCCTCCTATTTCATTTTTTTTAATATTAATAAATTTCGATATTACCATAAATAGAGTGAAATGATCTAGACCGTTAGCGATTACATCAAGGGTAAATAGGTGGGTTTCACGGTTTGCAAAATAGCATAGGTTTTCACATGAAACGGACTATATATATATATATATATATATATATATATATAGAGAGAGAGAGAGAGAGAGAGAGAGAGAGAGAGGAACGTTCAAATAAAAACTCAAATTCAATTGTGAACGTGATAACGAATCTTGGCCCTTCCATCTCTATTGATCCAATGACTCATATTAAATAGAGTTTTTAATTGAAATTATTAATTAAGGTGGTTAGGGGTAAAAAGGGAAGATAATTTAAACCCACGCCTACCATATTTGACCTTTTATTTTCTTTTTTAATTAAAAACTTTTACCCCCCTAAAAGTTTAAAATAAATTATCTTAAAAATTACTAATATTTTAATCAAACAAATTACATCAAAAAAACGAGAATTTTGTGCTCTTCGATATGACATCCATCTCGATATAGTTTTTTGTTGTTGTTTTAACCGTTTTTACGTGAAATGTCATATATGTGTTATATTCATTATGAATATTTATGTATTCAAGTGTTTATAACATCTCGACACCGTAAGTCTGTAACTCGACATCACCTTCTACAACACTTTCTTCAACGTCCTAAGACATCGTGTTCTTCATTACCGTAACCCAACACCCATCGAGATGACTCGGGAACATATCGAGTTTCGATTGTGAACCGAGGAACGAAAGAGAGTACGTCACGTCTCCACACCTTCACGGGTCACTCATGTATTATTCTTCATGAATAATGTATTATTCATACTGAATACTGTATTATTCATCCTAAATATTGTATTATTCATCATGAATATTGTATTATTCATCATGAATAGTGAATGAACGTTTACCTTTGTTATTCATACTGAATGTGGACACTTGGAGATGTGCATACATATTCATAAAGAATAAAACCAAGTCGCGATTGTGAATCAGAAAACAAAAGAGAGTGCGTTATGTGTTCACACCTTCACGGGTCATTCATATATTATTCATCATAAATAATGTATCATTCAGAATGAATAATACAACATTCAAGGTGAATAATACATGATTCATGTTTAATAATACATGAATTAGGAATTCGTGTATTATTCATCCTGAATATTGTATTATTCATTTTGAATATTGTATTATTCGTCATGAATAGTGAATGAACGTTCCCCTTTGTTATTTATACTGAATATGGACAGCAGGAAACGTGCATACATATTCATACTGAATATAACACATACATAGCATTTCACGTAAAAACGGTTAAAATGATGAAAAACTATATCGAGATGGATGTCATATCGAAAAGCACGAAATTCTCGTTTTTTGATTAAAATATTAGTAATTTTTAAGATAATTTATTTTAAACTTTAAGGGGGTAAAAGTTTTTTAATTAAAAAAGAAAATAAAAAGTCAAAGATGGTAGGCGTGATTTAAATTTTCATATTTGTCCCTAATCACTTCTCAATTTGTTTCATTAAGGTTTAACCATTGATTAGTTTTCTAAATCTTGATCAATGGTTGTGACTTGTCCTCATGTTCACAATTGAAAATGAGTTTTCATTTGAACTCACCCCTATATATATATATATATATATGTGTGTGTGTGTGTGTGTGTGTGTGTGTGTGTGGGTGTGTGTGTGTGTGTGTAGGGTTGTCAATTTTGTACTGAGACAAACCAACCAATTCCCGTACCAACTGTACCAATTTAATTGGTACCAACCTGATTGGTTGGTATACCGTACCAACTATTTAAATTTGTTTGGTACGTGGTATTAGAAGTCGTGTACCACGGTAATACCGTACCGTACCGACTTATTTTTTTAATTATTTATTAATTAAAGTTTAATCAATAATACAACATATTTTGATTTATAAAATTTTGAATTATCTTGTTTTACATTTTGTTAAATTGTAATACAACTTGATTAATTTCATGCGATTATCCTTAACAACTTTGATAACTCGCTTACACCTCCACTCATCATGGTCCATTCTCGCTCCTTAATTGTCGTTTGTATTAGACTATTAGTTAATGTTTGTGTTATATGAAGATTATTTGAATGTTTGTATAGGTAATGATAAATGGTACAACGCATGTCAACATGCCATTAATGCTCGACGCGTTTAGTGCATCTAGATCTAGTTGGTAAAAATGTCAATCTAATTAATTCATAATTCAATTTATGAGATGTTGGTACAAAACCGTACCAACATGTATCAATCGAAAAAAGTTGGTACCAATGTAGTGGGTATCGAGTTTAATTGGTTGGTACATGGTATAAGATTTTGTGTACCAATTTTAATTGGTTGGTACATGATATAAGAAAAAAAATATGGTATTGTACCATGTTCACCCCTATATATATATATATAGAGAGAGAGAGAGAGAGGGCCCTTCTTTTGTTAACCAGTCATTTAGTGTTAACTGTATTAACTAATCTGGATAAGATTAAAAGCATTTTTAATTCATAAATAAAATAAACACCTGGCTGATTTAATTTGCAGCATATATGCATAGGGGTATTATTGTCATTTAACAAATCTTGGAAACTAGCAGATAAAGAAACAATCAAGTCAATCCCTACATTTAAGGACCTATAACTTTATCTCAAATTGATTTAGATACAAAAAACAATTCAGTCAATCGATTCATTTAAGGATGATATACGGACAAGGTGATGGTGGCGCTGGTTTTTTTCCGGCGAGGTAAGATGGTTTACGAACAAGTGATGGTGGCGTTGATTTTCCCTCCGGCGGGGTTGTTTGGTTTACAAACGAGAAGTGGGTGGCAGTGGGTGGGGGTGGTGGAGTTGGTTTTCTGCGGTGGGTGGGGGATGGTGGGGGATGATGGTGGGTGGCGGTGGGTGGCGGCTGTATGTGAGTGGTGGTGTTGGTGGGTATCGGCTGTATGTGAGTGGTTTACAGGCAAGGTGGTGGTGATGGTGGGTATCGACTGAAGGTGGGTGGTGGTGGAGGATGATGGTAGGTGGCGTTGGGTGGCAGTTGGCGCTGTTTTCCTCTACGGACAGGGAATAGTGGCGGTGTTTTTTCTCCAGCGGGGTTGTTTGGTTTACGAACGAGAAGTGGGTGGCAGCAAGATTTAAAACTTTCATTTTCTCTCTCTCCACACATTCTCTCTCTCTCTCTCTCTCGTGTAAATCAACCATACCGTGCATATATGCTATTCTCTGATATGCATGTTGTTGGTGTACAATATGCATATATGCAATTTTGTTTATGTGCATATGTGCATATATGCATATGTTTATGTGCATATGTGCATATATGCAGGTTTACACAAATTTATGGTTGTGCATATATGCAAGTTTACATACATTTATGGTTTACACAAATTTATGGCTGTGCATGTATGCAATTTTACATAGATTATGGTTTACACATAGTTATGGTTGTGCATATATGCAATTTTACATACATTTATGTTTGTGCATATATGCATTTTTTATCTCTGGAATATATGAAAAAAAACGTGAAAAAAAATCTCTGGAATGTGAAGATGAAGATTATGTTTGAAAATGGGTTTTAGATGATTAAAATTATCATTAATAATTACCAAAAATGAAAATTGGTTTTAAAAGATTAAGATTATCATTAATAACTACCAAAAATATCTTGTGCATGAAATTAGGAAAGTAAATAACCCATAAATAATTAAAATTCTGAAATTCCTAAACTACCCCTATCAAACCAGTAACCTATCTTGATTTCTATTGGTCCAAAAAAGTTAACATGGTTAACACTAATTAGACGGTTAACAAAAGAACGAGACCTTATATATATATATATATATATATACTATAAAGAAAGAGACCACCCTTAGAGAGCGCGTGCTAACTCACGACCAGGCGCGTCTCTCTCTTTGTTTCCCCACTCTCACCATCCTCCAGGTTTAATTTCCACCCACCTACCAAATACATGATCAGATTCTTTTTTCCTCCAATTCTACCTGTTTCTCTCCTTTTTCCCCTAACCATGCCTTAAAATTAGAACTCAAAAACACCGCTACCAGAACCCACTCCCCCCACCCCCACCCCCACCCCCACCCGCACCTGCACCCCCCTTCCCCTCCCCCTCTCTTTCCTCCAGCATCTACGACCTGCCGCCCTTACAGGAGAAGCTTCACAGGCAGATGAAAGTGGAGGCGATGGAGGTGTCACTCAACCCTCAGAGGATTACCTACACGTATACACTTAGGTCATCCCTGTTTGGACACATCAGCCATACCCAACGTGTTTGCAAATTATATAACTACAACATCTTCTTCAGTCCCTCCTACTCAGTCATCTTCCTCAAAGTGTTACAACAGGTATATGCCTTTTTTGTTTCTTTTTTTAGAAAAGCTTGATTTTTTCCACATTTGGCGAATTTGCATCTTCATGGTGGATACCAAAATCTGATTTGGGGTTCTCTGGGTTCAAAGGAAGTTTGATTTCTTTCCCAATTTTGGTCAATTGCCACCAAGATTAATCGCCTTCAACAGGTTAAAAAACCTGATTTTGAAACTAATGTTTGTGGTGAAGTTTAAGGTGTTTGTTTAACCATGTATTGAATCTTTTTCCAACTCACAACCGTGAAAACTACAGGAGGATTTTTTCTTTCTCTTTGATAAATGTATTCAAGTGGTCTCTGTGAGGCAAAAATGTAATTTTCTGCAGGCTATTTGATGAGGTTTTAGCCCTTGACCTTTAACGAAACTTTATTGTAAGCATTTTTAAAGACTCCTTTAAATTTGAAGAAATTTACACCATTTCTTATATTTTTTCTTATTTTGAAAAAGGTTATAGTGAATCTTTTAATTATAAGAAGTTTCAGTTGAAAATGCTCCAATCTGCCAGTTTTAAAGTCCCTGTCAAAGACTTAAATGACATTATAGTAACAACAGATTAAGATTTTGATATGATGCAGATAATCCGTCTATAAGATTCTAGAAAAAATATAAAAAGGTTTTTAAGTTCTAAACAAGTATATATCATTTGGGTAACATTTATTAGCGTTTGCTTTGTTTCTTTAGTTGAAGATCAAGAGAGAAACAAAGTATTTAATTGCTCGTGGGCTATCAACCTAATATATGTATATATATATATATATATATATATATATATATATATATGCTCTAAGAAAATCAATATAACATGTATGTATAATCATATCTGTTGTTTCATTGGGAGAACTCTAATAATAATGACTTTTTTGTTTGTAGTATTTAGTTATGAAATTGAAATGTAAATAATGATAAATGACAAAATGACTAATAATAATGGTAATGCTATTCAAATATAATGATAGTAAGAATGGTAATAAGTATGCTGATTAGTTGAAAGTTTTCAGCATTTCGATTGAGCCACATCAAGACCACTTATTTAGCATATCTAATGTGAAAGAGCTTCTTTCATTATATGTTGAGCTATGTTGAGCAATGCATTGGGCTAAGTTATATATATATTATGTTAGTTTTGGAGTAAATGATTTGTTAATTAAAAAATATATATAAATTTCACGAATTTCTCCCTAAAGGCCCTAAACCAATTTGTCTTTTAAGTAACCATGCAGTTAAAGTGTCTACATTACTTACTGACAGGTAAAAAATCCCATAAACAATCATCTATGGAAAGGCGGTATTCAACTATATTGGACATCCAACCAGAGATAAAGAACAAATGGACGGTTCTCGTGCAAGTTGTAGACGCCGGACATATGCAGACTAGCAAGGCAGGTAGTAATTTCAGGAGACTACTACTGACAGACTCACAGGTACAGTTCCCACATCTTGCTGCCCATTGTAATAACACACATTCTAACAATGGTGCTTATACTTTTACACTATCGATAAACTACCGAGAACAGGGAACGACGACAACAGCAGTGATATATGCAGCTCACATTAAGTTCTTCCTAAAGACATTTAGACCTTACAGAAGGTATTACATATCAAATGCCGTAGTAACAAAAGCAGACCCGCGTTTCCTGGTCAGTATGTACCCGCACTCATGGAGCCTGAACAGCCGAACTCTTGTGGAGGAATACATCGAACAAATACCACCTGTCCTCCCATGCGCTTTCCAGTTCACACCTTTTGCAGAATTGGCAAAACATGCGGAAACGAAATCACATCAGAGTAAGCCAATTTACACGATATTTCTATTTTATTCTTTTGGAAATAATAATATTCTTTTCAAGGGTTTTGGAAACTAAACATATTTATATGTTTTTTCATATGCAAAATGTCTACTAACGTCTTATTATGAAAGAATATTATATAAATACTGATTGATCACATGTTATTCAAATGATATATACATCAATATATACACTTTTCAACCCAATTTTCATATTTTAACTGTGTAATTTCCATCACACAGACATACATGCAATCGTCGTCAAATGTTTCCTGAACTTAACATATTTATATGTTTTTTCATATGCAAAATGTCTACTAACGTCTTATTATGAAAGAATATTATATAAATACTGATTGATCACATGTTATTCAAATGATATATACATCAATATATACACTTTTCAACCCAATTTTCATATTTTAACTGTGTAATTTCCATCACACAGACATACATGCAATCGTCGTCAAATGTTTCCCGTCTGAGGAACAAGAAAACGCTTCAGGACTCATAACAAAACAAGATGTAGTCGTCATTAATACAGAGTATGTTGAAACATCAAAACACTTGCCTCTTTTGTTACACTTTTATAACTAACTTCGCAATATCTTTGTCCAACAGAAAACGCCCTATGATCTTAACTTTGTGGGACTACTTCGCGGACACCGAAGGACAAATCTTGGAGAATTTGATAGACCCACTGGCAATGATATTCGGATTGAGATTGAAGGTCTCATCATTTAACGGTATGTTACGCCAAGTAAATACAATAAAACCGCAATGGAAGGTCACAAACGTAATCACTTACCCCAATCCGTTTCCTATTTATATTCCATGATAGGTTTGTCACTGACAACAAGGAACGGATCTAGCATTCTCATCAACCCTCCAGTCTCGGAGGACCTACAACTAAACAACTGGTAACCAATAAATATTTGATACTAAACCAAATCCTTCGAATAAAAATATTAAATACGCCTACATGACAGGTACCATTAAAATAGGGGTGAAATAGAAAAGTTGCTCGACCAAAAGGCATTCCAAGACGTAGATACACTCCTTCCACCACCAGAGCAGGCTGACATTATACCAATTGTCACATATTTAGCAAACTTAAAAACTGTAAGCTACTACAATATTTATTAAAACATACACAACTACAACATCAATGAATCATCAAACAACATAACCAATTTCTCTACTTCACAGTAAAGGACATCATGGATAGCAGGCAGAATCACAGTTCAACCTTAGGACAGACCTTACACACACACATGATGCGCAGATTGTTTGAAACCATTGGAGGCTGACCTAACTTGGATCGTACAGTGTCCAACATGCAAGAAGGAATGCGAAGTCCAGCTAATGTAAGGCACTTCTTCCTCTAAACTCTTGTTCAACATAAACAACATACTAACAAGCGCAACCTTTACATCCAGTGTAAGGGTAGCTGTGCAGATACACGACGGAACAACATCAATAAAAACAATGCTAACATCACCAATAATTGAGAAGTTTCTTTCAACAACATCAACGCAAATCAGAGACACCGAGGAAGTTGTAAGCTTCTCCACTTTACTACTTCCATCCCTACAAGTAACATCAATATTTGTTTTAATTACAGTTATAATACACTAATGTTTCAATTGTTTTCAAAATATCGATTATTTATAAAACCGTAAGGTGATCAAGTTTAGACAAAAATAATATATGTGGAATGGTTTAATGGATAAAATATAACTGCACCTTCTAACCAAACGTGAACTCATATATTGTATTGAATGTGAAAATTTTATGTTTACGATATTGTTTTATATGATTCTTTCATCTAAGGTTAGTATTTAGTATATTGATTAAATATATGTATGTATATGTTTTAGTACGTGTTAATGCACTTTATATGTATTCAGTTAATCCGTTTACAATATGATTACGAACAAAACTATTATGGGTTCGAATAGCGAATAAATGACACTCGTTTTGAAAAATAGGTTCAGATAGCGAATAAATGACACTCGTTTGAAAAAGATTTCTAAAGCCAGGGCACTTAACATAAGGGGACTTCACATGAGAATTTGAGGCAAACTAAACAGTGCCACTCCCTTTTAGGACTACAAAAACTTCCTCACATGGATGCCAATAAATCGGTGTGGCGCCTGTTTTGCTTTGCATTATAATATGAAATTACTTCTTGTTTCCATTAGCATTTACCGCGATTTTCATTACTCACAGGGTGGAAACATACATGCCATCGTTGAGAAGGAATTAAATGGCCAAACAATTGTGACTTTTGCAAGAGCTTATGAGACAACATATCAGCGACAACCAGAAACAAGAATATTTCTCATCAATGGACACAAGACGCATGAAGGACAAAGCTCGCATACAAATCCGGAAGCAAACTCCAAAAAAAGGAAAGTAGTAGAAGCAACTTCTTCTACTGGCCTACCAACCAAGAAGCATAAGTAACCACATGAATCATGATCAAAGGCTTTTGCACATTGAACTCGTTTTGAAAAATAGATTCCTATGGAAACCAAAACGCTTGATGCGTAGACTACAAACAACACTACTTTTGTAAAGGCATACATGTACTACCAAAAAATGGATGAAGCGTTAATCTTGATGTCTTTTGTTAACTATAATATTTGCACATACAACAAATCTAGATCCAACTATCTGAACTCATATATTCAGTGTCCAATCATAACAACGCATTTTATAGGACCCGTGGGCAGAGGGCCGTCTATGGACGGCCGAAGATCACGCCTAGTATATATATATATATGTAAGTGTGTGTGTCTACAACACACATACCCACAATCTGCCATAAGCCCATTCCTCGTACTGTAATCCTCTTCTTGGCTTATCTCTATCTCCATAGCTCCCCCACCCCTTCCTTCTATTTTCTTCTCTTAAGCCAACCCTCTCTAACTCTCTATTCCTCTTTTACTTCTCAATCTGCAACTCTGCCAAAGAGTACAACTCCATCGACGACCAAGACTACACTACCAGAATTAAACTGGATTTATACGGGACTGTCGGATTTTTCCCCGCGATATCATTTTAAATTGAACCTCCCCTCCCTCAATCTCTTTTTTCCCATTGATTTAGATTTTTAGGTTTTGATTTATACTTTAGATTTTTGTACATATTTTCATTGGTGATGATGGTGGTTGTACTATTTTTGGTGTGGATGTGGTGGCACTTGCCAGCCTGAAGATATGACCAGAGTGGGTTGGGTTGTCGGAGGTTCTTGTGGGTCGCAATAGTTTGTTTAGGTTGCTTGTTTTAGGTACTAATTAAGAAGTGGAGGGAAGGGGGAGTAAGTGATAGGCGGTTGGGGGTTAATAATGATAAAAAGACAAAAAAAAATTCATAAGATAAATAATAAAAAGACACAGAAACTAAAAAAAGTCAAATTGCTCCTCACTACTATACGGATAAATGATAATGGTTGTTAGAAGGAGGGAACAGTCTAAGACTTTTTGTAATCAATAATGATGAAATAGCGGGCATGAAGACCGAGGAATTCGAAAAAAAAACACATGGAAAACGTCGAGGAATTCGAAAAATCACAAGGGCCATTTATAATTCTATATAATAACAAATAACAAGCATAGAAGATGAAGATTTTGAGCATCCATCCACAAAGCTTGAATATTTAGCTCTCAATCTTTTAAATGCACTTGAAGATTTCTATTTGGTGAAATGGGAGGGTTTGAACCGAGTTGGAAGAGAGAAAAGATGGGTTGGTGAAGAAAACAAATGAAATTAGAAGCTAAAAATCGAGTTTTATCACTTTATGTGAATCAGACCTGTACCCGACCAACCATTCTTTTCCGATTGGGCCATTCTTTCCACATATCAACATATGGTTGTCTTGGTCGATTGGAGTCATTCTTTCCCGACTGGGTAGCGGTCAGAAAGGACAAAAAAATGTTATTCTCATCCATTTTCCAGACTTTTTTCATAACCAATCATATCTAATCCATAAATTACTTAATAAGACTATAATAATAATTGAAAAACACAAATATAACTTGGAATTTTACTTTCTTATAAGTTTTGAGGTGTTGCATTAAGACTCTTTATGTTTCAACTTTTTTTTTCTTTTTTTTTTCCTTTTTTTTATTGTAAACATCAAACGCTTTTCCTTTCTCTAGACATTATTGTATAGTTTTTTAATTTTGATGTAACATTTTGATAAATGAAATAAGTCTGTAAGATTTTCACATAATTTAACAATATGTATGGTTCGATTAGAAATTATAATAATCCTTAAATTTTTCCATTTCTTGTGTAATTAACGGTCTCTAATTTCTCGATCCCTTCAGTGATGATCCCCATAACCGCACTACTTCTCTTCGAGGGCCTATATTTAACTTCACACCTCCTTTTACAATGTTTCTTTATTCATTTGATTGTTAAAACTTGTTTAACTCGAATCAAAAACTAGTTGAAAACTGCGTGATGGTTCGTAAATTGAATTGAATTCACATATTGGTTTTCAATATGAATTAGTAATGTTATTCTTTTTTATCATTGTTTTAAAGTATATAATATTTGTAACTAGTTGTGTCCATGTGTTAAAACTCAGTCTTAAAGCTATGCAATCTTGACATTTTTAATCCTTATTATGTTTTTTTTTAGTAATAAGTGTCGGTCTGGCACATTGAATAAAATTGAAGGTGATTATAAACTATGAAGGATAGTGGAGCAAATCTTCTTATACTTGGAGGATTGTTTTGTAATTTGTGTATTGATATATAAAGAATCTTTTGATAAGTTTTGTAGCATCCAATCACATTTTTTCTCCTTTTACAGCTTACGCATCAAGTTTCTTTCTGCGCTCTAGCTACATTTTGTAGTTTAGAGTTTTATTGTATTAATTTAGAATTGGGAAATTAATTAAAATACCATAAGTCAAAGTTAAACTTATTAAAATGCCACAAATCTATCCCAGTTTGTAAAAATACCCTAAATACCCGTGATAGGAGCCCGCGATCGCGGCCAGTGGCATTTTCGATCGCGGGGGAAACCGCTAAAAAAATACGTTTTAATTTTAACAAGTTACACCATTATAATCGTCTCTTCGATACGTTCGAAATGAGTCCAAACTTGAATTTTTTTGATTTATATATTTTAATATATATCATATATACTACCTAAAAAATATTTTTTATCTGCGAAAATTCATTTTTTTAATGTATTCTCAATTTTGTTTTACACTTCTATCGCATTAACTATAAGAGTACCATAAATTAAATAATTAACTATAAAGGTATGAATTGTAAATATTAAAAATATTTTTATGTAGTATATATGATATATATTAAAATATATAAATCAAAAAAATTCAAGATTGAGCTCATTTCGAACGTATCAAAGAGACGATTATAATGGTATAACTTGTTAAAATTAAAACGTATTTTTTTAACGTGTTTTAGTTAATAAACGATTATATGTGTTAAATGTAAAATTAAAATAATGAAAGTAAAAGGTATAAAGTAAAGTTTATAAATAAGTATAGGGGGTGAAAGTGTAAAATTTCATTTAAAAATCATGAAATACAAACAAAAGTGTCGATCGCGGGTATTTTTAGCGGTTTCCCCCGCGATCGCGGGGTAATAATATTACGAAAATGCCACTGGCCGCGATCGCGGGTTCCTATCGCGGGTATTTGGGGTATTTTTTGCAAACTGGGAGAGATTTGTGGCATTTTGGTAAGTTTGATTTTGACTTATGGCATTTTAATTAATTTCCCTTTAGAATTTGATGTATTTTACTTTTATGTAATATTTTGATAAATGAAATAAGGTTGTAAGATTTTCACATGGTATCAGAACTATGTAGTTACATCGTTGGAGGGTTTTCATCTTGTCGATGTTCTCGGATCTGAATCGTCTTCCAGGTGACTTGGTTACGTCGTCGTTTTGTTCTTCGATTCAGGTTCGTTTTCTTCCCCTCTGGTTGTCGTTGTTTGCACCTCCTTAGTGTGTGGTTCGAAACTCGATCTTTGGACTCTAAGTTTTCTTTTCGGATCATCTATTACCCATCGTTTTGGATCTTGGCAGATTCCTTCAATCTGTTAATTTTCCGTGGTTATTATCTTTTTCATCCCATTGAAATTATCTCATCAGGTTGTAGATCTGTTCATTTTTGTTGGTAACTCGATCCTCTCTTCTTAGATTTGGTGATTTAATTTTAAATCTTGCTTGACACCTTTTATACGTGGTGTTTTCTGTTGATTTCTCAGATATCCACCCTTATCTCCGTAGATCTGGTGATCTTTGTTTGTAAATCATCCTATTATCTTTGATTTTGTACATTAATACATTCTCATGTTTTATTAAATAGTTAGCGTTCTCGTTTGAATATATATATATAGGGTTGGGTTCACGTGAGACGAACCTGTTTTCGTGAGACCGTGAGACCAAGAAATTAATACTAAACCTTCACAGTGATTCATTGTGAAAGTAAGAAAAACATCAAACCTTCACAGCAAAAACACTGTGAAGGTTTACCATCACACTACCTTCACAGTCTTTTGCTGTGAAGGTTTAGTGTTAATTCTTTGGTCTCACGGTCTCACGGAAATAGTCTGGTCTCACATGATCTCAAGCCTATATATATATATATATATATATATATAGAGAGAGAGAGAGAGAGGAAGACTATTTTGCAACTCTTAAAAAGGTTGAAACTTGTGAAACTCACATCTTAGCCGTTAATCTAATCTTGTTATTTTTAGATTTACTAATTTAATTAATTAAGTCACACGGTATAGCAGTAACTTAATATTTTATGGGTTTTTTAAATTTTTTAATATTTCCAATAATTGCAAATTGTTTCCTAAAATTAAGCATAATGGATCATCTCTATCATGGCAAGTCGGTTTTTATATTTGAACAATATATTTTTCAATTAATTTAAGAATAATTATCAATTATGTTCCATATCTACCATTACAGTTTTATCATTTGAATAACCGTGCAATCTGGCATTTTCCTGCAAGGTTTTCAAGCGGAGTAATTGAAATCACGAAAATCACGAATTCGCCGCCGTTGGAAGTTTGGTCTGTTGATTTTCCGATGGTGTCCATTTTGAAGAAAGCGCCATCACGCCACTACCACCGAGAGAATATGACAGGGTTGAAGGAGAAGTAGAGGCCGATGTATGAATAATCGTGCAATCTGACATTTTTCTGCAAGGTTTTCAACTGGAGTAATGGAAATCACGAATTCGCCGCCTGTAGTACCTCAGGTAAGTTCTTTAGTTAATTTTCCATTCAGTTATATTTATTTAATTTTATGTTTAGAAGTTTAGAGTGAATTATGTTAGTTTATAAGTATAAGGGTGTATCTGTCATTTTAGAATAGTTCAAACCTAAATTGCAATTTGTGTATTTATATAAATAGGAAGCATCTCCTATTTTATCTTCAGAAGTCGGTTTTGAGATGGTGTGTGTGTGTGTATGTGTGTATCGAGAGTTCAGAGAGAGAGAGAGAGCAAAGGTTTCAATCGACTAGGGCCAAGAAAGGAGTTAGGGTGATTCGACTTTGAGGTAAATTACTTTATGTTTTGTGTTTATAATCGATAGTACTATATTCCTACTGGTTTAGAATTGTCAATTTCATTATCTTTACCAGTTTCGATCGAGTCTGGGTTTTTATTAGTTGTCCGGAATTAGAAGAGTCCGGATTCGTGTTTTTCGGATAGGTTTCCGGATGTATATTCTGGATATGTTTTCCGGATTGGTACCGGATTCCAGATTGGTACCGGATTCCGGATGGTGTCCGGATAGAATACCGGACCTGTTTATCGGATGGGTCCGGACTTTGAGTCCGGAATTGTTGGTCCCGAAAGGGTTATACAAGTTTGTAGAAGGGGGGGGGGGTGAATACAAACACACATATTTTACTTTTCTAAATTGTTTATTGATATTTATCAAACAATTTACAACTTGTTGCGGAATAAGATTAAGGAGTAAACCTAATCTAAACAAGTTATGAGAATCACTAAGATTTTCTTGCACTAGAATTAAGACAGAAAGAAGATAAGAATATGAAGTATAATATTCTAACACAAAGTAGTAGAGAGAAGAAGATGGACGAGCACTTCATTTCTGAAGTAAGGTTCTTCTTATA
The DNA here is from genome assembly GCA_033807775.1 of Saussurea involucrata. NCBI lineage: Eukaryota > Viridiplantae > Streptophyta > Magnoliopsida > Asterales > Asteraceae > Saussurea > Saussurea involucrata. The sequence goes on from CM066313.1 coordinate 16,337,522, forward strand.
TACTGCATGCATTTAATGCACCACCGTATAACTTTACATGTGGCAGCAGCTGATTGGTTGCATGGTTTGACCTTTGTAGACAACCTTAGTAGCCGCATGATGTACAGTGTAGAATCAGAGTTGGTTGTACGATAATGGACAGAGGGGATGTCCTATTTTGACATTTTCGTACGGAGGTGTGCAAGGAGGGTAAGACAAAAGTAACTTGTAGAGGAGACTTCATGATCAACGTTCGCTGAATAGATCTTTATCAGCGAGTGATAAAGTTCAGCGTTCGCTGAAGTCTTCTACTTGTAACTTCATGTTGAGTGGACAAATCTTGGCTTTGTTGATATCCGCATCAGTTCATTAGTAGACTTGTCGCTGGTTCTTTGGCTTGATCTTCGACTTCAACGTAGAACATAGTTGACATGAAACTTGTCTTCATGGATCATAAGTAAACAACTAAAACTATCAGCGATCATCAGTAATATTGAACAGGCTCAGTGCTTGATGATAAACAGTGTTCGCTAAATGTGTAAATTAAAACATATGTTTTATCAGCGATACTAAATAGACTTAGTATTTTCTTAGATGACAAAACATTAATACATATTGTTTATTTACAATTTTCACTAAGTGTTTCTCAGAGGGTCATTATCAAATCACTGATGGTTTTGATCAACAATCTCCCCCTATTTGATTATGACATAGCAACAAAAGAAAATTGCTAAGTATGAAACATAAGGATAAAAAGAACTCATAAAATATTTGTCCCTTTTACTGTTTTCTGGGATCTTTTCAGTACTGATGGAGTAAAGTACATTCGCTGAAATTTTTCTTTAAATGCGTATAAGTTACAAAAGGAAGTGGAAAAATTACAAGTACAGCAAATAATAATTAAAAGTACGAAAGATATACGCTGATAAAGATAGAAGAGTTACAAGGAAAATCCTATCAGCTAACCAGGTTCTTTCTTGACTAGATCATCAAGAGTATCAGTCTAAGAAATCATCCAGTCAGGGACTGTAACTCCCTGTTCCCTTCTTTTCTTTGCTTCGCGGTAGATGTGGGGCTTCAGGAGTAGTCCGAGGAGATTTTGTTTGTACTCACACCAGTAAAGTAAATCTCTGAGTCGTTCGATTGGAGCTTTGTATAACTCAGAGATGCGTTGAAAGCATTTACGACCTTTGAAGTCATAGAAGAAGATACCATAAGGATTGCTGAGTACTCTGCCAAGGTAGAATGTTTCAGCAGGAGGTAGGGATATGTCAAGTCCAGAAAGATCAGGGTTGGGGCCAAGAACAGCTTCACGAGAGAATTCAATCCCTGTCTCGTTTCTTAATGTCGGGCCTGGAGAAGAAGGGGTCTTCTTCTTTGGAGTAGCTCGCTTCTTTTGAATTGGTGGAGGACGAGGAATGTCAACCGCTGAGGAAACTAAGTCGATCTGTTTGTTTATTTCTTGTACGACATAGGTCCTGAAAGTTGAGCGATATCTTTGAATTGCTATTCTCATCTCCAACCATTCAGCGAGACCAAATGTGTGTATGGCTGACATGTAGACAGTTCTGTTGTGGCCATTTTCTCTGACTATTTGGACATTAACGATTGGTACCTTTATATTGTGTCTCAGAGCATATCTTCCTTTGACATTTACAACTTTTATCCTTGAGGGATGTTGTCTGTAGTGGCACATCTTCTTACACCATTCAAGAGTGGTGCCGCTAACTTTGGTCTTTTCTTGGTGAGTCTTCTGTGCGTCCTTCAGCAGTTTCTTTTGGACAACAACAGGAAATCTTCTCAAGTCTGGGTCTTCGAAAGAACGCTGAGCGAGCTCTAGGGCACATTCCCTGTCTTTTTCTTCAGCTTTCTTTCTTTCAGCGAAGATTTGTTCAGCTTTGAGAGCCTCAACGATTTCTTTGTTTGTAAAATGCCTTAGGTGATGGGGAACAAGGCGCTTAGCTTCAAGTTTCTGAACCATAGCAGCTCTCTTTTTCGTTTCTTCTTCACTTGGTATTTGAGGAACCAAGGAAGGTTTGTTCTTGTGAGAGAGCGGTTCTTCTTCTTGTTCTTCTTCAAAAATGTCATCAGTCTCAGCGATGTCTAAGACTGGGATTATTTCTTCAACTCTAGTGGCTGGGGTTTATGTTGATACAGTAGGAGGAACTTCAGCTGGATCCTCAAGCAGAGGAGAGGACTAGCTGAAACACAACGATCATTTGAATAAGATCATTTGGGAGAAAAGAGATAGAAAAAGAATGAGGTTTAAGTGTATAGAGGTTTTATGGAGAGGAGAATTGAGGTTGAGAAGGGATATACGAGTGATGCAGTGTAAGGGAAGAAAAGATATTGTACCTGACAAATTGGCTTTCGAAGCAAGATCATCAGATTGCCTTCTGCAGCGAGGCCTTTGTTTTTGCCTTTGTCAGCTTCAGTTGCTGCAGGCTTTTTCGTTGTCCCCTCCCCTGAAGTTTCAGTGAAGACTATTCCTTTGAGAGCAGGGTCTCTTTTGATTGGTTGAACGAATAAGTCGACGTCATCATCATCGTCATCATCATCACCGTTTTTAGAGGATGATGATGGTTCGTCGTCCTCAAGATCGAGGTCTTCTTCATCTTCTTCTTCTTCAGCTTCAGATTCTTCCTCATCAGCGTAGGGTTCTGTTACATCAGCAACAACTTCCTCTTCGAGTTGCTCCCCCTCAAATTCAGAGGGAGGTTTCTCGGTTCCCTCAGGGTTTTCAACTCCCTGAGGTTGTTCAGTAGATGCAGAGATTATACCCTTCCCCTCAGAGTTATGGGGAAGGTCTTCAAGATTCTTTCTCTCCCCCTCAACATTATGGGGAAGATCTTCTTGGATCCGCTGGGAATGACTTCTTCAGTCCTTAGAGAGTCTGAAGGAGAGGGGTTCAGTTCCAAGTTAATAACCTCAGCGTTTAGAGATGCTGAAGTTGATATAGAAGGGATGGCTTGATCAGCTATGGCAGAGCGTACCACTGAACTATCCAACGGCTCTTGAGAAGAGGGAGCCACGGAGTCTTCAGCCCGTGAAGGCTTGGAGGGTTGCTCCTTGGTTTTCTTGATCCTTTGAGCATCAAGAGTGGTAGAAGAGTGTTTCCTTTTCTTAGAAGGAGTAGTTTTTGCAGCCTGGGTATCAGCGGTGGGGATTACCGTTGAGGTAGCTGCAGAAGTAGAAGAAGTAGGAGGTTTGAGAAGAGACAAGAGAGTAGTAAGGCGTACCTCGTTTGGCAGGGGCTTGAAGTCAAGAACTTTAGGGCCAACCTTGGAGAGCCTCAGGTCGCCCACCTTTGGGTATTCGTCCCCAAGTCCGTATAGAAAGAGAGCACTGACAAACCTGGGATATGGAACAGTTGTTGGTCTGTCAGCCGCATCCACCCTGAGCACCATATCGTTGTAAATGAGTGTTGCACAATCAATGTGAAGGCCCTTCAGCAGTGCATACCCCATAGCCTGCTGAGGTTGTGATGCTTGGTCAGTTGACCCAGTTTTCGCTGCCAGGCAGCTGATCAAATGAGCGAAGATGAAGTTCATCTCGCTGGGCATTTTTGATTTCTTGATGGCGGTCAGCTTCTTCTCAGGGAGTTCATCTCTCTCTGTTTCCCAGACATACTTCATTGCATCAAAGAATGCAATCAGGGCTTCCCTATCAGCGGGGTTTTTAGGGTTTGGCAGAGGGACAAAGCGTTTTTCTTTGGTACTACCAGGAAGGTTCAGGGCACGCCTGATATGACCAGGGATGATCTTGGAAGTTCCATGGTTGGTGTCACAGAGAATGACATCGAGCATTTTCTTTGGATCCTTGGTTGAGGGTACCTCAGCTCTTCTGGCAGTATACCAGAACTGAGCTAGAAGACTTCGATAAGCAGGAGGTGCAATGGTCAGAGCTGTCGATAGAGGACAGGTCTTGAGAAAGTTTACAGCGTCATCAAGGTGTGTGACCTGCTTCTTTTGAGGGAAGTCGAAAAGAGCATAAGGGTTGTTGCTTTGAAAGGTAACTTGCTCGAGTTTAAAATCAACTTAAGGAGCTTTTGTGAGTTCAACACCTTCAGCAGCAGTGGGGGACTTAGCAGTAGGAGTTTCAGTAGAAGATGCCATTTCTGTACATATAATATAAACATGAAGAAGATGAACAAAAATGTCTTAATGTGGAAAGATTTTCCAAAATAAGATGTTTCGGGATTTTGCACATTCCATTCAGACAAAAGATATCTTAATGGAGATTAGGGTTTTTCTTGTTTTGAAAAAGAATTACAAAACATAGTGAATAATCTTGTTTTCCAGTTTCCTAAAGAAGGGATTCTGGAAAAACGTATGAAATGGTCAAGTTTAAGATTTTTGTTTTAAACTTGAAGAACAATCATGAAGATTGTGTTCATAAAATCATGAAGAGAAATGATTTCATTTTAAAAAGTTCTTTTGTTTGATCTTTTAGAAACAAGAATAAGATCAAAAACAAGTTTATTAGTTGCAAAAAAAAAAGAAATATTAACCTGTGATGTTGAAGAAGATGAAGATGAACAAGTTCTTGAGTTAATATTTTGAATGCAACAGAGAGTTCTTGCTTTGAAGGAGATGATGCTCGCGTAAAGGTAAAAAATATAAACACAAAGTGTTTATATAGTGAGAGTAGAGAGAGAAAAAATGTGAACGGGAAAGTTTTTCATGATGACACGGACACGTCCCATGAATTTGATTGGACAAGGAAGTCGAAACGGGCGAACGTGTCAGAGAAAAACGTGCCATTGTTTATCCGTTTGATGACGTTACAAACGTCCTTTCATATTTTAGGATGTCTCTGAGGATTTTGAAAACTCAGGGATATTTTTAAAACATGAAGCACTGAATAAAAATATTAGTGTTATTTAGAAATTTCAAAAATATCACTGAAAGGAAGAGATATTCAGCGATGCAATTTGTTTTTGAAATCTTGCATTCATAGGCGAACGTCAGCGAGTAAGAGAGAACATACCTTAATATCAACGAATCAATTTTGTTCAGGGAGTAGGTGATAGATAGAGTTATACAAGTTCATTTTATAAGCACTGATCAAATGTGAACCGCTGAAGATTTTATTCTTCTAAGTTCAGCATTCCAAGCTCGCTGATGAGAAAGTTAAATCTTGTCTCATCAAGAGGCTTGGTAAATAAATCAGCTAACTGAAAGTCAGTTGGAATAAAATGAAGTTCTATATCTCCATTCATCACATGATCTCTGATAAAATGATACCTGATTTCGATGTGTTTGGTCTTTGAATGTAGAACTGGATTGTTGTCTATAGCGATGGCACTAGTGCTGTCACAATAGATTGGAATTTTCGAGAGCTGAAGGTCATAGTCCAGTAGTTGATTTCTCATCCATAGGACCTGAGAACAACAGCTTCCAGCGGCTACGTATTTAGCTTCAGCGGTTGAGGTGGACACTGAGTTTTGCTTTTTACTTGTCCAACTCACCAGCTTTCCACCCAGGAGCTGACAGCCTCCTGTGGTGCTTTTCCTATCCAATTTGCAACCTGCAAAATCATTATCTGAATAGGCGATTAGATCAAACCCTGAGTCTTTGGGATACCAAAGACCTAGGTTAGGAGTACCCTTAAGGTAACGAAAGATTCGCTTTACAGCAATCAAATGAGATTCCTTAGGTTTAGCTTGATATCGTGCACACAAACAAGTTGCATACATAATATCAGGTCGACTAGCTGTAAGATACAGAAGAGAGCCGATCATCCCACGGTACATCGTGACATTAACAGGTTTTCAGAAGGACCCTTGTTTAGTGTCAGCGGTGGTGCCATAGGGGTTTTCATAGCTGAACTCTAAGTTAAATCAAATTTCTTCAGTATATCTTTAACATATTTTCCCTGATGAATGAATGTTCCTTTTTCATTCTGCTTGATTTGAAGACCAAGGAAATATGTTAGCTCACCCATCATACTCATTTTATATTCAACTTTCATCCTTTCAGAGAAACGAGTACAAAGGTCAGGGTTAGTGGAATCAAATATAATATCATCGACATATATTTGAACAAGAATGATATGACCTTTTACTTTCCTGAAAAATAGAGTTTTATCGATTTTACCACGCTCAAATTTTTCGATTTGGAGATAAGAAGAGAGAGTATCATACCATGCACGAGGATCTTGCTTTAAGCCATAAAGTGCCTTATCCAGTTTATAAACATAACCTGGATGCTTAGGATCTGAGAATCCTGGAGGTTGTTCCACGTAGACTTCTTCATTCAGCTTTCCATTGAGAAACGCTGACTTAACATCCATCTGATAAACTTTGAAGTCTTTGTGTACTGCGTAAGCCAAGAATAGACGAATGGCTTCTAATCTTGCCACAGGGGCGAAAGTTTTGCCGTAGTCTATACCTTCCTCTTGTCTGTATCCCTGAACAACAAGACGAGCCTTGTTGTGGGTTACAATTCCATGTTCATCCAACTTGTTTCGATAGACCCATTTAGTGCATATCACTGACTTGTCAGATGGTCTTGGAACTAGATTCCAAACTTTGTTTCTTTCAAATTCTGTCAGCTCTACTTGCATAGCGCTTGTTAGCTCCAATCTTTCTGTTTATAGAAGTATTGAAAAATAGGCTAAGTATAGAAGTCTTCGACAGAGGCTCTGCCGAGTCACCGAGAAGACCGAAGCATAGAAGTCTTCGATAGAGGCTCTGCCGAGTAACCGAGAGGCTCTGCCGAGTCACCGAGAAAACCAAAGCATAGAAGTCTTCGACAGAGGCTCTGCCGAGTAACCGAGAAGACCGAAGTAAAGAGTCGCCTGAAGACTCTTCAATGCGGACAAGGCCACAGAGCCTCTGTCATACTTAACAGAGCCTCTGTGGTAGAAAAGGACAAACGTGCTTCTCACGATTTCTAATGTACGAAGATCCTGAAGATCATTAGTACAAGGAGTGACTTGACAACTCCACGTGTCAAACTCTGATGGGTCTTAGCCTTAGTAGAAGCCGACGTATTTAATTAACGTTGTACCTGCAACAGTACCTGAATAGTGTCTTTGTACCTTCAGTACTATTTGTCTAGAGCTTGTCCCCTTTAGAAGTAGTATAAATAGAAGACTCATGTTGAGTTCTTCTATTAAGCTTTGCACGACACATACACCATTAGAGCAGATTTCTTGTATAACTTTCGGTGTTCTTGGTGCTTTATTTATATCAATATACAGTGGGTTATTGAGCTAATTATCTAAGTTATTTCCACTTTATATATTTGATATTGTGTGTCTTCTACCTTATTATATCTTTTAGTCCATTAAAACGCTTCCGCATTATATATTGTTTGAACTATTAGATAGAATCATCATTGTTAAGCAAAACAGGAACCAACAATTGGTATCAGAGCAGTTCTTGATTTTCTATATCAAGAGATCCTCACTTACAATGATTTTTGGTAGAAACCTGGAGTAATTTTAACCTGTTCTTCACTTATTTCAAAACAGCCTATGTTTTTCTGCCATTCTCGACATGTTCGACTCTGGTAAACTTACAATCTGTTACGTCGGTTAAATCTCCATTTTAGTGCATTGTTTAAAGTTTTTTTTGCTTATAAACACTGTTCGAAGCTTCCATTTCATTCTCTGAAAGTTTACTGTTCATACCCTATTTTCTGGATTTCTCATCCTCTTTCAAAATGACAAACACAAACAACTTTTTCACCGCTGGTTCTTTAACCAAGCCACCCACACTACTCAGAGACGAGTACCCTCAGTGGAAGATACGAATGATTCACTTCTTCGAGGGTACTGACAAAAAACTCATGTACTATATCAACAATCCTCCTTTCGTACCAATGATCACAGTACCACGTGTACCTGGCACAGACGACACTCCAGAAATCCCTATGCACGATAAACCAAAGACCAAGGACAAATGGTCAGACCCTGATTGGGCAAAATATGAAGTTGCTCAAAAAACAAAGACACTTCTGATAATGGCCATACCCAATGACCTTTTCCAATCCCTAGATGCGTGTGAATCTGCATACAAGCTATGGAAGGAACTGGAAAAACAACTGGCAGGTGGGGCCAAAACTCAGAAGAACCGCATAGCCCAATGCATCAATGAGTACTATGCATTCAAAGCTCTGCCGACAGAAACTCTGCAGTCAACATATGATCGGTTCAACTCTCTAATCAACAAGTGAAAGAAGTTCGGAATCCACAGAACTTCTGAGGAGAACAATGTCATGTTCCTAAAGAGTCTCAATGAAGAATGGCTCCAGTTGTCTATGTCTCTGCAAACAAATCAGGACTTAGACTCCTGGACTCTGTCAGATCTCTATGGAACGTTGGCAGCCCAAGGGCCTCAGATTGCATAAGCAAAAAGTCAAATCAGTGCACCTCTTGCGCTGGTTGGTAAGACTACATAAGCTAAAGAGAAGCCGAAGAAGCAGAAAGCTGTGGAGGAAAAGAAGGAGAAGAAGAAGAAGATCTTGATCATTGATAGTGAAGAGGAGGAGGTAGTGGAAGAAGAGGAGGCAACTATGGCCTCTATAGCTAAATCGTTAGCTCTTTTGACTAGAGAATTCAGCAGAGGATATCAGAAGAAGTCTGGTAATGAACGCTATGGAAGAGATGATCGTGGAAGAGAATGGTCAAATGACAAGAACGACAGAGGTGTCGACCAACAGAGGTCGAATGACAGTAATGACAGAGGTGGTGACCGACAGAGGTCAGACGACAAAGCTGGCAACGCTCCACAGAACCAAGGATGTTACAATTGCGGTAAGCCAGGCCACTACGCCAATGAATGTAGGAGCAAATCAAATCGCCCTCAAATGGATTCTGCTTTCTACAAAAAGAAAGCAGAATATTATGCTCAGAAGTCACTTATGGTAAATCAAGAAAACTGGCAGTCAGATACATCCTCTGACGAAGGAGAAAAGAAAAATGCCTTGTTATGTGGCATGGCAGAGGTAAGCTCATCCGACAAAGGAAGAAATTGAAACAAACTGGAACAAGAACCTAAATCCTTTGAAAGAAAAGATTTCTGAACTTAACTCAGCCTTAAAAGCTAAATCCAAAGAACTCATGGATGTTGAGGGCGGCAAAATGAATATCCTAGCTCTTAAAAATTATTTTCAAAAGGAAAGAGAAGTCCTCTATCAAGATTTACTCAGAAGAGATCTGTTAATTAAGAAATATCAAGATGCACAGAAGGTGTACGAGAAAATTAATACACAAATAGGGAGACTGGGAATTGGCTTCTGTGATATAGATCCATACATAGGAAACAAAAGAAACAAGTCTCTGTCCTCTCTATTTCATATTGGAAGTACAAGAAAACCCGGTTTTCCAAATTTACTCTCTGTAAGCAAAAGGCGAAAAGTCTCTAGTGAACCTCACAGAAGGAAACCTCTGAAGATGGTAAATGTGTGGTTTGAAAACCCAGATCTACCATCATCAGCCTCTGTCAAAAGAGCCTCCAAACCTAAGAAATTTCTAAAAACACAAGATCAGATAGGAATCTTTGAGTTTGGTAAACCCGAGACTCAATCCCAGGTTTCCTTTGTCTGCACTATAGATTCTGAGAAGAAACTATCGGCAGAGGCACCTGAGTTCTTGCCTGCTTCAACAGAAGAAAACTGACTCATATTTCTGAAAAGGAATTATTGAAAATCGGTGAAAACAACTTTTATGAATGCCCTAGTACTTTCAATAATGGCCAAAATCTCTCTGAGGAAACCTCGATGAAAACTTCTGTTGACTTAGAAGATATACCTGAAAGAAAGGAAGAAAGCGAGTATGGCACATGTTCTGAAAGTCCAGCCTCTGTCGAAAGAGAACTAAGTGACTCAACCTCTATATATGAGGACGATTCATCCTCTAACGAATCTGAGACTGACTTTAAGTCAGAGATAGTACCTTGTGACTCAGAGGATTTTAAACTACCCTCTGAAGTTCTTAACAGAACTATTCCTCACAAGGAGAAAATCACAAGAGTTCCTATCTGTCCAGATGTTTTGGACATGTGTATACAAGCCAAAACCTCTCTTGAGCTTGAGAAAATCAAACAACAAAAGAAAACGTCCTCTCAAAATTCGACAAGATCAAAGCTTTCAAAACCCTTAAGGCCTATTAAAGAAAAACTAACATGGCAACAGAAAGGTAAATGGGCTGAAAATAACAAATCTTTTTCTTCTGTGACAGTGAAACCTGCAGAAGTTCACCACAGAAGGCTACTCTCAACAAAGGATTTGGCAAACAACAATCTAGCCTACATAGGTCTTCTTGTAATAGGAAGTCAAAAGTTAGGATAGAATGTAATGCCTCTGTGCCCCCATTTAATGTTTTCAATGAAAAGTTCAAGCAAATCTCTTCGCACATTCATTATTGTCATTGCTTTGATCTCATGCATCAATTAAGCCAACACTTCTCAAGTCCACACTGTTTTCTCTCTACACCCAAAAAGAATACTAAATTCAAGGGTAAGAAGAAACAAAATGGTTTTACAAAAGAAGCTAAAACCAAACCCAAGAATGCTAAGGCAAACTTGAAGACCCCTAACAAAGCTGGACCCATTTGGATATGGGTACCTAAAACTCTCTGATTGTCTTGCAGAAGCAGTATGTGCCAATCTGGTATCTTGACTCCGGATGCTCGCGGCACATGACTGGCGACAGAGGTCTACTATCCTCATACAAAGATAAATTCGATGGAGGATCTGTGACCTTTGGTGACAACAAAAAGGGATATATAAAAGGCTACGGAGTCATCAAAAAGGAAAACATAAACGTATGCAAAGTTGCATATGTGGATGGCCTTAAGCACAATCTCCTCAGTGTTAGCCAACTCTGCGATACGGGTTTCGACGTAATGTTCAAAAGAACCTTCTGCTCTCTACAAGGTGAGGACACAGGAGTCGAACTTCTGCGAGCCGAACGAAGAGGCGATCTTTACCTCATAAACTTCTGTGCCAAGAACAAGGAAGACAAGCTCTGCCTTGTTTCCAGTAAAAGCGAAGAAGCCTGGTTATGGCATAACAGGTTCTGCCACCTAAACTTTTATACTCTAGATAAGCTTGTTAAACTTGATCTAGTCAAAGGTCTGCCAAATGTTAAATTTAATAAAGATCACTTGTGCTCTGCTTGCGAAATGGGAAAACTCAAAAGAGCTTCCCATAAAGGCAAGACTGATGTATCTTGCCCTAGGCCTCTGTACATGCTTCATGTTGACCTCTGCGGTCCAATCGCTACACAGAGCCTAGGTGGCAAGAAATATATACTTGTTTTGATCGATGAATATTCAAGATTTACATGGGTTGAATTTGTCAGAAAGAAATCAGATGTTCCAAACATTCTGATAAATTTAATGAAAAGAATCCAAGTTCCTTATGAGTGCAGGATTCAGAAACTAAGAAGCGACAATGGCACAGATTTCAAAAACTCTGTCATTGAAGCCTATCTTACAGAAGAAGGCATATCACAGAACTTCTCTGCTGCACGCACCCCACAACAAAATGGTGTGGTTGAACGAAAGAATCGCACGCTTGTGGAGGCTGCAAGAACTATGCTGACAGCATCTGGATTACTCATGTCCTTTTGGGCAGAAGCAGTATCTACCGCTTGCTACACCCAAAATTGATCAACCATTGTAAAGAGGCACATCAAGACACCATATCATTTGATCAACAAAAGGCGACCAAACATCAAGTTCTTTCATGTATTTGGATGCAAGTGCTTTGTTTTGAACGATCGAGAAGCTAGAGGAAAGTTCGAGGTAAAGGCTGACGAAGGAAAGTTCATAGGATACTCTGCCACTTCAAAAACTTACAGAGTGTACCTTCTGCGGTCTCGATCCATTGTAGAAAGCATCAATGTATCTTTTGATGATTCCTTTCAAAAGACTTCTGAACAAATCAGTTCAGAACTCGGTCTAAAGAAGGAATCCTCTGGCATCCCAAAGACAAGAGCAGAAGACTTAAATCTTCTATTTGAAGAGATGTTCCATGATGATATTGATCCCTCTGCTCATACCGTCAGAGCCTCTGGAGAAACATCTTCTAACAACCAGACTGAGTCAGGTATATCTCTAACTGGTCCTTTAAATACTTCATCCTCTTCTGTGAATCATACAGATGCACGTGCTGAGGGGGAGCGGACAGAAGATAATACAACTAAGGATTCAACTACAGAGGCTCTTGAAATACCAACTCCAGCGACTACAGAGGAATCAATACCAGAGGAAAACGAAGACTCAGTCTCTACTTCCTCAGAGGAACAAATTCCAACTCTCATTCCAATCCTCCCACAAACTGAAGAACCAAGCATAAGCACAGAAGTACCATCAACAACAGAGGTTGCACCAGAACCGCAGTGTGCAACCACATAGGTTCATCTTGATGACTCAAATGACCATCTTCCAAGAACAACACAGTGGACGAAAAGCCATCCTCCAAGCCTAATAATCGGCGACCCTTCTGAAAAGGTCAAGACAAGATCAGCCACTGCTAACTTTTGTTTCTTTACAAATTTCATCAGTATGATCGAGCCAAAAAGAATCTCTGAAGCCCTAGATGATCCAAACTGGGTAGATGCTATGCAAGAAGAACTTCTACAGTTTGAGAGAAACAAGGTATGGACCTTAGTACCTCTGCCACGAGGAAAACAAGCAATAGGGACAAAATGGGTCTTCAGAAACAAAAAGGACGAGGATGGGGTGGTCATTAGAAAAAAAGCGAGATTGGTGGCCAAGGGATATCGCCAAGAAGAAGGCATTGATTACGATGAAACTTTTGCCGCTGTCGCACGGCTCGAAGCAATAAGAATCTTCTTAGCCTTCGCAGCCCACAGAGGTTTCAAAGTTTTTCAAATGGATGTAAAATCTGCTTTTCTGAATGGTGAAATCCAAGAAGAAGTATATGTCCAGCAGCCACCAGGGTTTGAAAGTTCCAAGTACCCAAAATACGTGTACTACCTCGATAAAGCTCTGTATGGACTAAAACAAGCTCCAAGAGCATGGTACGAAAGACTTTCAACCTTTCTTCTCAATAATGAATTCGACAGAGGCACAACCGATACTACTTTGTTTTATAAACGAAAAGGTGATGAGATTCTGCTTGTACAAATTTATGTGGATGACATTATTTTTGGGTCTACAAATGCACAACAGTGCAAAGATTTCAAAAAACTCATGCAGAGTGAGTTTGAAATGAGTATGATGGGAGAATTAACTTTCTTCCTTGGAATTTTTATAAATCAAGCTAAATATGTCTCTGACATACTTTCGAAATACAGTCTCTCTGATGCCTCTGTAATGAAGACCCCAATGGCCACTGGAAATAAATTATTCTCAGATCCAAATGGCACATCTGTAGAGTGCAAGCTCTACAGAGGTATGATTGGGTCTCTGTTATACTTAACCGCAAGTAGGCCTGATATAATGTATGCCACATGCCTCTGTGCAAGATATCAAGCTAACCCAAAGGAATCCCACTATATTGCTGTAAAGAGGATCTTCAAATACCTAAAAGGGACCAAAAATCTTAGGCTCTGGTATCCGAAGAACTCTGGTTTTGGTCTTAAGGCATACACAGATTCAGATTATGGAGGATGCAAGCTTGATCGAAAAAGTACCTCTGGGAGTTGTCAATTCCTGGGAGGTAAACTAGTCAGCTGGACTTCAAAGAAGCAGAACTCTGTGTCCACATCTATAGCATAAGCTGAATGTTGTTGCTGCTAGCTGTTGCTCCCAAGTTCTATGGATGAAAACTCAGCTAAAGGACTATGACCACAACATATACAAAATCCCCATCTTCTGTGATTCAAAAAGTGCCATAGCCATCTCTGCCAATCCAGTTCAGCACTAAAAAACAAAGCATATCGATATCCGTTACCACTTTCTGAAGCATCATGTTGAACATGGCACAATCGAAATGCACTTTGTGTCCACTGTGTTGGTGCAAGTGTACCACATCTCTATATATTTATATATATTTATTTTGATGATTACAAACACACCGTATTATTGTTTGTCTAACAATTTAATCCAAGTGTGCAGTTGTTGAAGAACACGAAGTTTTTATCTGAAGGGTTCAAGACGGAAGTGTTTACGTCGTCATCATTGTTTATAACTAATAATGATAAACACCCTAAAATAATATACCACTTGGATATTTCTAAAAACCTTTTAAATAATATTTTAAATAAGAAATTTTGGTTCTAGAAGTATCTGCCATGCGTACTGTTTCTGCAACCATTTTCTGACGCAGGTATACCGCGAAGATAGAGCCGGTATACCGCGGGTACATATTGGCCGGTATACCGCGGGTGTTCAGCCGGTATACCGCGGCAGGCTCCGTGTGCTTCTCTGATTGGTTGAAAGTCCTTTTTCTGACGGCGGTATACCGCGAGTCCTAGCCGGTATACCGCGGGTACGTTTTCCAGAAGTCAACTTTGCATGAGAGCCGTTGTGTGTCAGTGTCCTTTTTACTGCACGGTATACCGCGTGCATTTGGCGGTATACCGCGCCTCATATATCCGTTGGAGATGCTGATATATAAAGAAGCATGCTGGTGATGAAGAAGATAGACCACACAACAGACAATACAGATACAACCAACACCATCACTGCTCATCTGATCTCTCTCATTTTTAATATATATATTTTATAAAACCTTTTTTATAAAATATCCAAGTGTGAGATATTATACAAGAGTGATTACCCATTGTGAGTTATACTCCTCTTGTAAGTATTTGAATAACGGGTGTGTGATCCTGTACATCTCAATAAGCTGAGGCTTAGAGAACCGTTTACTTTGCCTTGTATTTGGTTTGTATTCTACCGTAAAGAATACATTTATTGGATCGTGTCGGGAAGTGTCTCGGCTGCTGGTTTATCACAGTTGATGGTAAATCAGTAAATCTCCGTGTCAAGTATCTCTAACCTTTATCTCTTTATTTATTCCGCTGTGCATTTTAATTATATTTGTTTATATAATTGTTGTATATTTATTATTTGTATACTCTGATTTATTTATACTGTTTCTGTACTGTATTTATTTGTAAAAGAATTTTTGAAAGTAAAAGATTTTAAATACAACCTTACCCCCCCCCTAGGTTGTCTAACACTTGGTATCAGAGCAGGGCTTTCAAAAATTATCTGTTTAAATTTTTTTAATGGCTCAACAAACTAATTTTGTGTTTTCAAAACCCCCTTTGATAGATACTGAAAAGTTTGGCATTTGGGCCGAGCTATTTGAATGTCACGTGCGTGGCAAAAATCAAAAGATTTGGGATATTATAGAAAATGGGAATTTTAATCCTACTATTGTAAAAGATGATCTTATTGTTGATAAACCTTTAAAAGATTGGACTCCCGCTGAAGAATCTCATTTTTGTTTAAATTTTGAGGCTAAAAATATATTATATGCTGCTTTAACTTCCGATGAAATAGAAAGAGTTTATACTTATAAAACTGCTAATCAAATCTGGCAAAGCTTGAGCGACACTCATCGTGGAAATACTCAAGTTAAAAGCTCTAAAATAAATATTCTTGTTCATGATTATGAATTATTTGAAATGTCAAAAGATGAGTCAATCGACTCAATGTTTAAACGTTTTAACCTCATTATGACTACTTTGAAGGGATTAGGTCGTACTTATCCTAATGAGGATTATGTAAGGAAAATTCTTCGAGCACTTCCTTCGGAGTGGATGGCAAAAATCACATCCTTGGAAGACTCCCGAGATCTCGCAACTATGAAGCTCGATGATCTCATCGGCAATCTTAAAGTGCACGAAATTGCACTAAGAAGAAATCAAGTCCGTGAGCAAGTCAAAAAGAAATCCATAGCTTTAAAAGTCATTGCCTCAAAAGAAGAGGAAAAGGAAGAGGAGGAAGATGCAAGTTCCTCGGATGACGAACCCGAAAATCTTGACGATTTAGTCAAGTTGGTAAGAAAACTTTCTAGACTTTTATCTAACAAAAAGTTTACTAATAATGATAGGTTTCAAGAAAATGGAGACTACCGTCGTGGTGGTAAAAACCAAAGTCGCAACGTCCATAAAAGTGAAGACAAATATGACGAATCTAGCGACGATGAAAAAGCCAATAAAAAGAAAGGCTTTTGCTATGTGTGTGGTGACAAGGATCACTATGCAAGTGTGTGTCCGAATCGAGCAAAACAAATCAACACACCAAAAGCTTTAGTTGGAGGCGCGATGAGCGCAAGCATAAATGAGGCCAAAAAATTTTGTTTCATGGCCGACCATGATAATGAGGTATCTTCATCATACTCTTCTAAAAATAATTGTGATAATTATTATAGTGACGATGAAAATAATCTTGACGAATTATATAAATCATTTCATGATATGGCCGCTCTTGCAAATAGGTATAAAGATGAAATCTCTAATTTAAAAGAAACCGTATCCGCATATAAAAAAGAAATAGATGACGGTAAACAAAAATTTGCTTATGATTTAGATGTTATCACTAAATTAGAAAATAAATTAAGTGAAAAAGATATTTGTAAATCTTGTGTTATTTTAAATGATAAAATTGCATGCTTAAATAAAAAGACACATGAAGATATTACATGTACAAAATGCGAGTCTCTTGAAAATGAAATTGCATGTTTAAATGCTAAATGTAAATCGCATGAGAAAAATGACTTACTAGCAAATGCTTTTCAAAATAGCAATGATAAAGTGCTTAAAATGCTTAATATATCAAATCGTATAAATTGCCGAAAAGGCATTGGTTCAAATACGTGTATTGAAAAATGTGATTGTATGCCAATTAAAAAGGTTTTTGAAAAACCTAAATTTGTTGTTAAAAATAAAACGCAAAAACCTCCGTATGTTCCTAAAATGAATTATGTGAATTATATGTCGAGAAAATCACATGCGTTTATGTATAATAATAAGTTTGCGAATCCTAAGAAAAATGTTAATCCGCATACTTCTTTTTACGTCTATGATGAATACGATCGTAAAATTAAAATGGTTAGAAAATGGATTCCGAAAGGAATGTTTAATGTTGATAATCCCGGTGGGATGCGTTTGTGGTTTTAAACCATTTATATGGCTTTGTATGTTTGTCGTGTTTATTTTATGTCGACAACATATTTTAATTTTTTATTTGCAGTTTATGTTTTATACTAACTGTTAAAAGGACCCATAAGAAAAGGGTACCACAAATATTTTCTTTGCCTTTTGTAGGTGTTTCCTGACGAGGATATAATACGTGTTTCCTGACGAGGATATAATACGTGTTTCCTGACGAGGTTATAATACGTGTTTCCTGACGAGGTTATAATACGTGGTTACCTGCCGAGGTTATAATACGTGGTTACCTGCCGAGGTTATAATACGTGGTTACCTGCCGAGGTTATAATACGTGGTTACCTGCCGAGGTTATAATACGTGGTTACCTGCCGAGGTTATAATACGTGGTTACCTGCCGAGGTTATAATACGTGGTTACCTGCCGAGGTTATAATACGTGGTTACCTGACGAGGTCATAATACGTGGTTTTTTTTACATAAAATTAACCGAAAATCGAAGCCTTAAGATCCTTTTTGGTGCAAGTGTTTCTTTTTGGTTATTTTGTTTCATGTCATTTATTATGCTTATTTTATCCCTCAAATTTTATAAAATCAAATTGATATCGCTATTAATTTGAGGGGGAGCGTTTTAGCTCTTTACCCATGAGTTTATGCTACCTCAATTATATGCATATTTTGAGGGGGAGCATCTCTCGAGGGGAAGCATACCGTCTTTCTTGACCCTTTTTGTTTCGACAAACGGGGGAGAGAAACCGCATATGCTCATGCTTAGCGGTTGTGTTTGTCATCATCAAAAAGGGGGAGATTGTTGGTGCAAGTGTACCACATCTCTATATATTTATATATATTTATTTTGATGATTACAAACACACCGTATTATTGTTTGTCTAACAATTTAATCCAAGTGTGCAGTTGTTGAAGAACACGAAGTTTTTATCTGAAGGGTTCAAGACGGAAGTGTTTACGTCGTCATCATTGTTTATAACTAATAATGATAAACACCCTAAAATAATATACCACTTGGATATTTCTAAAAACCTTTTAAATAATATTTTAAATAAGAAATTTTGGTTCTAGAAGTATCTGCCATGCGTACTGTTTCTGCAACCATTTTCTGACGCAGGTATACCGCGAAGATAGAGCCGGTATACCGCGGGTACATATTGGCCGGTATACCGCGGGTGTTCAGCCGGTATACCGCGGCAGGCTCCGTGTGCTTCTCTGATTGGTTGAAAGTCCTTTTTCTGACGGCGGTATACCGCGAGTCCTAGCCGGTATACCGCGGGTACGTTTTCCAGAAGTCAACTTTGCATGAGAGCCGTTGTGTGTCAGTGTCCTTTTTACTGCACGGTATACCGCGTGCATTTGGCGGTATACCGCGCCTCATATATCCGTTGGAGATGCTGATATATAAAGAAGCATGCTGGTGATGAAGAAGATAGACCACACAACAGACAATACAGATACAACCAACACCATCACTGCTCATCTGATCTCTCTCATTTTTAATATATATATTTTATAAAACCTTTTTTATAAAATATCCAAGTGTGAGATATTATACAAGAGTGATTACCCATTGTGAGTTATACTCCTCTTGTAAGTATTTGAATAACGGGTGTGTGATCCTGTACATCTCAATAAGCTGAGGCTTAGAGAACCGTTTACTTTGCTCTGTATTTGGTTTGTATTCTACCGTAAAGAATACATTTATTGGATCGTGTCGGGAAGTGTCTCGGCTGCTGGTTTATCACAGTTGGTGGTAAATCAGTAAATCTCCGTGTCAAGTATCTCTAACCTTTATCTCTTTATTTATTCCGCTGTGCATTTTAATTATATCTGTTTATATAATTGTTGTATATTTATTATTTGTATACTCTGATTTATTTATACTGTTTCTGTACTGTATTTATTTGTAAAAGAATTTTTGAAAGTAAAAGATTTTAAATACAACCTTACCCCCCCCTAGGTTGTCTAACACACTGAATACCAGCTTGCAGACTTATTCACCAAGGCACTTGATGAGAAAAGATTCCTTTTCTTAGTGGGTAAGTTGGGAATGATTAACATGAGTTGAATCCTCTGTAAGTAAGCTTTGATCTTCTTGTAAATATGTATATATATTTAAACTCTTCAGTATGTAAATTCTTAATCTTCAAAAGTTCTGTAACCAACAGAGCTTCTGTAGGATTGCTCAGAGTAAGACAATCTCCACAGAACCTCTGGTAAGCTTGACCTATGTTTTGTGCACTACTTATCTCATTTGATCCAAGCATAGGTCAAGGGGGAGCAGAAGGAGACCTTGAACTGATCTACAGAGGTTGATCATTTAAGGGGGAGCCAAAGAAGAGATGTCATCAATCAAATTCACAGAAGTGAAGGTTTTTGCCGAGCAAAGGAGAGCCAAAAGTGAGTATCTGGTACAAATTCTTTTTGAAAACAATTTTCTTGGACATCAATTTCCAAATACGTCCTAGAAATCCTGTTTAAGACATTCCAAATATGCAATGATCAAAAAGATTTTCGAACCCTCCGTTATGAGAAATTTAAGGTCATAGAGCCTCCGCTGAGCTCAACAGAGCTTCTATAAGCCGGATCCTCTAGAACTGCAAATTTCATACGGGAACTGTATCGATCAATTCCAAATGTCTTCCTAAGGATTCGCACGTACAAATGCACACACAGAAATACTGAAAGAAGGTTTTATGGTCGAAGAGCTCACTCCACCAAAGAGCCTCTATCGCCCAAACCTAGACAATCAAAGAAAGAATGTCTCGCACAAAATCTTTTCCAAAACAGTTTTCTAGGACACTAATTTCCAAATATGTTCTAAAAACAATGTTTAAAACAATTAAAACTTTGGATGATCAAAAAGTTTTCTAAATCTTTAGTTACGAGAAATTTTAACTCTCAGAGCCTCTGCTGGCTTTGACAGAGCCTCAAAGCCTCTGTAAATGAAAATTTTGTACTAAAGATCTATCGATCCTATCCAATGGTTTTCAAACGTTTTTGGTAAAGGTGCAAGCATAAGAGGATATAAAAGGCAAGTTTCAGACCACAGAGCTCAATCCACTACAGAGCCTCTGTCGTTTATGATACTTGGCTTTTTAAGGAAATTCTGAAACAGTACGGGTTATTTACTGCGAGTGACAGAACCCACACAGAAGGATTGCCCACGCGCCAAGCATTAATGAGCCGCGCACGACGTCTTATCGTGCTCTGACACATCCGATGTGGCAGATTTTCATTGGACGTGCGTGCCACACGATCCTTCTGAAACGTCTCCCCAGCCGTAAAACTCTAGTGCTTACCCCAAATGTTTTTTGAATTCACTTTTACCACGGAATTCTATCCGTTTCTACCCTCACTATATAACCCCGTCCCCATTCCTTCTTAAACCTTTTACGAATATTATCTCCCTCATCTTCTCCGACGAACTATGCAAATACCTGCAACTTCTCCATTATACTCTATTCTTCAAGAAATCTCAAATGGCTTCCACCTCCAACGCTCCAGTGAACTCCCCATCCCATTCTGAGCATTCTCGGAACCAAGAAATAGCCGAAAACCTACAACAGGATAACTCCGGCGACACAGCAGACTTTTCCCCTACAACCCATCTTCTAAACTTCATCGCTCATGAACACTTTGAAAGTGTTCTCCCCTCAAAACCCAATAACTACTACCTGGTTCCCTCAAGAACCACATTTGGGGAAGAACATGCCATTCTTCTTCATATTCTGGAAAACCATTACCTTTACCCCTTATTAACAAAAACTGTTACCAAAATCCCTGCCAGATATCTTAATCAATTCTGGCAAAGCAGCACATTTGACCCCGAAGATAGACAGATTAAGGGCTACATCTCAAAACCAGACAAATCCGAGCACCTTGAACTCAAGTTCAACAGAACTATGTTCTCACTTGAGTTCAGTCTACCCACCAGAGGTCTTCTAGGGATTAAGGCATACGCAGAGGAACCCACAGACACCGAGCTCTGCAGGTTTGTTGAAATGTTGGGATACAACACAACCTTAAGAAAAAGAAATGATTTCAGAAGAAATCGATTACCCCCTCTGTGGAACACACTCTTCTCTATTCTCAACAGGTGCCTAACTGGGAAAGTGGGTGGTCCAGACCAATCTTCCCACCAAATCTTGACAATTATGTACGGGGTGCACTACGATCTACCTCTGGACTACTCCACCCAGAAGGCCAAAGGACGATCGAAAGATGCTCTACCTCCTCTGCAATATCAGCGTATTCTGGGTGTTCTTCTAGAGCCTCTGCTCCTGTTGATCCAAACCCTCAGTGATTTGATAATGACCCTCTCTTTTTATACTTAGTGAAAATTGTAAGTAAACAATATGTATCAGAGTTTCACTATCGCTGATAAGTACTAAGATCTTACAGTACCGCTGATAGGAACTCTCGCTCTTTAGATTAAACATTCAACGAACACTGTTCACCATAATACTCCGAGTCTGTTCAGTCCTTATGGTGATCGCTGATAAGTTAGTTGTTTACTTATGATCTCTGAAGACAAGTTTCACGTCAACATAGGTTATACGCTGAAGTCGAATCTCAAGCTCAAGAACCAGCGACAAGTCTCCTAATGAACTGATGCGGATCAGCGAAGACTCAGATTTGTCCACTCAATGTGAAGTATCAAGTACAGGACTTCAGCTATCGCTGAACTTTATCATTCGCTGATAAACAATGGTAAAGCGCTGAATCAACGAAAAGCTGATCATGAAGTCCTCCGTACAAAGTACTTTTGTCTTAACCACCCTTGTACGACTCCGTACGATATGTCAGTAAAAGAACCTCCTTATTGTCTGAAATCGTACAACCACTCTGATACTACACTGTTCAAACATGCGGCTACTAAGGTTGTCAACAAAGGTCAATGACATACAACCAATGAGCTGCTGCCACGTGTAAAGTGTAAACTGCCATGCATTAAATGCATGCAGTATATAAGAAGAAGAACTCACTTCATTTTGAAGTAACTTGCTAACTCTGGACAAGTTCATCCTTCTTATCTTGAGATAGGTTATTATTAGTAATTTCCTTCTCTTTCTTAGTGCAAGAAACTTAGTGTTCCAACTTGTTTAGATTTTGGTTTATCCTTAATCTTGTTCCGCAACAAGCTGTAAATTGTTAATGATTTATCAATAAACAATTTAGAAAAGTAAAATATGTGTGTTTGTATTCAACCCCCCCCCCCCTTCTACAAACATGTATAGCCCTTCGGGACCAACAGTTCCGTCTACAAAAATGGCCAATGGAGGGACCAACGGCCAGAATGTATCCCCTGAACAACAACACCCCAACAGAGCACGAAGATGAATACCCATTCTGCAGACCTCTGCCAAAGAAACTTCTGGGATACGCCACAGACAAGACCCTTAAGTTAGAATACATACGCGATCACAGGACTCCAGAACCGAGTCCTGTGACACCCCCGCGTCTAGGAGTCCCCTTAGAATCTAGGGTTGTAGAACAGATGTCTGACGAAGAATGGGCAGTAGCCTTGGCTAAGCACGAACAAGTACAAGCCAACTTTCACGCTCTGAGAAACACCATCCTTCCCTCTGCTTCCAAGATTAAATCCTCTGCCAAGAAGAAGAAGAAAGCCCACAGAAAAAGGAAAGCTACAGAAGGCACCTCAACCAGTGCTGCTGAAACCCAACTCTCCCCTCCTCATGCAACAGAAGTCGGATCCTCTGCACCTCCCCCTCCTCCTAAAGACAAAAAGAAGAAAAGAAAACACAAGTCTTCTGAGGAGGGTGCCCCCAAACCAAAGAAAAGGAGGAGCAAGAAGAAATCAAAGAAGCCTCTTACTCCTCTACAAACTATCGCAGAAGAAGCTGAAATAGCAGAAGAAGCCCATGACCAACCTCTGCAATCACCTTCACCCATCAATTATGCAGAAGATCAGGGTGATTTTTTTGTCTTCCTCCAACAACCCGGGATTGCACACTCTTTAGACCCTTCTGGATGGACTGCATAATCCATATCCCATCATTCAACAGAAGCACCAGATTTCAGAATCTCTTCTGACTTGGATGATGATGACCAAACCCCACAGAATATTCAGTCCAGGACTCCAGAAGTTCTATAGAACCCCTTCACACAACCTGGATTTGATGTGCAAAGAGCAAGCCCAGAGGATCTGGCTAAAGCTTCCACCAAAACCCCATCCGTCATAGTCTCAGAGGTGGATCCTGATGAAGAAGAGGAAAACCAAGAAACCCTACACCAAGATCGTAGGCATTTGTCCTCATACCATCCCCACGTACAGCAATTGGTTGGGACTCATCCCTGCTTTGATTCACTAGGAAAAAGCCCAGAAGCTAGAACAGAAGTAGATGCTGTGAAAGAGAAAGAGGTTCAGACCATAGATAGTGAAGCAATGATAGGATTCCCAACAGAGAAAGAATCCCGAACTGATGCCTGGAATAGTAGAGGCACACAACTCCAACCAACTCCCAGTGCAACCCACACTTCTAACATCGCCAATCTAGTGGCAGAAGATGTTATTGAAAAAGAGCAGCACGGCTCGACCCCAACCCAAACTGACCGGGCAGAGGTAACTCTTTCTACCTCTGTGCCAATCTTAGCCGGGGAAACCATTCCAGGGGAGTCCTCTCAAAAGGACTTACCCTTAATTCGTGATCCCTCGCCCCGGATCACATCTGACACTCTTGCAGAGGAATTTGTTTCCTCTGCCACACGTACACACGTAAGTCCAACCGGCCCTTCAGAGGGGCCTAGAGTGCACGAAGATGAAGGGATTCTAGAGAAATCCCCGAGTCAACTTAAGGATACTCTGAGTGGATCAGGACAATGTCCTTAACAGAACCTCTATAGAGTCTGAGGCCGATAAAACCTCTGCTCGAGGATTAGAGGGAAATCCTTCCGTCCTCAACGTCAATACAGGGACGAAAGAAGGTGTCCAAGGAACAGGGACTCACTCTGGGGATGAATGTGTTCCCCCAGAGGTTACACCAAGTCCACATGTATCAAGGGATGCGTTCCAAACCCTTGTCACCTCTGTGGACAATACATTGAAAGAGTTGAAAAGCTCTTTTGATTCTTTTGTAGATGTTACCACAAGGGCCATTAACGATATGAACACCAAAATGGACAACCTGTCCACAGAGGTGCAAAATGCTCTAGCCCAGATGAGAACAGCTGCGACAACCTCTGCCACCTCTGTTGCTGCTGAGTTTGAGAAAGCCACAACCTCGGAATTCCAAAGCTCTGTAAACAACCTAATCGAAAAGCTGAAGAAAGACACTACCTCAAACTCTCCGGGCCTTACACCAGAAGATCTGAAGAAGGCCCTCGAGCAAGTTCAGGAGCAAACTACAAGGGAAACTCTGGCCATGAAACCCTCTGACTACATGACCAGAGCTCAGCTCATAGAACTCGGCCAAGGGGTAATCGACCAGGTCACAGAGCTCATCACAGCCTTCACTGCAGCCAACGCCAATTACGTGAAAGACTTCAGAAAAAGCGTCGGCAAAATGCGCTTCAACACAGAAGCAGAGGTCCATACACTCCTTGGCCTCTGCGATGATCTATGCGCAAAAATGATAGCTACAGGGGCCGTACCTCCAAAGAAACCAGAAGCATCATGCAGGGCATAGGGTACTACGGATAAGGGTCAGGATGACTCTGATGATGAGTCTGATAGTCCATCAGATCATCCTGAGGGGGAGAAACGAAGGGAAGAAGCTGCAAACAGAGGTCTACCAGAACCACCATTTTCAACAGAACCCTTAAACCAAGCACCCCCAACTGAAACCCAAGGAGGAAACCAAAAAACAGTCCACAGAGGCAACAACCACCTCTGTGGAAACAACCCATGAAGAAACCCAAGTACCAGAAACCACTGAAAACCGACAACAACAACAAGCCACAGAGGCAACAACCACCTCTGTGGAAACAACCCCTGAATTCTGAAACGATGAGCCAATGCAAGAACACTTTCAAATCTTAACATCCTCCGAAGAAGATCAACCATCCCAATCACCAAAACCAAAATCACCAGAAGAACTCCCTTTCCCAACACCAGAAGCCGAAAAGACAAAACCCCCATCTCCCACACCCAAAACCAGAACCAAAACCATTGCTCACAAAAGAAAACATTTGAGCAAAACCACAGAAGCCACACCTACAAAACCCACATCACCAACTAAGCCCTCAGATGCTCAAATGCCAAAACCAACAGAGACAACCCCTACAAAACCATCAGAGGCAACCCCCAAAGATTCAGAAGTACCTCCTTTAAAGCCCTCAGAACCCTAAAAGACAAAACCCACAGAGGCGACCCCATCTCTACAAGAAGATATACAACCGAAGGCAAAAGACAAAGGCAAGGGGATAATGACAGAGGAACCCAAGAAGAAGAAGCCACAGCATCAACCGGCAGTGAAATTGATGAAAAGCTCCTTCGACGCATACGTGACACCAAAGCCAGAAGATGAAGACTGGGCTTTCGGTGCTACCCCTCTGTCAAACATACCAATTCTAGATCCGAAGGCAAAAGTCACAGAGGATCGAGTGGCCCAAATCAAGAATCAAATGGATGCTCTACACAGGCCCATGCCTCCACCCGGTGCACCTCCACCACAGATGGAAGAGGTGGTGTACAGATATCTGTACAACAAAAGTTCCAGAGATCTTCTGCCACCAACCATTCAAGATCCCGACTTCCACACTGACCTCGAGAACACCTTCACAAGAACAACACCCAAGCCAAAACACCAAGTCTTCTCAGAGTCCAAAATCGACAAGGTCATATACTGTAAGTTCGCTCAAACCAGAACCACACCCAAGGTTTCCTATAACATCTATAAAGTCAAAAGGGAGGACAAAACCGTGACCCAATTCTCAGATGCTGATATGAGAAATCTAAGTCCCTACGACCTACCCGACCTTCTCAAATGGACGAAAGAGAACTTCACTACAGATGCAATTCGAAGGGCATACAGGGTGATTAGGAAAGATATGCGAGAGAAACTTCTGCTATACAGCCTTGTCGACTTCCAATTAGGATGAGATCTCGGAGTAAGAAACCTAAATCTCCGAGCACCAGAAAATAACTGCCCATCCTCTGCCATACCAAACTCGATCATTACATCTCCAAGAGTCGGGTTAGTTTATCAAGATCCTGCTGGAGAGTCAAGACTGTTCGTAGAGATTGACTGTCAGAAGTATGCAACAAGTACTTTGACAGAGTTCAGAGCAAGCCTCGTGGAGCATAGAGGAACGAAGCTCATGAATCGAGCTCTCGCAGATAGACTGATAGAGGTCATCGACCAAGTAATCAACTTCAGAACCCTCTGCATCAGTTTCTATCAAGAGCTTAGAGAATTAGGATTCGACAACAGAAGTTTTAACGACTTCAAAGACGCCAACGTCGGATATCCTTACCAACCTCTGCAAATCTTTCCTTTCATAATGTAATCAAATGTAAGTGCCTCTGGCATAATTCTATATGAAAGAAACGTAACATCTTTTGAGGTAGTTTATTTCACCTCGGGTCATGTACTTAGCCTAGAAAACCTTGCCCTTTTCAATTTTTTATTTTTCAATACTTAGGGGGAGATTGTTAGCTCCAATCTTTCTGTTTATAGAACTATTTAAAAATAGGCTAAGTATAGAAGTCTTCGACAGAGGCTCTGCCGAGTCCCCGAGAAGACCGAAGCATAGAAGTCTTCGACAGAGGCTCTGCCGAGTATCCGAGAGGCTCTGCCGAGTCACCGAGAAGACCGAAGCATAGAAGTCTTCGACAGAGGCTCTGTCGAGTAACCGAGAAGACTGAAGTAAAGAGTCGCCTGAAGACTCTTCAATGCGGACAAGGCCACAGAGCCTTTGTCATACTTAACAGAGCCTCTGTGGTAGAAAAGGACAAACGTGCTTCTCATGATTTTTGCTGTACGAAGTTCATGAAGATCATTAGTACAAGGCGTGACCTGACAACTCCAAGTGTCAAACTCTGATGGGTCTTAGCCTTAGTAGAAGCCGGCGTATTTAATTAACGTTGTACCTGCAACAGTACCTGAATAGTGTCTTTGTACCTTCAGTACTATTTGTCTAGAGCTTGTCCCCTTTAGAAGTAGTATAAATAGAAGACTCATGTTGAGTTCTTCTATTAAGCTTTGCACGACACATACACCATTAGAGCATATTTCTTGTATAACTTTCGGTGTTCTTGGTGCTTTATTTATATCAATATACAGTGGGTTATTGAGCTAATTATCTAAGTTATTTCCACTTTATATATTTGATATTGTGTGTCTTCTACCTTATTATATCTTTTATTTCATTAAAACGCTTCCGCATTATATATTGTTTGAACTATTAGATAGAATCATCATTGTTGAGAAAAACAGGAACTGTTAGTCCCAGATGGCAAAAACAAGTATTGTAGAAGGGGGGGGGTGAATACAATACTCAAAATTTTCACAATTTTAATTCTGTTATTGAAAATCTTTCAACAAGAATTACACATAGAAAACTTAAGACTGTTGCGGAAAAGAACAGATAAACTATTCTAACAATCTTACACAAAATATACTAACAAAACAACTAAGAACACTTAGAACAAAGCTATAAAGTTTTTAAGCAATATGGAGATTTCTTGCACTGAGAGAGAAGTCCAGAAAGCGTGGTTTGCATGGAGCCTTCTACTTCCTTTTATAGTGAAATAACAAGTACTGTGCATTAAATGCTCAGGACACTTGTCATAAGGAGATTGGATAGAAGGTGTAGTACTCTGAAAAGTTGATGTTTCCAAATCACCTTTTTCCTTGGAACCAGGAAGAGTGCCCAGGCTGATTTAGACGTTATCTAAAAGTGGTGAGTACTAGGTTGACATTTTTACCAACCACTGGATTATAACCAAACCTGGAGGATCTTCTTGATGTGTTTTCCAAGACAATTTTATCGATGAAGTTCTACCGAAATAAAACTGTCATTGGTCTTTAAAAATCATCTGCAAGACAATCTAATTACATGAAGATCCCACCGATTTGAGTATGTCCACCGACGTGTGAGGACACCATCGGTGGTGAGCATGTCCACCGACGTGTGAAGACACCATCGGTGGTGAGGATGTCCACCGATGTGTGAAGACACAATTCGGTGGACATTGACTTGTATGTATCTTGAGAAGTCTTCTTAATTCCGCAAAGAGAAACTCTTCAAGCTTGGTTTCGGTTGATCTTCGACTTCACCGAACAGTTGCTATCTTGTACAAGTCAATTCAAAGAACCATGCTAAAATATTCTAAGTATGATTTTAGGGAAAACATCGGTGAGTCAATTTCAAATCTTTGGTGACCTAACAATCTCCTCCTATTTGAATTTGAGCTTCTTCCTTGGAATATTTAAGAGTTTTGAAAGGTAAAATGCATTTTGACCCTTTTTACTCTTTTTGGGTTCTTTTCACATAGACCATTCTTTCACTTAGCACCGATTTTTGGGTTGAAAGTGCATCAGCAGACTTGACTTTGAGGGCCTCTTCTTTTGCAACTTCCAAAGAGAGAGCCTTGGAATCATCTAAGGCTTTTTGAGCTAATCTGGCTTCCTCGATCTCCTGAGGAGTCAAGCCAAGGTTGGATTCCTGAGATTGTTGAGAAGGAGGTTTTTGCTTCAAGGTTTGTGCATCGGCCGGTCGAGTTCCATATTTTGCCAATTCTTTGTTTTTCTTTTCTTCTTCGGCCAACTGTTCAGCTGTGAGAGTTTCTTTACCTTTGTCTTTGAGAGTTTTGGACTTTTGCTCCCCCTTAGCAGATGCATGGATTTTCTCCCCCTCAACAGCTGCATGTGTGATTTCCACCGATGGTGATTTCGGTGGTGTGAAGATAACATCGGTGGTACCTGTATGTTTCGGAAGAGAGGTTTTCAGTGAAGGCATTTCTGAAGCTTCGGTGGCTTCGGTGGCTTGTGATGATTTTTCGGTGGAAGGTGGAGGCATGTTGCTGATAGTTCTTTTAATAGAGGGCAATTTTGATTGATCTGTAGATTTCTCCCCCTCAGCAGCAGCCGGAATCTTAAAACCCAACTGAGTGAACACACTGTCAAACTTGGAGTGGAGATGAGCCAAACTCCGAGTGGTGTCATCGGAGATCAATGTAAAATCACCCAAGTCCATTTCCCATTGGGCTTTCTCCTGCATGTTGTCAGATTTGGTGTGAAGAGAGTTGAGAGAATCGACTATGCTCTGTTTAAGATCTTGATGAGACTTGGTTTCTTGAATGAGTCTCAGGAGTTCAATATCCTTGACGAGAGAGGATGCCTTGAAGGTACCAAACGATGTAGCAAGATCCCCATGAGAGGTTGTCAATGATTCCACTTTTGAAGATAAGGAAACAATGGAATTCTGGACAGGCTGAAGAGCAGCTGCAAGTGCATCGGCGAGTATCTGCGGTAATTGAGACTCGATCACGGATATTCTTGAGTTTACCTGTGTTGTTATGGAAATAGTTGATTCCTTGAGGGATTCAAGCTTAGTGCTGACGAGCCGACATTGATGAGCACATTCCTGAATATCAGCATGGAGTTCAGAGCGTGGCTTAGTACTAGAAGAGGTAACAACACCGAATTCCAGGAGACGGAATGGTAGTCGTAGTCGATCTTCTTCGGGAGTGATAGTTGGGAGAAAATTCGACAACACATCGGGATAAAGTATTTTCGGTGGAGGGGGGTTCCGGCGAGGAGAAGCCTCACGTCATGGTATGGGTTCTTTCAGTGTGGGTGGAGATCGTCGGGGTGTGGGTTCTTTCGGTGGAGATGGAGATCGTCGGGGTGTATCTTGCTTTAGGGACTCGGCGGGGTTTTCTTCGGTGGACGGGATGGTTCGGGGAGAACCAGTGTCACCCAAAAGAAAATCAAAGAAGTCATGTGGGGGGGGATTCGATGGGGGGAACCCTGATCGGGTTGTGAGATGTCATCGATCATAAACTGATCGGGTGAAAGGCTGTGTAGTGAAAAATCAGAGCCTTCGAGGGGAGAGACCCTGAAGTCATCCCCTCCACCCAAAGAAGTGCGTGGGGAGGTAAAGTGTGGTTCCTCCAAATGTACAACCGAGGTCTATGGAGAGACAACGGAGGAGTCGGTGGGTGTTGATCCAAACCCTCAGTGATTTGATAATGACCCTCTCTTATATACTTAGTGAAAATTATAAGTAAACAATATGTATAAGAGTTTCACTATCGCTGATAAGTACTAAGATCTTACAGTACCGCTGATAGGAACTCTCACTCTTTAGATTAAACATTCAGCGAAACTGTTCACCATAATACTCTGAGTCTGTTCAGTACTTATGGTGATCGCTGATAAGTTAGTTGTTTACTTATGATTCCTGAAGACAAGTCTCACGTCAACATAGGTTCTACGCTGAAGTCGAAGATCAAGCTCAAGAACCAGCGACAAGTCTCCTAATGAACTGATGCGGATCAGCGAAGACTCAGATTTGTCCAATCAACGTGAAGTATCAAGTACAAGACTTTAGCTATCGCTGAACTCTATCATTCGCTGAAATAGAATGATAGATCGCTGAATCAACGAAAAGCTGATCATTAAGTCCTCCGTACAAAGTACTTTTGTCTTGACCACCCTTGCACGACTCCGTACGATATGTCAGAAAAAGAACCTCCTTATTGTCTGAAATCGTACAACCACTCTGATACTACATTGTTCAAACATGCGGCTACTAAGGTTGTCAACAAAGGTCAATGACATACAACCAATGAGCTGCTGCCACGTGTAAAGTGTATACTGCCATTCATTAAATGCATGCAGTATATAAGAAGATGAACTCACTTCATTTTGAAGTAACTTGCTAACTCTGACAAGTTCATCTTTCTTATCTTGAGATAGGTTATTATTAGTAATTTCCTTCTCTTTCTTAGTGCAAGAAACTTAGTGTTCCAACTTGTTTAGATTTAGGTTTATCCTTAATCTTGTTTCCACAACAAGCTATAAATTGTTAATGATTTATCAATAAACAATTTAGAAAAGTAAAATCTGTGTGTTTGTATTCAACCCCCCTTCTACAAACTTGTATAGCCCTTTGGGACCAACAAGTGGTATCAGAGCAGATTTGTTTAATCTCATAAACAATATCTAATCTATACTAAGATTTCTCTTCCTTGCTATTTCTGAAAATGGCTACCAACACAAACACAAATTATATCGACAATGGTTCTCTTGCAAAACCCCCTAGATTCTCCAGAGATAACTTTAATCTATGGAAAAATAGGATGACTCTCTTCTTAGAAGGTGTAGACCCTACTATGCCTTATTATCTTGAAAACGGCCCATATATTCCTGTAAGAATTGATGTTGCAGTTCCAGCCGCTGAGAATAGACCTGCTATTCCAGAAAGGCTGGTTCCTAAGGAAGTTCATATGTGGACTGATGAAGATAAGAAGAAAGTGGCTATCGACACAAAAGCCAGATCCATACTATCCATGGCTCTTCCTGACGAAGTCTACCATTCCGTCATGAACCTGAAATCCTCAAAAGCCATATGGGACACAATCTGTGTTCAGTATGAAGGTATTGCTGAAGTCCATGACTCTCGAAAGATCAACCTGGTAAGACAGTATGAAAGTTTCATTTGTGGTAAGAATGAGACTCTCTCTGAAGTTCACCAACGTTTTAATTGCTTAATAATAGATCTGAAAACTGTTGGTAAGGAATATTCTAACTTTGAAGTGCTGACAAAGTTTCTAGAATGTTTACCTGAAAGCTGGGACAATTATTCTATGTGTCTCAAGCTGTCAAAGGATCTAAGATCAATGACCCTTGCTACCTTATATGGCACGATGCTGAATCATGAGCAATCGAGTCATCTTAAGAAGATTCTTGTAAAAGATTCCAAAAGCACCCCTATTGCTTTAATCTCAGAGGAACCTTCTACTCAGCGACCCGTGGTCACTATCAGAGCAGGTCACGGGTTCGAATCCCATGGAGTGCATTATAATGCCAAAGGCATGCTGTTGCAGCCAAGAGTGCTGACAGATGCTGGGGGGGATTGTTGGGTCATTGACCAGCATCTCCCTAAATCGAAACGTGGCGCTGGCTGCTACGCTATATGGAAATAAGTTGCGCCTTCTCCACCAACAATTGCTTTTGGCGTAGAGGTAAGCGCTTGGATCCTAACATGTGGTATCAGAGCTTGATAAGGATACTAAGGGTATTCCTGTTAATGGCACGCTGTACCGTGGGATGATCGACTCTCTCTTGTATCTTACAGCTAGCCGACCCGATATTATGTACGCAACCTGTTTGTGTGCACGATATCAAGCTGAACCCAAGATATCTCATATGACCGCTGTAAAGTGAATTTTTCGATACCTTAAGGGTACAACGAATCTAGGTCTTTGGTATCCCAAAGACTCAGGATTCGATCTAATCGCCTATTCAGATAGTGATTTTGTAGGTTGCAAATTGGATAGGAAAAGCACCACAGGAGGGTGTCAGCTCCTGGGTGGAAAGCTGGTGAGTTGGACAAGTAAAAAGCAAAACTCAGTGTCCACCTCCACAGCTGAAGCTGAGTATGTAGCCGCTGGAAGCTGTTGTTCTCAGGTCTTGTGGATGAGAAATCAACTACTGGACTATGACCTTCAGCTCTCAAATATTCCAATCTATTGCGACAGCACAAGTGCCATCGCTATAGCAAATAATCCAGTGCTACACTCAAAGACAAAACACATCGAAATCAGGTATCACTTTATCAGAGATCATGTGATGAATGGTGATATAGAACTTCACTTTATCCCAACTGACTATCAGTTAGCTGATCTGTTCACCAAACCTCTTGATGAGACAAGGTTCAACTTTCTCATCAGCGAGCTTGGAATGCTGAACTTTGAAGAATAAAATCTTCAGCGATTCACATTTGATCAGCGATAGGATAAAATGAACTTTTATAACCTATTCCATCATCTTCTCTCTGAATAAACTTGATTCGCGGATAATCAAGGTATGTTTTTCTCTCTCTGACAATCGCATGTAAATGCAAGATTTCAAAATAAATTGCATCGCTGAATATCTCTTCCTTATCAGCGATACTTTGAAATTTCTAAAACCAACACTGATATCTCTATTCTGTGCTTCATGTTTTCAAAAGTGTCCCTGAGTTTTCAAATCCTCAGAGACATCCAAGAATATGAAAGGACAGTTGTGACGTCATTACAACGGATAAGCCCCGGCATATTCTTTTTTCTGACACACGTTTGCACATTTCGTTTACCTGCCAATCAAATGCAAACACGTGTCCGTGTCATGATGAAAATCTTTTCCCGCTCAAGATTTTCTCTCTCTCTAATCTCTATATAAACTTATTCTGGGTTTATATTTTTCTTTTACGCGAACTTCTTCTCCAAGCAAGAAAAAGAATTTACTGTTGCATTTGTGCTCTCAAGCTTTTCAAGAACCTAAGAACTTCATCTTCTTCAACGAACCAGGTTAATAATTCTTTTATTTTACCTGTTTCTTCAAACTTGTTAATGATCTTCTCTTTGTTTTCAGAAGATCAAACAAAAGAACCTTTTTAAAATAAAATCCTTTCTTTCATGGTTTTATGAACACAACCTTTCATGGTTGTTCTTCAAGTTTAAAACGCAAAATCTTAAACTTGTTCTTCATACGTTTTTCCAGAATCCCAATTCTCAAAAGAAACTGGAAAACAATATTTTCTTTGGGTTTGCATTTCATTTTTTTAAACAAGAAAAACCCTAATCTTCATTAAGACATTTTTGTCTGAATGAAATGGACAAAATTCGAACCATCTTATTGGAAAATCTTTCCACATTAAGATTATTCTTATTTGTTAATCTTTGGTTAAAAATGGCATCTTCTGACATTTCCAAGAACACCATCGCTGAGAACACTGCTGCTGATAATACTGCTGCTGATAATACTGCTGAGGAATTAGAAATCCTCAAGGCTCCTCAGGTCAAGTTCTCTCTTGACAAACTGGATTGGACCGAGGCAAATAACCTCTATGCGCTTCTCGAGTTTCCTCCTCGAAAGCAAGTCACACATCTAGATGATGCTGTGAACTTCCTGAAGAATTGTTGTCTATCCACAGCCCTGACCATAACACCTCCTGCACATCAGCTACTGCTATCCCAATTCTGGTATTCTGCCAGACACTCTCAGCTACCATCAGCCAAAGACCCCTAAAAAACAATTGACTGCATCCTCTGCGATATTGAATATGGCACTATGAAGATTACACCTTCCATTATTCGCAAAGCCCTGAACCTTCCCTTGGCCACCAAAGAAAAACCATTTGTTCCCCTCCCTGACCACAAGAAACACTCAGACAGGGAAGCCATCACTGCATTCTTCGATGCAATGGGCTATGTATGGGAAACTGGGAGGGACATGAAGCCCGAGAAGAAGCTGACCCTTATCAAGAAGTCTAAAATGCCCAGCGAGATGAATTTCATCTTCGCTCATTTAATCAGTTGCATGACTGCAAAGACCGGCTCCTCTGATCAAGCCGCTCAGCCTCAGCAAGCAATGGGATATGTCTTGCTGAAAGGTCTACATATAGACTGGGCATCGATAATCTACGATGATCTGGTACTTAGAGTAGACTCCGCCGCTGATAGATCTCCATGGGTTCCTTATCCTCGATTCATCAGCGCTGTATTCCAAACAGGCCTGAAGGACAGCTACCCAAAAGAGGGTGACCTGATACTCTCTCAGGTTGGCCCTAAGGTTCTCGACTTCAAACCAGTGGCAAATGAGGTACGTCTTTCTACACTTTTAACTTTTCTCAACCCTACTTCTTCTACTTCTGCAGCTCCTTCAGCGGACAAACCCACCGCTGATACCCAGGCTGCAACCTTCATTCCTTATCTTAAAAGGAAACACTCTCATACCCAACTTAGTTCCAAAAGAACTAAGAAAACCAAGGAGCAACCCTAGCAATCTATTGCTGAAGACTCCTCAGCTCCTCTTGAAGGGCTGAAGGAACGTTCAGTAGTACGCTCTGCCACAGCTGAACAAGCCACCCATTCTATCCCAACCTCAGCGTCTCTAAACGTTGAGGTTACAAACTTGGAATCTACCCAACCTCCTTCAGTCTCTCAAAAGACTGACGAAGCGATTCTCAGCGAATCCAACGCTGAACTCCGCACCCAACCTCCATTCTCAACCTTCGCTTCTCCCTCAATTCAATTGGACTCTACTCCAGTTGTCACTGAAGCACCTGTCATTCCTCCAGAAGCTAAAGCTGACACTCAAGGAATGATGGGCGTAGGACCTGCAGAGATGACCATGCGTCCACACACTTTAGCTGACGACATGGAACTTTTCTCAGGACACCGATATTTTGATGAATTCACCAATCCTCCTGTAGGTATACAACAACCCCTATACACTGTAACTGAACCCCAAACTTCTGAGCTTTCCTCTGTTCACAAGTTCTTATATGTTACAGGTCCTAATTTGGGAGACATCAACGCCTCTCTGAAGACAATAGAGACGAAGCTGACAGGTCTCACATCTACTCTTTCCGGCAACTCTTCAGCTGTAACAAACGCTGGAGAGAATCTTACAAAGCTGACAACCGTGGTCGAAAAGAATGCCTCCAAAGCTGACTTGGAGAAGGTTGATAAATCTCTCAGCAACTTTGCCAAAGTTCTCGCTGACATCTACACAGACTACCTCGCCATCAAAACTACAGTTCACACCATGTCCAGCGAGGTCACAACGCTGAAGACATCGGTTGGAAAACTCAAAGGAGAGATGTCTGCTATAAAGACTGATGTCAGTTCAGTAAAGTCTGACATGAGTTCTGTGAAGACCGACGTCAATACGATGAAGAATGACATCACTTCTATGAAGACATTGTTGCAGCAGATCCTGACCAACACGACCGCCCCTGCCCCTGAACCTTCATCTTTTACTCCGGCGGATCGTGCTGAACTCGTGAAGATCAATCCTGGTATTTCTGGTCTAGAAAATAGATTATCAGCGATTGAAATTTGTGTGGGGATCCCTGGCCAAGAAGACAGGGAACCATCAACAGCTGCTGAGTCGTCGCATTCCTCCCCCACTCATCATGAAAAAGAGGGGGAGAAGAGCACTGAAGACCTTTCCCATGATTAATCTATCAGGGGAGAGAAGACTGAAGACCTCACCTTTACTGAAGAAGGTGAGAAGACAATTGAAGAAGCAGCCGTTGGACCTTAGGGAGATGAACACCCTGAGGGAACCGAGAAGCTTACCTCTGCATCTTAGGGGGAGCAACTCGAAGAAGAAGCTGAAGAATCTGAGTCTGAAGCTGAAGATGAAGAAGCCATCGACTTGTCTGATGATGAACCATCCTCTTCTCCAAAGAATGATGATGATGAAGATGATAATGATGATGACTCTTTTATCGTCAAGCCTGCTCAGAGAACTAAAGCTCTTAAAGGGATTCTGATAAATGAACCTACAGGGGAGCGGACAAAGACAAAGCCATCAGCGTCTGAAGCAGACAAGGGCAAAGGAAAAAGTGTCGCTGAAGACGATGAAAATCTGACGATCTTGCTTAAAAAGCCGGTTTGTCAGGTACACTAATCTTCCTTACACTACATCCCTCCTCTCTATACACTATCAGTTCTACTCTCCACAAACCTCCATACACTTTATCCCATTCTTTATCTATCTCTGTTCTACCCAATGTTCTTACTTGTAAGATCGCTGTGTTTCAGCTAGTCCTCTCCCCTGTTTGAGGATATCACTGAAGTTCCTACAGCTGCGACTTCACCAACAATAATCCCAGCTCCCAACGCTGAAGAAATAATCCCGGTCTTAGATTTGATCTTTGAGACTGATGAACCTGAAGAACAGATGCTATCTCACAAAAACAGACCTTCCTTGGCTCCTAAAAAGTTAAGTGAAGAGGATCAAAGAAGAAAAGATGAGATGATAAAGAAGTTAGAAGATCAGCGAATTATTCTAAGGCGTGATCAACTTCCTTCCATTCCTACAAAGTTCAAACTTTCAAAAAGGGAATACAAGGATCACCTCAGAGCTGAACGCCTAATCGCTGAAAGAAGGGAAACTGAAGAAAAAGACAGAGAACTCGCCATCCAGCTTGTCCAAAAATCAGTGAAAGACCCCAAGCTGAAAAGAGCTCCCATTGACGTCCAACGTCAGCTATGGGATGATGCTCAAAGGATCGTTAAAGAAAAGACTAAGGTCTCTGATACGACTTTGGAATGGTGTAAAGAAATGCTGAACTATCGATCTCGACCATCCAAAATCATCAAAGTAAACATCAGAGGAAGACTGTACGCAGACGTTCCTGTTGTTGAAGTTGATGTCTACAGAGAAGACAAAACCAAGCAAACCTTCTATGCTGCCTCCTTAGACAAGTTTGGTCTCTCTGAATGGTTGGAAGTGAAATTAGCCATTCAGGGATCGCGCTCAAAGTTCAAGAGCCATGTCGAGAAGATCTTAAACAAACAGATCGACCTGGTTTCTTCTGCTGTGGATATTCCTCCTTCTACTCTTCTTCCTCCTCAACAAAGAAGAGTCTCTGCAAAGGAAAAGAAAGTCTCAGACTCAGGTCCTCCTATACGGAATGAAACAGGTATTGGTTTCTCTCGTGCTGAAGTTCTTGGCCCTGATGCTGTTCTCTCAGCGCTTGACACCTCCCTACCACCTGGAGAAACTTTCATTCCTGGTACAGTTGTAAGTGATCCTTATGGTATATTCTTTCTAGACTACGAAGGAAACCATCACTTTCAACGCATCTCTGAGCTTCCAATCACTCCCATCGAACAACTTAGAGATCTCATATACTGGTGTGAAGTCAGACGCGACATTAAAGCTAGACACCTGAAGCCCTTGATTTTTGAAGAAGCTCTGAACAAAAAGAATCAAGGAGTAGATGTCCCTGACTGGATGATTCCCACATCAAAGACCCTCGATGAACTTCTCATCAAGGAAGAACCTTTTGACGGATAGGATCGCCTTGTAATTCTTTCTATCCTTATCTGTCTACATCTTTTGTACTTGTAATTTTATTCGCTGTACTTGTAATTTTTCTACTTCCCTCTGTAATCTTTATAAAGTTTAAAGAAAAATTTCAGCGAACGTACTTTACTCCATCAGTACAGAAAAGATCCCAGAAAATAGTAAAAGGGACAAATATTTTATGAGTTCTTTTTTCCTTATGTTTTCATTAAATATCAATTTTCTTTGTTGCTATGTCATAATCAAATAGGGGGAGATTGTTGATCCAAACCCTCAGTGATTTGATAATGACCCTCTCTTATATACTTAGTGAAAATTATAAGTAAACAATATGTATTAGAGTTTCACTATCGCTGATAAGTACTAAGATCTTACAGTACCGCTGATAGGAACTCTCACTCTTTAGATTAAACATTCAGCGAAACTGTTCACCATAATACTCTGAGTCTGTTCAGTACTTATGGTGATCACTGATAAGTTAGTTGTTTACTTATGATTCCTGAAGACAAGTCTCACGTCAACATAGGTTCTACGCTGAAGTCGAAGATCAAGCTCAAGAACCAGCGACAAGTCTCCTAATGAACTGATGCGGATCAGCGAAGACTCAGATTTCTCCAATCAACGTGAAGTATCAAGTACAAGACTTTATCTATCGATGAACTCTATCATTCGCTGAAATAGAATGATAGATCGCTGAATCAATGAAAAGCTGATCATGAAGTCCTCCGTACAAAATACTTTTGTCTTGACCACCCTTGCACGACTCCGTACGATATGTCAGAAAAAGAACCTCCTTATTGTCTGAAATTGTACAACCACTCTGATACTACACTGTTCAAACATGCGGCTACTAAGGTTGTCAACAAAGGTCAATGACATACAACCAATGAGTTGTTGCCACGTGTAAAGTGTATATTGCCATGCATTAAATGAATGCAGTATATAAGAAGATGAACTCACTTCATTTTGAAGTAACTTGCTAACTCTGGACAAGTTCATCCTTCTTATCTTGAGATAGGTTATTATTAGTAATTTCCTTCTCTTTCTTAGTGCAAAAAACTTAGTGTTCCAACTTGTTTAGATTTAGGTTTATCCTTAATCTTGTTTTCGCAACAAGCTGTAAATTGTTAATGATTTATCAATAAACAATTTAGAAAAGTAAAATATGTGTGTTTGTATTCAACCCCCCCCCCCCCCCCTTCTACAAACTTGTATAGCCCTTAGGGACCAACAGTGGGGTTAATAACAGATTCCCTTGGCCCGGAGGGTTGAAGTTCAACAACTGGCGATTTTTGAGAATCGTCAGTTGGCTTAGTCGGTGGGGCCGAAAGCTTTCGAGACCTCTTTAAAGGAGATCTCAAAGGGGATGATGAGTGCCTCCGCTTGTGAGATGGGATATGAACCGGGGAAGCCTCCGAGGGATCTCTCGGTGGCGTGGTTCGAGAAGCGGTTGCGAAGGTGTCGATGGCCTTACGTTGTTTCTTTTGAGTGCCACCCGACTTAACTCGGGAATGGGGAGAAGGGACCACTACAGTTGGAGTGATTTCGGGAATTTCCGGGTGTTGAAATCCGGGGATTTCCGCATCACCCCAATGTAGATCGGGAGAGAGAGCAAAAGTGATCATACCTTGTCTTAAAGGGCGATCGGTGGCGAGCGGTCCAACATTGAGAGTTTTGACCCCGACTATTGGAGAAGTCCAATCATAGGTAAATCGGGGAGAAGGAGATTTTCGGTCGACCTCCAAAGCCTTTCCAAGCTTGTGCTGAATGATCATGGAGATGAAGCGTGGGTAGGCAACGTAACACTTCTTGGGGTGCTTAATCACTTCAGTGAGTTCTGTGAAGAAATATTGCGCAAAGTCCACATGTCTTTGGAAAATAAGGGCATGGACTAGCTTTGTGATGTAGGACGGGGATTGATCGTGCCCACTGGTCAAAGAAGAAGTTCCTTACTCCTCCCATTTTGCCACGAAGAAGAGTACCAGGGCCTTTGGAGCTTTTGGATGAATCATTGATCACATAACCAGTCGTCCGAATAACTTCTTCATGTATGTTATCTACATACATGTCATCATAGGCGGTAAAGGCATCAATCTTGAGGGCTAGATGAACATCATCGACCCCAAAGGTAAGGTCGTGATCACCTTCTTCTTCAGTGAGGATTGAGGCGTGGATAGCTTCATTCGAGGGGTCGTACACACAGGTTAACCAAAATTTACCAATGAGCATTTTGCTCATCTTTGGGTTGCAGGTAAAAGCATGAAGGAGCGGAGACCGAGTGAGAAATTTAGCCACAGTAGAGAACTCGGGATGAGATGGGTCAGATTCGAAGCGCGCGACGTGATTGAAAGAGTTAAACTTGAGGTCCTCAAAGCACGTAGGGATTGCATTCTTGGAGGATGCCATGGACAAGAGGATGGTGATGGAGAAGAAGAAAAAAAATGAAGAGAGTTGCAGGTTTCGTAAGAGTGAAATGAAGAAGGTGATGGGTTTTATAGGAGAAAGGAATAGGGTTAGGGATTTAAAAAGGAGAGGGAACGGTTAAAATAGAATAAACAAATTTAAAAAAAAAAGTAATGATGAGGGATTTGGGGATGTGTGGTCAAGAACGGCGAGGAATGGGAAGGGTCAGCCATCAGTGACACTTAGGGTTTCTTTTAGGCTCAAGGTTGCATAGGGAATCGTACCGGATAAACTTCTTAAAATCGGTGGAGGAAAATCGAAGAGAAGCAAAGCCACCGATGAGGATATACCTAGAAGGTTGATTTCGGTGTAGAGAAAGATCACCGAAACCAATTACCACTGAATGGTAACTTCCATTGTGGAGAAACAAAGACCACCGAAAGTGTTACCACCGAATAGAATTTTGTGATGGTGTGATCTTGAGAATCGGTGTAACACATAGCCACCGATGCGAAAATCCAAGAGGTGTCGGTGGAAGATAACTTCACCGATGAGAGATAATAGCAAAGGAGATCGGTGTCGTCGGTGAAAAAGATTCAGGTAAATTTCGGTGAAGAGCAAGGTCACCGATGGGGATTGACCTAGAAGGTCGATTTCGGTGTAGAGAAAGATCACCGAAACCAATTAACACCGAAGGATATTTCCACCGAAAAGCCAAATCCCAATTATTATTTTTTGAAGTCACTTACTAAAGGTTGCACATTCCAAGTTCACTTATCAGAAAATTGAACCTAGCTTCATCCAAGGGTTTGGTGAACAAGTCTGCAAGCTGAAGATCTGTAGGAATGAAGTGCAGCTCAATGTCACCTTTGGAAATGTGATCCCTGATGAAATGATATCTGATGTCTATGCGCTTTGATCTTGAGTGCAATACATGATTATTTGCAATGGCAATTGCACTTGAGTTATCACATAGAATGGGAACTTTGGAGTAGATTTGATTGTAGTCCTTCAACTGATTTTTCATCCACAGGATCTGAGCACAGCAGCTTCCAGCAGCTACATATTCAGCCTCAGCAGTAGAGGTTGACACAGAGTTTTGTTTCTTGCTGGACCAACTTACTATTTTGCCACCAAGAAGTTGGCAGCTACCCGTGGTACTTTTTCTATCAATCTTGGAACCTGCATAATCTGAATCTGAATACCCAATTAGTTCAAAGCCTGAGTCTTTGGGATACCAAAGACCCAGGTGCATGGTACCTTTTAGATACCTGAAAATCCGTTTAACCGCCTCCAAATGAGATTTCTTTGGATTGGCTTGATAACGGGCACAAAGACAGGTAGCAAACATAATATCCGGTCTGCTAGTAGTTAAGTAAAGGAGAGAACCAATCATACCCCGATAATGGGTAACATCCACATATTCACCATTTAAATCAGCATCAAGTTTTAAAGGTGGTGCCATGGGAGTTTTCATAGGAGAACTGTCCAAAAAGTTGAATTTCTTCAGAAGGTCACGAATATATTTACTTTGATTTATAAAAATTCCTTCTGAAGATTGTTTGACCTGAAGGCCCAAAAAGAATGTAAGCTCTCCCATCATGCTCATCTAATATTCACTCATCATGAGAGAGGCAAACTCATCACAAAGTGATTCATTAGTGGCACCAAAGATGATGTCATCCACATAGATTTGAACAAGGATAAGATTACCTAAGGTGTGCTTGAGAAACAGAGTGTTGTCAATAGTACCTCTAGAGTATCCCTTTTTCAAGAGAAAGACAGCAAGTGTGTCATACCAAGCACGTGGAGCTTGTTTGAGTCCATATAGAGCTTTGTCAAGTCTGTACACATAGTCTGGATGAGCTGGGTCTTCAAAGCCAGGTGGCTGTTTCACATAGACTTCCTCTGCAAGATCCCCATTGAGGAAAGCACTTTTGACATCCATCTGAAAGACCCTAAAATTTCGGTGGGCAGCATGAGCTAAGAAAATTCGTATGGCTTCAAGTCTTGCAACAGGGGCAAAAGTTTCATCATAATCAATGCCTTCTTCTTGTCGGTATCCTTGAGCAACCAATCTGGCCTTATTTCTGATAATTGTACCATCTTCATCCATCTTGTTCCTGAAGATCCATTTGGTTCCAATGATTGTTTTCATTCGGGGTCTAGGAACCAATCTCCAAACTTTGTTTCTCTCAAATTGAGAAAGCTCTTCTTGCATGGCAGTGATCCAACAAGGATCTGCAAGAGCTTCATCAATCTTCTTGGGTTCAATAAGAGAGAGAAAATTCACATATAGACAAATATTTCCAACTCCTCTGCGAGTTTGGACACCTACTTGTTGATAACCAATGATTTGATCTATGGGGTTATCTTTGGTCCATTTTGTGGCAGGAGGTAGAGGTAGTGGAACATTTTGTGTGGAAGAAATCGGTGGAGTGGGATCAGAGGATCGGTGGAAAGCAGTATTATCGGTAGAGGGAATAGGATATGTGGAGGGTATGGGATCGGTGGAACAATGCATAGTGGCAGTAGGATTTAAGTCGGTGGGAGAGGGAATATCAGTGGAAGGATGCACAATGGAAGATGACCCAACTTGGTTATTTGATGGGTTCAAATGAATGAAAGAAGCGTCGGTGGAGTTAACTATGGGAGCATCACCTATGTATGAGGAAATCCACCTGTGCAATTCATCATCATCATTTGAAAGAGATGATGATCTTAGGTAATCAAATTTGACATGGATAGACTCATCAATGCATTTTCTCCTGAGATTGAACACACGATATGCTTTGGAGGATAAAGAGTATCCAACAAAAATACCTTCATCAGGTTTGGGATCAAACTTCCCAAGATTGTCACGATCATTTAAAATAAAGCACACACAGCCAAAAACATGAAGAAAGCCAATATTTGGTTTTCTGCCATGTAAAACTTCATATGGGGTCTTATCATGTCTTTTGGAAATCACAGACCTATTTTGGGTAAAACAAGCAGTATTAACAGCTTCAGCCCAAAAATAAGTGGGAAGATTTGATTCACTTAGCATAGATCTAGCAGCCTCACATAGAGTTCTGTTTTTCCTTTCCACCACACCATTTTGCTGAGGAGTTCTGACAGCAGAGAAATTTTGAGAAATTCTTTTCTCATTAAAGAAGTCTTCAAGAGCACTGTTTCTGAATTCAGTACCATTGTCACTTCTCACCGATCTTACAAGCTGCCCATTTAGAACTTCATTTTTCTTCACAAAGTTGATGATATCTTCAGTTGCATCACTTTTATACCTGAGAAAAAAATACCCAAGTGTATCTAGTAAATTCATCAACAATAACAAGAATGTACCTTTTGCCACCAAGACTAGGAGTGCTGACTGGTCCACATAGATCCATGTGTAACATCTGAAGAGGAAGAGTGATGGAGGAGCATTGCTTGGTCTTGAAGGATGTTTTGGTGAGCATCCCTTTTTCACATGCATCACAGCTTTTCTTTGACAAAATTCAACTTTGGCATGCCAGTCACCAGTTCTTTGTTTAAGATTTTATGGAGTGTTTTGAAGTTCAGATCAGATAGACGTTTATGCCACAGCCAGTTCCTTTTGGCTGTGTCATCTGACACAAAGCAGACATTGGATGAATTGTTACTTAGTCCCATATCAATGATATAGACATTTTCCATCCTTTTCCCAGATAACACCACATTGAAGTTCTTGTCCACAACAGTACAGATACAAAGTTCAAAGATAACTTTATATCCAAGATCACACAGTTGGCTAATGCTGAGAAGATTATGCATGAGACCTTCAATAAGTGCCACTTTGTTGAAAGTGACAGATCCATTAGAGAGAGTTCCATATCCTTTGGTGTAACCTTTAGAGTTGTCACCAAAAGTTACAGATGGACCTTTTCCAGACACATAGTTGATGAGAAGAGTTTTATTCCCCGTCATGTGGCGTGAGCACCCACTATCCAGATACCAAATTTGATGGTGCTCAAAAGCCTGCATGCACACACAGATTAGTTCTTAGGTACCCATTTGGTGGTGGGTCCTTTTGGGTTAGAAGAGGAAGAGTCCTTAGGTTTGATTCTTTCAATTCTTTCCTTTGGACAATCCTTTGCAAGATGAAAAGTATCACCACAGTTATAACACTTTCTGTAAACAAACATCTTTTTGGGTTTATGCAATTCTTCTTTTCCTTTTCTCATGACATTAACTTGAACGTTTTTAGGAACAAAGGATGAGGAGTGAGAAGGAAATCTTAAAGTCCCATTACTTGAGGTGGAGGCAAACTTGGAAAGATCTTTTGAAGAATTTTTGAAATGATTGTTTCTAAGCTCCATCGATTTCCCTTTTGAGTTTGTAAGTCTCACAGATCTGGGAAGAAAATCGGTGGGAGAGTTACATATCGGTGGAGAATTCACTTCGGTGGAATTGGATTTAACTCTTTTGACAGACGTTGGTTTTGA
This sequence comes from Saussurea involucrata, assembly GCA_033807775.1. NCBI lineage: Eukaryota > Viridiplantae > Streptophyta > Magnoliopsida > Asterales > Asteraceae > Saussurea > Saussurea involucrata. The sequence continues at coordinate 16,382,422 of CM066313.1, forward strand.
AAGATCAGACGGAGGGACATATTCATCAATCGCTAAATCTTTTAAAAGATCGTGGATGGGTTTTGAAAAATCCTTGGAGTCCTCTTTTTCCATGTTTTGAACAGACAAAGATTCTTTAGTTTTTATGAACATTCCAAACTTTAAAGCTTCACCTAGATCTAAAGAGTTTAAAGAAATAGATTCGAAAGAACTTGAGTCTGAAGCATCATCCCATACACTAGAGGTAGGCTCCAGAGTTTGAGAAGAGGCGTCAGAGATGATCTTTCCATAGCCTAAGCCAAATTTAATGTTAACATAAATTTGATCTTTAAAGATTTGGTCAAGATTCTTTGAAGAACTTGTCCATTTCTCAATCGTCTCTTGTTCTCTTTTTAGTTTCTTAAAAAGTTTGTTTTTCTCTTTTGAAATCACGTGATTTATGGTTTTCAAGTCTTCAAGCTCAGCTTTGATTTCTTCAAACTTTTCAAGTTTAGACAAGCATATTTCAAGTTGAGATGTGAGATTTTTGACTAGTTCAGATTTTCTTTTCTTGCCATCCTTCATGGAGTAAAAATCTTTAGTTAAGGATTCATAAGCATTAATCTTTTCAATGTCAGTCATATCATTAAAGGGATGTACCTGAGAGTATGATGTCGAGCACCCAGTTGACACCAAGGCCATTGGAGAGGTCGCTTTTTCAGAATCTTCCACATCTTCTGAGATGGCCATGAAGCACTTGTTGGGAGAGTTGTTTTCACTGTCAGAAGTCTCTTCTTCCCAATCATGTATTTCGGCCATGAGACCCTTTCCTTTCTTAAGGAGACCTTTATTTCTTTCCTTTTCTTTCTTGTATTTGGCTTTGTACTTCTCAGCTCTTTCTTGAAGATCTTGGGAAGAGGATTTGTTATCTTTCTTGGCAAGATTTGATTTGAAAGAGTTATTTTTGGATTTTTCATATTTGGAAGAGAACTTGTCAGACGATGAATTTCTAGAGTTCATCACACGTTTACTTCTACACTCAGCTGCAAAATGTCCTTTCTTTCCACAATTAAAACATTCCTCATTTGTTTTATCAGTTGAGGAAGCTTTTGTAGAGGAGAAGGGTTTTCTGAAAGATTTGGATTTGTTCGGAAAACGATATTTGTTTTTGAAACCAGCTAACATGGCTAATTCATCAGACAACCTTTTGACAGACATTTCTTCACCTTCATCATCGGCATCACTTAGATATGCCTCCGATTGGTGAGAAGAGTTGTTTTGGCTTTCATTTTCAGAATCTGATGATGGATAGGTGATGCGTGGAATACTTTGAGATTTCTTGGAATCTTCACTAACAAGAGCAATAGAAGTGCCCTTTATATCTTTGATGAAAGATTTCCTTTGTAACTTGGTTTGTTCAAAGTTGAAGAGAGTTCCATATAAAACAGTTAAAGGCATGTACTCAAGGTCCTTGGAAGTTTTGATACAAGTACACATGTTTTCCCAAAAGTCTGGGAGGCAATCCATGAACTTGTTTAAAACTTCCTCATTATCATAGACTCTGCCTAGTAACTTCAGATCATTCAGAAGAGAATTAAAACGATTATAGTAGCTAGGAAGAGATTCACCCTTTTCATGAGTGAAAAGTTCATACTTTCTTATGAGGGAAATCTTTTTGCATTTCTTCACTTCCTCTGTACCTTCGTACAGGACACATAGTATGGTCCACATCTCTTTAGCAGTTTCAAAGTTAACTAGAGAATGATAGACTTCATCAGGAAGTGAGAGGGCAATGATTACTCTAAGCTTTGAATCAAGAGTAACAAGACGTTTTTCTTCATCAGTATATTTCTTTGGATTTTTTAGAATATAACGTCCAGTACCTTTAGCTTTCTCTTTTCAGCGGTTTCCTTACCAGACCTCTGCGTTTCATAGCGAGCCCAGACTCTAGGGATAATGGGTCCCTCTTTGAGAATGGTTGGATATCTAGTATCCACTCCTTCCATGAATAGCATCATACGGCTTTTCCAAAGGGAAAAGTTGTTAGGGTTAAACTTAGGAGGTTTGGTGATGGAACCATTTTCAGCAAAGTTGTTTTGAGAAGACTTTTCAACAGTTGAAGATGATGAGGCAGCCATTGCAGATCAAGTTTATGAGTTAAACTTTTCCGCTCTGATACCATTTGTTAGTCCCAGATGGCTAAAACAAGTATTGTAGAAGGGGGGGGGGGGGGAGGGTTGAATACAATACTCAAAATTTTCACAATTTTAATTCTATTATTGAAAATATTTCAACAAGAATTACACATAGAAAACTTAAGACTGTTGCGGAAAAGAACAGATAAACTATTCTAACAATCTTACACAAAGTATACTAACAAAACAACTAAGAACACTTAGAACAAAGCTATAAAGTTTTTAAGCAATATGGAGATTTCTTGCACTGAGAGAGAAGTCCAGAAAGCGTGGTTTGCATGGAGCCTTCTACTTCCTTTTATAGTGAAATAACAAGTATTGTGCATTAAATGCTCAGGACACTTGTCATAAGGAGATTGGATAGAAGGTGTAGTACTCTGAAAAGTTGATGTTTCCAAATCACCTTTTTCCTTGGAACCATGAAGAGTGCCCAGGCTGATTTAGACATTATCTAAAAGTGGAGAGTACTAGGTTGGCATTTTTACCAACCACTGGATTATAACCAAACCTGGAGGATCTTCTTGATGTGTTTTCCAAGACAATTTTATCGATGAAGTTCTACCAAAATAAAACTGTCATTGGTCTTTAAAAAATCATCTGCAAGACAATATAATTACACGAAGATCCCACCGATTTGAGTATGTCCACCGACGTGTGAGGACACCATCGGTGGTGAGCATGTCCACCGACGTGTGAAGACACCATCGGTGGTGAGGATGTCCACCGATGTGTGAAGACACAACTCGGTGGACATTGACTTGTATGTATCTTGAGAAGTCTTCTTAATTCCGCAAAGAGAAACTCTTCAAGCTTGGTTTTGGTTGATCTTCGACTTCATCGAACAGTTGATATCTTGTACAAGTCAATTCAAAGAACCATGCTAAAATATTCTAAGTATGGTTTTAGGGAAAACATCGGTGAGTCAATTTCAAATCTTTGGTGACCCAACAGGAACCAACAGCGCTGACTCGGTTTGGATCTCTGAGGGCATCATCTGTTTTCTTTGGTTTAATCAGAGAAATAAAGTTAACAAATAAACAAATGTTACCTGCACTTCGTCGAGTCTGAACACCAGCATTTGGATCACCAAAAATTTGTTCAATTGGGTGATTTATAGTCCATCGCTGAGCCGGAGCATAAGTCGCTGACTCATCCTGAACTTGAAGAGCTGAAGATGAGGCTTCAGCAACTTCTGGTATATCAGCCAAAAGAGGAAGAGGTGCAAATGTCATTTCATTCACTGATTGCTGAGAAGTAGATGGTATATCTGAGATAGAAGGTTCAGAAGCAGGCATAGTGTTAATAGGAACAGCTGAGACCCATGATGTTTCAGCTTCACTAGTCTGCATGCTTGGGATGACGGAAGGACCATCATCTTCAGCGGGTTGAGTATGAGATGGAGGAGTGGGAACATCGTCTGAATCACCAAGATGAGAAAACATCCATTGATTCAGTTCTTCAGTATCAGCAGAAGGTCTAGAGTTCGCTGAACGGGATTCGTCAAAAGTGACGTGAATGGTTTCTTCTACAGTTTGTCTTCTACGATTGAAGACTCTGAAGGCTTTGGAGACTGAAGAGTATCCAAGAAAAATTACATCATCAGCCTTAGGATCAAACTTTCCAAGGGCATCTCTGTTGTTCAGTATGAAACACTGACATCCAAAGATGTGAAGAAAGCTAATTGAAGGCTTTCTCCCATGGAAAAGTTCATAGGCTGTCTTATTGAATCTTTTGACAATCAGCGACCTGTTTTGAGTAAAACAAGCAGTGTTGACAGCTTCTGCCCAAAACTGAGTAGGTAGATGAGAATCGCTGAGCATTGAACGTGCAGCTTCGATGATAGTTCGATTTCTTCTTTCAGTGACTCCATTTTGTTGCGGTGTTCTCACTGAGGAAAAGTTGTGAGAAATACCCTTACTTTCAAAGAAGTAATTAAGAGAACTGTTTTTGAATTTAGTCCCATGATCACTCATTATTGAGCGAACGGTCATGTTGTTCAGGACTTCCATTTTCCTGACAAAAGTGATGAGTTCTTCAGGGGTGTCGCTCTTAGAACGGAGAAACATTACCCAGGTATAGCGAGAGAATTCATCAACTATGACCAAAGTATATTTCTTTCCAGCGATGGATTGTTTGTTAACAGGGCCAAACAAATCCATATGGAGAAATTGTAGAGGAGATGACACTGAGGAAACTTGCTTAGATTTGAAACTAGCTTTTGTTTGTTTCCCTTTCTCACACGCTGAACATAAGGACTCCTTAGCGTATGAGTGTTGAGGTAGACCAATAACCAACTCTTTTGAAGAAGGAGTATTCAGTGTCTTGAAGTTGAGATGGGAGAGCCTCTTATGCCAGAGCCAGTTGACATCAGATGAGGCTTTTGAGAAGAAACAGGAGTTCTCAGTGGTTGTAGAGTCCATGTTTATAACGTAAACATTTTCCATACGATAACCGCTGAGAGCTATCTTCTCCTTTTTGTCAGTGACAAAGCAGGATTCCTTAGTGAAAATCACTTTGTTATCCTTGTCACATAGCTAACTGATGCTTGGAAGATTATGCTTCAGTCTTTCAACATATGTGACTCTTCTGAAGGTTGTTGTACCATTAGAAAGTACACCAAACCCTCGGGTATAGCCTTTTTCGTTTCCACCGAAGGTCACTGAGGGACCCTTCTCTTCCTGATATTCAGTGAGCAGGTTTTTCTTGCCAGTCATGTGTCTAGAGCATCCGCTATCGAGATAATAGATACCCATCTTAACCTGCAAATAAAGGAAGATTAGTTTGACTTAGGCACCCATTTCATTATGGGTCCAGATTTGTCAATGGTGGTAGAGGAAGTGGAAGGTTCAGCATTCTTCGCAGCATTTGAAGATTCAGCTTCTGAACTGGTCTTCACTTTGGTTAATTTCTTAACCTCAGTGTTTGGTTTCGCCTTAACCTGATTTGCACCAGGATTGGTCTTCTTTGCCTTGGGGGCATTGATCTTCACCTTAGCTAATTTTTCAGCTTTAGTGGCTGTGGGGCACTTACTAGCAATATGATTTGTAAGTCCATAGTGATCACATTTCCTATAACTAAAAGTAGCTTTAGGATCATTTGCATGCTGAGCCATTAATTTTAAATGAGCAGGGCCAGCACCAAGTATACCTTTGGCATTGGAAATGGGAGGAACAATCAGTTCTTCAGATTTCTTACCAATAATATCCACTCTGATTCTAGGAGTAGATCGCTGAATGAATCCAGGGATCTTGTTCTTAGAAGTAGAGGGATAAGCCACTGAAGCTTTAGAAGCATTTAGCTTAGGTACAAAGGTACCCTTCTAAGGTTTTTGGTTGAACATTTTTTCTTTACCTCTATTTTTAGGGATAAAGGTAGGTTTTTCCTCAAGGATAGGAGTTTTAGAAGAAGAACACTGAGATGAGGAAGTGTCAGGGATAGAGGACACGAACATTCCAAACTTGAGCATGGAATGATCAGTGGTTGGTTCTAGAGTATCAGCTTTGTAACCAAGACCACGTTTGTCACTCAAGGGAATCTGAGACTTTATTATCTCAGTGATCGTTGTTAAGGATTTACACCATCCTTCAACAGTAACTTTTTCAGCTTTCAACAGCGATAGCTTCTTCATGTTCGATTTTGACTAGCTGATTTATATAAACCTGATCTTTTAAATCTTCTTCAATTTTAGAAAGCTTTTCTATTTGAAGGTGATAGTTTTTAAGTTGTTCAGCGAGATCAAGGTTTTGATTTTCAGCAACAGCTTTGCCATTCATGGCATCATATAAGTTCATAGTCAAGAGATCGATTTTTCGAAGACTATCAGCTTCATCAATATCTGAAATATTGGTAAAGAAGGAAGTTGATACCTTAGTAGCAGAGGCTGAAGTAGAGGGAATGTCAGAATTTTCTTCCTCTTCTTCGATTTTGGCCATGAGGCAGAGGTTGGCCTCATCATCATCTTTTGAGTCAGATGATTCTTCTTCATCAGAGGCAGCCCAGTCAAAGTCAGCCATCAGGCCTTTGCCTTTCTTCTTAAAGCTTCTCAGCTTTGCATACTTTTCTTTCAGCTTTTGATACTTGTCATCTCTAGCCTTGGGGTTAGAGGATTTCTTGGAGAAAGCTGAGGGTTTGAAGACTTTCTTTGAACTGCATTCACTAGCGAAGTGTCCTACTTTCTCACATTTAAAGCAGGTAGCAGTAGCCTTATCAACATGGGTTGATGATTTTGGCTTGTCAGTGAGTGCAAGGGGTTTGTTCCTTTTGAAGTTACTCTTTCTAGCGAATCTCCTGAACTTATTAGCCAGGAGTGCCAGAGTTTCATCAGGATCTGAAGATTCAGCATTTGATGAGCATTCAGAGTTTGTTTCCAACTCAGTGACAGTGATAGTTGATCGCTGAGTGGAAGGTGACTCTGAGAGTAAAGTGTTGGTGATTTTAGTGTCATCAATATATTTTAGTATAGTCTTATTTAATATCGAGACAGGCTGAGTTCATTTTACATTCCGAGTCTGGAGGTGCGGGGTGCACACTCGGATAGTTAAATGTGGGCTCAAGAAATCGGGGGTCCGGGGGCAGCGCCCTTGGGGACGGGGTTCCAAAAATGAATTGTTATGGCCAAAAACGGTTTTCCCGCCAAAAACCGTTTCCCGCCAAAAAAATTTCTATAAATTTTCGATTTGTCGGAATATTGAAAAGGACAACGAAGAAAGAAAACGATTTCTTCTCTGCAACTCTCTGTCTCTGAAAAACGCAATCCATCGCAAGGTATTCTGTGTTTGTGGATTTGGATTAGGCTTGTAATCCGAATCTGATTTCTTGGATTATCCCACTTCTGAATTCGTGTAACCCCAAGCAATAGGGACGAATTACAGATTTCGGAAAGTGATTCAATCACGATCCTAGAAATTATCCAAGTATTATTGTTATTCTGTAATCCCTAAAACTAACATTCGAAATCTGTAATTTTTATGTAAAGGAATAACAATGGCAGAATCTGTCAGGGACATGAGTTCCAAATTCGGAAAACTTGATAAGTTTGAAGGAAACGACTTTCGTCGTTGGCAGAAGAAGATGCACTTTCTTCTCACCACTCTGAAAGTTGTGCATGTTTTGAGTACCCCTGCCCCTGAAGCCCAAGAAAACGAAACGCTGGAACACACCAGAAAACGCTGCAAGTGGGAAAACGATGACTACATCTGTCGTGGACACATCCTAAATGGCATGTCTGACTCTCTCTTTGATATCTATCAAAATCATGAATATGCAAAAGATCTGTGGGATGCCCTTGAATCCAAATACATGGCAGAGGACGCTTCTAGTAAGAAGTTTCTCGTGAGTAATTTTAACAATTACAAAATGGTGGATTCGAGGCCTGTCATGGAACAGTACAACGAACTCATGAGGATTTTGGGACAATTTGAACAACACAAGATGAATATGGATGAGTCCATATCTGTCTCAAGTGTTATTGACAAATTTCCCCCATCCTGGAAAGATTTCAAACACACTTTGAAACACCAAAAGGAGGAGTTGTCTCTTGTACAACTTGGCAGTCACTTGAGAATTGAGGAGGGCCTACGGGTCCAAGAAAGTGGCAAAGGAAAGGAGAAAGAGATTCCTGGATCTTCTGTGAACATGGTGGAAGATGACAAAAACCAGAAAAACAACAAGTTTGGGAAAAGAAAGAAGAAGGACGACAATCAAAAGGGTTCCAACAAGAAACCAAAACTTGTGTGTTGGAATTGCAACAAACCTGGTCACATAAAACGTGATTGTCGTCTGAGAAAGAACAAGAATGGTGCAAGCACTTCTGGACAGGGATCTAAGGATCAAGGTCCAAAACCACAACAAGGTCAGAATCTTATTTCTGGAACTACTTCTGTTATATATCATGTAACACTTATTCCTGAAACATTTTATGTGCAGGATGATGATCATACATGGTGGGTAGACTCGGGGGCGACGAGTCATGTATGTAAAGATCGCCGTTGGTTCAAGGAGTATGAAGTAGTAGATGATGGATCGGTGCTGTATATGGGAGACCATAATAAAGCTTCGGTTGTTGGTCGTGGTTCTGTGTCTTTAGTTTTTAGTTCTGGAAAAAGTCTTCATCTTAGAAATGTAATACATGTTCCTAAGATTAGGAAGAACTTGGTTTCTGGTGGTGTATTAAATAAGTGTGGTTATAAACAGGTTTATGAGTCTGATAAGTATATCTTATCAAAGTGTGGTACATTTGTTGGATTTGGGTATTTTACAAATGGTATGTTTAGATTGAATGTAAATAACAATAATGCAGATTGTATATATATGGCTTGTTCTAGTATTGATGATTCTTCTCTTTGGCATGCACGTTTAGGGCATGTTCATTATAAACGTATGCTTGAAATGTCTAAAAATGGATTAATTCCACCGTTTGATGTTAACATAGAGAAGTGTAAAACCTGCATGTTAACTAAGATAACTAGACAACCATTTTCAAATGTGAAAAGAGATTCTGTTATGCTTGAATTAATACATAGTGATCTATGTGACTTTCATGCAACTCCATCCTTAGGTAATAAGAAATACATAGTAACGTTTATTGATGATTACTCTCGGTTTTGCTATGTATATTTATTACATTCTAAGGATGAAGCCCTTGATAAATTCAAAATTTATAAAACTGAAGTTGAGTTGCAACAAAATGACTTAATCAAGAAACTTCGTACTGATAGAGGTGGTGAGTATTATGATCCTAGTTATTTCCAATCTGTAGGAATCATTCATGAAATTACATCACCATACAGTCCTCAACAAAATGGTATTTCTGAAAGGAAAAATAGAGTTCTCAAGGAAATGATGAACTCTATGTTGTCATACTCAGGATTGAGTGATGGGTTTTGGGGAGAAGCTATGTTAACAGCTTGTTATCTTTTGAATAGGGTTCCAAACAAAAGGAACAAAATAACTCCCTATGAACTGTGGTACAAAAAGAAACCAAACTTAGGATATCTTAAAGTTTGGGGGTGTCGAGCAGTTGTAAGACTGACTGAACCTAAAAGGAAAAATTTGGGTGAAAGAGGTATTGATTGTATTTTCATTGGTTATGCTGAGCATTCCAGGGCTTATAGGTTCTTTGTTTTAGAACCTAATGATTATGTTTCAGTTAATACTGTCATAGAATCAAGAGATGCAATGTTTGATGAAAATCGTTTTTCATCCATACCTAGACCAAAGGACATGGCCCCTAGTTCCAGTGGGACAAACAAGGAAAATATAGTTGTACCAAACACTGATGAATCACTTGAGCTCCGAAGAGGAAAAATAGATAGAAAGGCTAAATCTTTCGGTCCTGATTTTCAGCTTTATCTAGTTGAGGGTTCTAGAGATGAAATTGCAAATCAATATTCATATTGTTTTAGTGTTGAAGAAGATCCTAAAACATTTGATGAGGCAATGAAATCTCAAGATGTTGCTTTCTGGAAAGAAGCAATAAATGATGAAATGGATTCCATCATGGGAAATAACACGTGGGTTTTATCTGATCTTCCACCTGGATGCAAACCTTTGGGTTGCAAGTGGATATTTAAGAGGAAGATGAAAGTAGATGGAACAATTGACAAGTTCAAAGCTCGATTGGTTATTCAAGGTTTTAGACAAAAACCTGGGATTGACTACTTTGATACTTATGCACCTGTTGCTCGTATTTCTACTATTAGATTGATGATTGCCTTAGCTGCAATTCATAATCTGGTCATTCACCAAATGGATGTCAAAACAGCATTCCTGAATGGTGATTTGGATGAAGAAGTATACATGAAGCAACCTGAGGGTTTTGTTATGCTAGGTAATGAGCATAAAGTATGCAAATTGGTTAAGTCCTTATATGGGCTGAAACAAGCACCTAAACAGTGGCATCAAAAGTTTGATGATGTTGTCTTAAGTAATGGTTTTATGCTAAATCAATCGGACAAGTGTGTATATAGTAAGTTTGATGCGTCTAGTAAAGGAGTGATCATATGCTTGTATGTGGATGATATGTTGATCTTCGGTACTGATCAAAGGCAAGTTGATATGACCAAAGAATTTTTATCTTCTCAATTCTCTATGAAGGATATGAGGGAGGCAGAAGTGATTCTTGGTATAAGAATCAAGCGTGAACATCAAGGAATTTCTATTTCACAGTCTCATTACATTGAGAAAGTACTTAAGAAATTCAATTGTTTGGATTGTTCTCCTGTGAGTACTCCGTTTGATCCAAGTATGAAGCTCATACCTAATACTGGTCAAGCAGTTTCACAGCTTGAATATTCAAAGGTCATTGGTTGTTTGATGTATGCCATGACCAGCACAAGGCCTGATATTGCTTTTGTTGTAAGAACGCTAAGTAGGTTTACTAGCAATCCTAGTACTCATCACTGGCAAGCAGTAAGGCGGGTGTTGAAGTATTTGAAGAAAACCATGGATTGTGGTTTGACTTATGTAGGGTTTCCTTCTGTGATTGAAGGGTATACTGATGCTAGTTGGATTTCAAACATGGAGGACCACTCCTCAACAAGTGGTTGGGTTTTTCTTCTTTGAGGAGGTGCAATCTCCTGGGCATCCAAGAAGCAAACTTGTATCACAAAGTCAACTATGGAATCAGAATTTGTAGCCCTTGCAGCTGCTGGGAACGAAGCAGAATGGTTAAGGAATTTGATTTATGAGATTCCTTTGTGGCCAAAACCGATTTCACCCATTTCTATACACTGTGACAGTTCTGCCACTTTGGGCAAGGCCTATAGTCAAGTGTATAATGGAAAGTCGTGACATTTGGGTGTTAGACATAGTATGGTACGTGAGCTCATAACTCATGGTATTATTTCTGTTGATTGGGTTCGATCTCAACAGAATTTAGCTGATCACTTGACGAAGGGGTTAGCTAGAGACTTGGTAGCAAAGTCGGTGATAGGGATGGGTTTAAAGCCCACTTGATATTTCTATGGATAAGATACCCAATTCCCTTCTAATACGATGTTAGAAGCTGAATTCAATGTGGAAAGCTTATTTATGGAGATTGAAGCGCATTTGTATTACATCATCCCAAGGTATGTGCTTAAACCTGTAGAGTTAAGGTAGGTTGAATTAAGTTCTTAATAGTTCTTTTGAAAAAGTGTATTTACAGGTGCATGATTTAAAAGGACTACCTATATGAGTGTGAAGTGTTGCCGCTTTAGAAGGCTTTGGGCTAAGCTTTTTATGCACTCATGAATGGATAGGACACATGGCGGTAATAGTGTCAAGTATGAAACATTAGAATTTGTGTAAACTTATGTGTATAGTATCTTCAGTTACTCAAATGAGTTGATGGGTTCAATCCTTAGGACACCCAGATTCTCGAGTATTTGAAATGTGTATTATACTAATATGAAAATTCAATCTTCAAGACATTTTCATTTATGCATGAGTTTGGTTTTGCGTTTGCTTTTAGTTAATTAACGATTACACTAAAATGGGGGAGGAATGTTGGTGATTTTAGTGTCATCAATATATTTTAGTATAGTCTTATTTAATATCGAGACAGGCTGAGTTCATTTTACATTCCGAGTCTGGAGGTGCGGGGTGCACACTCGGATAGTTAAATGTGGACTCAGGAAATCGGGGGTCCGGGGGCAGCGCCCCTGGGGACGGGGTTCCAAAAACGAATTGTTATGACCAAAAACGGTTTTCCCGCCAAAAACCGTTTCCCGTCAAAACTTTCCCGCCAAAATTTTCCCGCCAAAAAATTTTCTATAAATTTTCGATTTGTCGGAATATTGAAAAGGACAACGAAGAAAGAAAACGATTTCTTCTCTGCAACTCTCTGTCTCTGAAAACGCAATCCATCGCAAGGTATTCTGTGTTTGTGGATTTGGATTAGGCTTGTAATCCGAATCTGATTTCTTGGATTATCCCACTTCTGAATTCGTGTAACCCCAAGCAATAGGGACGAATTACAGATTTCGGAAAGTGATTCAATCACGATCCTAGAAATTATCCAAGTATTATTGTTATTCTGTAATCCCTAAAACTAACATAAAGCAACAGGGGTGCTTTTGGAATCTTTTACATGATTCTTCTTAAGATGACACGACTGCTCATGATTGAGCATAGTGCCATATAAGGTAGAGAGAGTCATAGATTTTAGATCCTTTGATAGCTTGAGACACATTGAATAACTGTCCCAGCTTTCAGGTAAACACTCTAAGAACTTTGTCAGTATTTCAAAGTTAGAATATTCCTTACCAACGGTTTTCATATCTATAATTAAACAGTTAAATCGCTGATGTACTTCAGAGAGAGATTCATTCTTTCCACAAATGAAGCTCTCATACTGTCTTACCAGGTTGATCTTTCTTGAGTCCTGGACTTTAGACGTACCTTCATATTGAACACATATTGTGTCCCACATGGCTTTGGAGGTTTTCAGGTTCATGACGGAATGGTAGACTTCGTCAGGAAGAGCCATGGAAAGAATGGATCTGGCTTTTGTGTCGATAGCCACTTTCTTCTTGTCTTCATCAGACCAATTGTGAGGTTCTTTAGGAATGATTCTTTCAGGAATTGTAGCTCTAGTAGCAGTGCCTGGAACTTCAGGATCAATCCTAACAGGAATATATGGGCCGTTTTCAATGTAATAAGGCATAGTAGGGTCTACATCTTCTAAGAAGAGTATCATCCTATTTTTCCACAGATTAAAGTTATCTCTGGAAAATCTAGGGGGTTTTGCAAGAGAACCATTGTCAATATAGTTTGTGTTTGTGTTGGTAGCCATTATAAGAAATAGCAAGGAAGAGAAAAGATTAGTATAAGCAAGATCTTGTTTATGAGGTTAAACAATCTGCTCTGATACCACTTGTTGGTCCCGAAAGGGTTATACAAGTTTGTAGAAGGGGGGTTGAATACAAACACACAGATTTTACTTTTCTAAATTGTTTATTGATATTTATCAAACAATTTACAACTTGTTGCGGAATAAGATTAAGGAGTAAACCTAATCTAAACAAGTTATGAGAATCACTAAGATTTTCTTGCACTAGAATTAAGACAGAAAGAAGATAAGAATATTAAGTATAATATTTGTTGGTCCCAGCTATGGATTAGCAATGGTAAACAAGTATTGTAGAAGGGGGGTTGAATACAATACACAAAAATTTTCACTTAATTAATTCTTTATTGATTTAAAATCAAGAATTACACATAGAAAACTTAAAGATTGTTGTGGAACAAAACAGATAAAATCTGCTTAAACAATCTAACACAAAGTCACACAGAGAATAAGAACAATTGTAAAACACTTAGTACAAACAATGAACTTTTGAGAGAGGAGAGAAATGCCAGCACTTGAGAGCTTGGAGAGTCTGTAACCTGATTAGGTTGCAAGGAAGGAGATGACCTCTTTATATAGTGCCTCATGCATTAAATGCATGGACACTTGTCAAGCAGAGCTTGGAAGGTAGGATGGAAGCAGGTCTTCTAAAAAGTACTGGGATGTACTTTTGTCTTTGCACATTTGTCTTGAAGCGTTGACCTGTATGTTGAAGTTGAACTTTCTTGAAAGAGATAAGAAATCCAAAGAACTTTTTTCTGATCCTTGGATTATGTCTCTGTCATTGCAAGATATCCCAAATATATTTTGCAGATAAAGTGGAATATACCTGTTGTAAACTGTTGCCCTAGGATCTCTTCAAAGATATCTTCAAGAATTCTTTCTTAAGGAATTCTCTGCCGATCATGTCTTCAACATCTTCTAGAGATCCTGCCGATCATGTCTTCAACATCTTCAAGAGATCCTGCCGATCATGTCTTCAACATCTTCAAGATATCATGTCGATCATGTCTTCAAGATTATCCTTGCTCTTCAAGTGTACTGGCCTAAGACCTTAGGAGGTCTCAAGTAGCAGCTTAATCTTTGGTTGAGAAGTCTATCTTCAATCCGCTTTGAAGATATACTTCTACTTTGTTTCTTCGGTTGATCTTCGACTTCACCGAACATTTTTATACAATTAAGCTGCTTGTAAAGAACCTAAAAATTATTCTAAGTATGAACTGTGTAAAAATGAAAGACTGAGGTCATCTTCAAATCTTAAGTGACCCAACAATTTCCCGATATTTGAGGATGACATCCATAGTTAGAATCTAAAGAGTAAATACTGAATAATTCTTTTTGACCCTTGTTTACTCTTTTTGGGTTCTTTTCACATAGTCGATTCTTTTTGTTCTTTTTGGAATTTTTTTTGTTTTGTATTGACATTTACATGTAAGATGAACTAATAAAGTATAGTTGTACAAACAAATGAAAGAAAAAGGAAAGAAGTATAGACAATATGAACAGAACAAAAATTACTTGCATCTTTGGAGGGGCAAGTTGAAACTTGTGTCTGGCTTGAGGATTCTTCATTGTGATCACTTTAGTTTTTCTTCGGATGTTCCAAATCTTCAAGCCATCAACCAAAAGAGTCTGTGATTTTAGGTAGGAGACAAACCATGACAATCTTTGAGGGAGGGTTGAGTTTGAGTGAATCAGCTTCCTGTTCAGCAGCAGCATCATTTGTCTTTGTTTTGCTACCCCTCAGTTAGATCAGCCGGTCTTTGTGTTTCTCCCCCTAGACCGGTCCACCATTTTTTCGAGTTGGACGCTGGATATGAGTACTGAGGGTTGATGTTGCTCCCCCTCAGATGAATTCTCCCCCTCAGCGGCCAACGGAGAAAAAAAACTAAGAAATGTTGAGTGAAGGAAGGTTGAGTGTGATGTGAGAGAAGGATATAGGATTTAGGGAAGGTGAGAAATTTATGGGGAAGAGAGAAGGAAGATAGTCTATAAAATTTGCCTAAAAAATTGGGAAAGATGTAGGTAAAATAACATCGGTGGGGGTGGTCTAAAAAATGTGGCAAGAAAAAATGGAAGGGGGGTATTTGATTTTCGTCAGTTAGGAATTTATGGGAAGGTTGGGTGTCGGTGGTGGGGGGGGGGGGGGGGATGGGGTTGTCTTCGGCCGAAAATTGAAAGGGGTGGGGGTTGTGAAGGGCGTCGGCAGCCGACTAGGGTGTTTGGGTTGCTTGTCGGTGGGAAGCAGCAGCAAGGGCAACGGTCACCATGGTGATCGGCAGCAGCAGCGCCGATGGTGATGCTGTCGGCAGGGTTCCGGGCAGCAGCGGTAGCCGACAGGTGGCAGTGGCTTAGGATCGGTGGAGATGCTCTTTGTTTCGGTGGTGGCTTTGGAGATGGAGGGATTTTGTGAGGTGAGTGTTAGAGAAATATAGGACCGGAAATATATAGAAGGGATGGAAAAAGTAGTGTAGTTTAGATTTTAGGTGATAGGATAGCTTGTGTTTGTTTGGGGGTAACATTGGGTTTGTTGGGATGGAAAAAGGAGTGGTGTGGATTAAAGGTAAATATGGATAGGTAAAGAAATGGATTAAAGGTCATTATAGTTTCGGTAGGTAGCAACAAAAAAATGTGGGGTTTTGTGATTGTCGGCAGAAAATTTGGCTATGGGGTTTTGGGTTTCGGTCGAAAAAAAATAAGAGGGTGTGGGTGATAAAAAAAGCATTTGGATGGTGGGGATGCACGTTGGCATGGGTAGACAAACACATAAAAAAAATGGGGCTGCTTCGCCGCCGCTGGTGCTTCGCTCCCTTTGTGGCTCGATTTCCCTGTGTGGCTCTAAATCCCTGTGTGGCTCTAAACCCCTTGTGGCTTTTTTAGTCTTTTGTTTCCAGGCATGAGCAGCATTTAGGAAAACACAACCAAGTAGAGTGGATCATACCCACTTTCATCAAGGAGAAAAACTTCAAAGTGGCACCTTCCCACTTTTTCTCTTACCTTCAGGCTTTGCTTATGCAAGAATGTCAAGGAATCAGTTTTTTGATTGCCTTTAGTTGGAACGGTTGGGGACTTATCCTTGCGGTGGAAAAACAAGCTTACGAAGCGGCTTATCTGAGTCACTTCCGTTTTTTTCTTGTCTTTAACTTTATGTTGTATTTAAGTCCTTTCATTTCTGGTGTATTACTCAGTTATGTAACGTTCCTTACTTTAATGATAGGATTGTTCCGTTCGGGTGACGGTTAGGCCGTTGCACGTTTCGTGACGCAATCATTTTCCTTAAAAAAAAAATGGGTTTTCAAAAGGATCATGGGTTTTCAAAAAAAATGGGTTTTCATGGCATGGCACGTTGACATGGGTAGAGAAAGGGATTTGGAGGGGCTAAGGATCAAGATGATGTCATGAAGATGATGTCATAAGAATATTTGGGTTTTCAAAACTTGTAGTTTACTGTCGAAAAATATGTAGTTTACTTTTTTTTTTAATTTTCTTTTCTTTTTCTCTCTCTCTTTTTTATTATTATTATTATTCTTTTCTCTCTCTTTTTTTTTATTTTTCTTTTCTCTCTATTTTTTATTTTTATTTTCTTTTCTCTCTCTTTTTGTTTTGATGTTTTTTTATACATAAAAAATTGAGCAAAAATCTTCAAAAGATTTGTGAGAGAAATCTTTAGAAGATTTGTGAGAGAAATATTCAGAAAATTGGTTGGGAAATCTTCAAGAGTGATCTTCAAACGTTACACATAGTCATGAATGGATGGATCTTCAAATCCAGGATGTTGTGCAAAAGAAAGAGAAGGTTGAAGTTGAGAGGCAGAGGAAAATCTTCAGGAATGGAAGAGGGCAAATTGGTAGAAGTAGAGGAGAAGGGAATAATTGGTGAGATGTGAGAGTGATGGGAAGTTAGGGAAGTTGGTAAAAGGTATGGGAAAAAATAAGAATAAGAGAGAAAGGTCTGTAGGCAAAGTCGGTAGGCAAGAGTTGGTAGGCAATGAGGGGAATATGTAGGCAAGGAGTTAGGATGAGGAAGATACTGAAAGATGTAGGAGGGGATGATGGCAGTCTGTCAAGAATAGGATCTCCAGTAGGTGGTAGACTTGAAGAGGAGTCGTCATCAGAGGAGCTTTGATGTTCAGTATGGACTTGTGGAGATGTAAGATATATGAAGAAAATATAGACTTTAGGAAATGATACACTTAGGAAAGACAAACTTATGAGTGATAGACTTAGGAAAGACATACTTAGGAAAGACAGACTTATGAGTGATAGACTTAGGAAAGACATACTTAGGAAATGAGGGTGAGAGGTAAGGTAAAAAGGTGAGAGGGTTAGAGTGTATAGTTAAGAGGGGTAGAGTGTTTGAATAGAAAAAGAAGGGTGAGGATTAGAAGTAAAGATATCTTTGGTAGAGTACCTGTCAATTCTGTGAAGAAGAGGTGAAACACTTAGCTGATACAAGAGCAGTTGAGAGGGTGTGACCTTCTGGATCATCCATGTCATTTATCTAGGCCATGAAGCACACATTTGAAATGTCCTTCTCGCTTTCAGATGTGGGTTCATCTGCCAGATCATGAGTTTTAGCAGGCAGACCCTTTCCCTTTCTGACTAGCCTTTCGTTTCTTTCCTTTTCTCTCTTGTATTTTTCTTTGTATCTTTCAGCCCGGTCAGAGTCATGTTTGGATCTTCCCGGTTTTGAGGAAAAATGGTCTGAGGAAGAAGTTCTGGGTTTTTCAAAACGTTTACTTCTACACTCAGAGGCAAAATGGCCCTTTTTACCACAGTTAAAACATTCCTCATTAGATTTGTCCGAAGAGGAGTGTTTGGAGAGAGAAGAGGAGGGTTTTCGACTAGACTTGGATTTTTCAGAAGAAAAGTGAGATTTGGATTTAGAATACCCATCCATCCTGGCCATTCCATCTGATAATTTGCCAACTGAAGTTTCCTCACATTCATCATCAGCGTCACTAAGATATGCTTCTGAATGTTCATTGGGATCTTCTTGACTATCATGATCAGAGTCAGATGGGTAGGTGATTCTTGGAGTACACGTAGTTCTTTTGGAAGAGTCACTTAAGAGAGCTATAGAAGAGCTCTTTATATCGGTGATGATAGACTTCCTTTGCAGCTTAGTCTGCTCATAGTTGAAGAGAGTTCCATAAAGAGCAGTGAGAGGCATACGATCAAGATCCTTGGTTGTCTTTATACAAGTACTGATGTTTTCCCAAAAATCAGGAAGACAATCCATAAACTTGCACAGGACTTCCTCATTATCATACATGCGACCCAACAGTTTAAGATCATTAAGAAGACTGTTAAAGCGGTTATAGTAGTCTGAAAGAGATTCTCCTTTCTCATAAGAGAAAAGTTCATATTTTCTAACAAAAGCAATCTTTCTGCTCTTTTTCACTTCAGACGTACCTTCATAAAGAACACACAGAGTGGACCACATTTCCTTAGCAGTAGAAAAGTTTACAAGAGAATGATAAACCTCATCAGGCAGAGAGAGGGCGATGATGGCTCTGACTTTAGTGTCAAGAGCTACAAGACGTTTATCTTGTTAGTCCCAGATGGCTATAACAAGTATTGTAGAAGGTGGGGGTTGAATACAATACTCAAAAATTTCACAATTTTAATTCTATTATTGAAAATCTTTCAACAAGAATTACACATAGAAAACTTAAGACTGTTGTGGAAAAGAACAGATAAACTATTCTAACAATCTTACACAAAGTATACTAACAAAACAACTAAGAACACTTAGAACAAAGCTATAAAGTTTTTAAGCAATATGGAGATTTCTTGCACTGAGAGAGAAGTCCAGAAAGCGTAGTTTGCATGGAGCCTTCTACTTCCTTTTATAGTGAAGATACAAGTATTGTGCATTAAATGCTCATGACACTTGTCATAAGGAGATTGGATAGAAGGTGTAGTACTCTGAAAAGTTGATGTTTCCAAATCACCTTTTTCCTTGGAACCAGGAAGAGTGCCCATGCTGATTTAGACGTCATCTAAAAGTAGAGAGTACTAGGTTGACATTTTTACCAACCACTGGATTATTGCCAAACCTGGAGGATCTTCTTGATGTGTTTTCCAAGACAATTTTATCGATGAAGTTCTACCGATATAACTGTCATTGGTCTCTAAAAATCATCTGCAAGAAAATCTATTTACATGAAGATCCCACCGAGATGAACATCCTTATCGGTGGGATGGATTTGGCCGATGTGTCAAGACACCATCGGTGGTGAGCATGTCCACCGACGTGTGAAGACACCATCGGTGGTGAGCATGTCCACCGACGTGTGTAGACACCATCGGTGGTGAGGATGTCCACCGATGTGTGAAGACATAATTCGGTGGACATTGACTTGTATGTATCTTGAGAAGAGTCTTCTTAATTCCGCAAGGAGAAACTCTTCAAGCTTGGTTTCGGTTGATCTTCGACTTCACCGAACAGTTGCTATCTTGTACAAGTCATTCAAAGAACCATGCTAAAATATTCTAAGTATGATTTTAGGGAAAACATCGATGAGTCAATTTCAAATCTTTGGTGACCCAACAATCTCCCCCTATTTGAATTTGAGCTTCTTCCTTAGAATATTTAAGAGTATTGAAAGGTAAAATGCATTTTGACCCTTTTTACTCTTTTTGGGTTCTTTTCACATAGACCATTCTTTTTGTTCTTTTTGATCTATTTTTCTTGTGTATGAGTATGTATACTATTTACAATATTTACAAGTAAAAGTAAAGAGAAGTTATGTGCAGAAAGAGAATTCAAAAAGACAAGTACTTGTATTTGGATAAGTTTTTCTCGTACATTTGTCAAAAGGAGAAACAAACTTTTACACGTACCACATAGAAAGATGAAGATCTATTTCTTGGATGTTTGTCGGCGCTTGATCTCATCTAACACATTTCGGTAGAAAGGTTGAGCTTCGGTGATGTAGGGAAAAAGATTGGAGATACCTTCAAGGAATAAAGTATCGGCGATGGGGATTTGTGCAAATCTGAAAAAGGCCCGATGACCAAAACCATCATTGAAGAATAATCCTGGAATCGGTGAGAGGCTCAAAGTCGTAGTGGGATAAGACACAGATGTAGGGATGGACAAATTTAGGTTGCTTATGTTTGGAATTTTCCCTTCAGTTGCCATTTCCTTGAACACCTTGTCTATAGGATTCTTAACTTTGGGAAGAATGATTTCTTCTTTCATCGATTAAAGTTTTGATCTTTCATCGGTGGACAGAGTGATGTTGTGTTTTCTTTTAATCTCTTTCATCTTTTTCATCAATCCATCAATGTACTTGACAAAGATGTCTTTCTTTAGGTTTGCACTTCTGACCAAGTGTCGAGAGATCTCATACCATTCGGGGAGACCGAAATGTTTGAGGTGAACATCTCTTACACTTTTCATAGAGCCATCTTCTCTATCGATGATCAGCCTGATATCCTTTGGGTTGGTTCTGGAGGTAGCAATTTTGACGTTTGAGATCGGGGAGTTGTTGATTCGGTGGTACATGGTCTTTTTGTACCAACTGATCTCTTCATTCCTTTCTTTTTCAATTTCACTTAGCACCGATTTTTGGGTGAAGAGTGCATCGGCAGATTTGACTTTGAGGGCCTCTTCTTTTGCAACTTCCAAAGAGAGAGCCTTGGAATCATCTAAGGCTTTTTGAGCTAATCTGGCTTCCTCGATCTCCTGAGGAGTCAGCCCGAGGTTGGATTCCTGAGATTGTTGAGAATGAGGTTTTAGCTTCAAGGTTTGTGCATCGGCAGGTCGAGTTCCATATTTTGCCAATTCTTTGCTTTTCTTTTCTTCTTCGGCCAACTGTTCAGCTGTGAGAGTTTCCTTACCTTTGTCTTTGGGAGATTTGGATTTTTGCTCCCGCTTAGAAGATGCATGGATTTTCTCCCCCTCAACAGCTGCATGTTCGATTTCCACCGATGGTAATTTCGGTGGTGTGAAGATAAAATCGGTGGTACCTGTATGTTTCGGAGGAGAGGTTTTCGGTGAAGGCATTCCTGAAGCTTTGGTGGCTTGTGATGATTTTTCGGTAGAAGGTGGAGGCATGTTGCTGATAGTTCTTTTAATAGAGGGCAATTTTGGTTGACCTGTAGATTTCTCCCCCTCAGCAGCAGCCGGAATCTTAAAACCCAACTGAGTGAATACACTGTCAAACTTGCAGTGAAGATGAGCCAAACTCTGAGTGGTGTCATCGGAGATCAGTGTAAAATCACCCAAGTCCATTTCTCATTGGGCTTTCTCTTGCATGTTGTCAGATTTGGTGTGAAGAGAGTTGAGAGAATCGACTATGCTCTGTTTAAGATCTTGATGAGACTTGGCTTCTTGAATGAGTTTCTGGAGTTCAGTATCCTTGACGAGAGAGGATGACTTGAAGGTACCAAACGATGTAGCAAGATCCCCATGAGAATTTGTCAAGGATTCCACCTTTGTAGATAAGGAAACAATGGAATTATGGACAGGCTGAAGAGCAGCTGCAAGTGCATCGGCGAGTATCTGCGGCAATTGAGACTCGATCACGGAGATTCTTGAGTTTACCTGTGTAGTTATGGAAAGAATTGATTCCTTGAGGGATTCAAGCTTAGTGCTGACGAGCCGACATTGATGAGCACATTCCTGAATATCAGTATGGAATGCAGAGCGTGGCTTAGTACTTGAAGAGGTAACACCACCGAATTCCGGGAGACGGAATGGTAGTCGTAGTCGATCTTCTTCGGGAGTGATAGTGGGGAGAAAATTCGATAACACATCGGGATATAGAATTTCCGGTGTAGGGGGTTTCGGCGAGGAGAAGCCTCACGTATCGGTGTGGGAGAACGTCGGGGTGTGGGTTCTTTCGGTGTGGGTTCTTTCGATGGAGATGGAGATCGTCGGGGTGTGGGTTCTTTCGGTGGAGATGGAGATCGTCGGGGTGTGGGATCTTTCGGTGGAGATGGAGATCGTCGGGGTGTATCTTGCTTTGGGGACTCGGCGGGGTTTTCTTCGGTGGACGGGATGGTTCGAGGAGAACCAGTGTCACCCAAAAGAAAATCAAAGAAGTCATGTGGGGGGGATTCGGTGGGGGGATCCCTGATCGGGTTGTGAGATGTCATCGATCATAAACTGATCAGGTGAAAGGCTGTGTAGTGAAAAATCGGAGCCTTCGAGGGGAGAGACCCCGAAGTCATCTCCTCCACCCAAAGAAGTGTGTGGGGAGGTAAAGTGTGGTTCCTCCAAATGTACAACTGAGATCTGTAGAGAGACAATGGAGGAGTCGTTGGGGTTAATAACGGATTCCCTTGGCCCGGAGGGTTGAAGTTCAACAACTGGCGATTTTTGAGAATCGTCAGTTGGCTTAGTCGGTGGGGCCGAAAGCTTTCGAGACCTCTTTAATAGAGATCTCAAAGGGGATGATGAGTGCCTCC
This sequence comes from Saussurea involucrata, assembly GCA_033807775.1. NCBI lineage: Eukaryota > Viridiplantae > Streptophyta > Magnoliopsida > Asterales > Asteraceae > Saussurea > Saussurea involucrata. The sequence goes on from CM066313.1 coordinate 16,404,825, forward strand.
GCTTGTGAGATGGGATGTGAACCGGGGAAGCCTCCGAGGGATCTCTCAGTGGCGTGGTTCGAGAAGCGGGTGCGGAGGCGTCGGTGGCCTTACGTTGTTTCTTTTGAGTGCCACCCGACTTAACTCGGGAACGGGGAGAAGGGACCACTACAGTTGGAGTGATTTCGGGAATTTCCGGGTGTTGAAATCCGGGGATTTCCGCATCACCCCAATGTAGATCGGGAGAGAGAGCAAAAGTGATCATACCTTGTCTTAAAGGGCGATCGATGGCGAGAGGTCCAACATTGAGAGTTTTGACCCCGACTATTGGAGAAGTCCAATCATAGGTAAATCGGGGAGAAGGAGATTTTCGGTCGACCTCCAAAGCCTTTCCAAGCTTGTGCTGAATGATCATGGAGATGAAGCGCGGGTAGGCAACGTAACACTTCTTGGGGTGCTTAATCACTTCAGTGAGTTCGGTGAAGAAGTATTGCGCAAAGTCCACATGTCTTTGGAAGATTAGTGCATGAACTAGCTTAGTGATGTAGGACGGGGATTGATCGTGCCCACTTATCTTTCTAGAGAGACAATGGATCACATGAGCAAAGAAAAAGTTCCAAACACCACCCATTTTGTTGCGAGTGAGAGTACCTGTACCTTTTGAGGATTTGGTTACTTTGTCATCAGATTGGTGCACATAGCCAATGGCACTAATAACTTGTTCAAGAAATTTATTGACGTGCATGTCTACATAAGAGGAGAAGGCATCAATCTTGAGGGCACGACGAACGTCATCAACGCCAAATGTGAGATCGTGATCACGTTCCTCGTCCGTGAGAATGGATGCATGGATGGCTTCGTTAGATGGGTCGTACACACAGGTGAGCCAAAAGTTGCCAATGAGCAGCTTGCTCATTTTTGGATTGCAAGAAAAAGCATGGAGGAGAGGAGATCGAGTTAAGAAGTTGATGATGGTGTCGAACTCGGGATGTGCGGGATCGGATTCGAAATGTGCGACGTGGTTGCAAGGGTTGAATATAAGGTCTTCAAAGCATGTGGGTATCTTGGTGGGTGCCATTGTAGAAGGTGAGCAGAGAGAGGATGATTAGGGTTCGAATGAGGAAGGCGATGGGTTTTATTTATAGGGAAAAGGAATAGGGTTATGGATTCAAAAAGGAGAGGGAACGGTTATGAGGGAGGGTTAAATAAAATAAACAAATTTAAAAAAATAATGATGAGGGATTTGGGGATGTGTGGTCAAAAACGGCTTGGAATGGGAAGGGTCAGCCATCACACTGACACTTAGGGTTTCTTTTAGGCTCATGGTTGCATAGGGAAACGTACTAGATAAGCTTAAAGTTATTCGGTAAATATTTCGGTGGAACATTTCTCACCGACGATATATAATCAAGAGACATCGGTGGTAGAAATCTTACCGATGAATTTCAACGGAGATCGGGGTATATGTCGGTGGTGAGATGAGGAACAAATCGTCGGTGGAGATTACCGAATAGGATTTCGGTGTTGAGTAGGGCCACCGACAAAGATGTTCTATCGAATAGAATTTAGAGAGAATCGGTGTAATCTCGAGAATCTGTGTAACACATAGCCACCGATGGGGAAATCCAAGAGGTGTCGGTGGAAGAAACCTCACCGATGAAAGAGAATTACCACGGAGATCGGTGACATCGGTGGAAAAGAGGTTGATCACCGATGATTCAGGTGAATTTCGGTGAAGAGCAAGGTCACCGATGAAGATTGACCTAGAAGATTGTTGTCGGTGAAGAGGTTGATCACCGAAAGCAATTAACACCGAAGGTCATTACCACTGATGAGAGGTTTTTTTTTTTATAGGAGGAGGAATCACCTACTAAAGGTTGCACATTCCAAGTTCACTTATCAGAAAATTGAACCTGGCTTCATCCAAGGGTTTGGTGAACAAGTCTGTAAGCTGAAGATCTATAGGAATGAAGTGCAGCTCAATGTCACCTTTGGAAATGTGATCCCTGATGAAATGATATCTGATGTCTATGTGCTTTGATCTTGAGTGCAAGACAGGATTATTTGCAATGGCAATTGCACTAGAGTTATCACATAGAATGGGAACTTTGGAGTAGTTTTGATTGTAGTCCTTCAACTGATTTTTCATCCACAGGATCTGAGCACAGCAGCTTCTAGCAGCTACATATTCAGCCTCAGCAGTAGAGGTTGACACAGAGTTTTGTTTCTTGCTGGACCAACTAACTAATTTGCCACCAAGGAGTTGGCAGCTACCTGTGGTACTTTTTCTATCAATCTTGGAACCTGCATAATCTGAATCTGAATACCCAATTAGTTCAAAGCCTGAGTCTTTGGGATACCAAAGACCCAGGAGCATGGTACCTTTTAGATACCTGAAAACCCGTTTAACAACATCCAAATGAGATTTCTTTGGATTGGCTTGATAACGGACACAAAAACAGGTAGCAAACATAATATCCGGTCTGCTAGCAGTTAAGTAAAGGAGAGAACCAATCATACCCCGATAATGGGTAACATCCACAGATTCACCATTTAAATCCATATCAAGTTTCAAAGGTGGTGCCATGGGAGTTTTCATAGGAGAGCTGTCTAAAAAGTTGAATTTCTTCAGAAGGTCACGAATATATTTACTTTGATTTATAAAAATTCCTTCTGAAGATTGTTTGACCTGAAGGCCCAAAAAGAATGTAAGCTCTCCCATCATGCTCATCTCATATTCACTCATCATGAGAGAAGCAAATTCATCACAAATTGATTCATCAGTGGCACCAAAGATGATGTCATCCACATAGATTTGAACAAGAATAAGATTACCTGAGGTGTGCTTGAGAAAAAGAGTGTTGTCAATAGTACCTCTAGAGTATCCATTTTTCAAGAGAAAAATAGCAAGAGTGTCATACCAAGCACGTGGAGCTTGATTGAGCCCATACAGAGCTTTGTCAAGTCTGTACACATAGTCTGGATGAGCTATGTCTTCAAAGCCAGGTGGCTGTTTCACATAGACTTCCTCTGCAAGTTCCCCATTAAGGAAAGCACTTTTGACATCCATCTGAAAGACCCTAAATTTTCGGTGGGCAGCATGAGCCAAGAAAATTCTTATGGCTTCAAGTCTTGCAACAGGGGAAAAAGTTTCATCATAATCAATGCCTTCTTCCTGTCGGTATCCTTGAGCAACCAATCTGGCCTTATTTCTGATAACTGTACCATCTTCATCCATCTTGTTCCTGAAGATCCATTTGGTTCCAATGACTATTTTCTTTCGGGGTCTAGGAACCAATCTCCAAACTTTGTTTCTCTCAAATTGAGAAAGCTCTTCTTGCATGGCAGTGATCCAACAAGGATCTACAAGAGCTTCATCAATCTTCTTGGGCTCAACAAGGGAAAGAAAGTTCACATAGAGACAAATATTTCCAACTCCTCTGCGAGTTTGGACACCTATTTGTTGATCACCAATGATTTGATCTATGGGGTGGTCTTTGGTCCATTTAGTGGCAGGAGGTAGAACCAGTGGAACTTTTCATGTGGAAGGAATCGGTGGAGTGGAATCAAAGGATCGGTGGAGAGCAGTATTATTGGTGGAGGGCATAGGATCGGTGGAGGGTATGGGATCGATGGAAAAGTGCATAGTGGCAGTAGGATTTAAGTTGGTGGGAGAATGAATATCGGTGGAAGGATACACTATGGAAGATGACCCAACTTGGTTATTTGATGGGTTCAAAGGAATGAAAGAAGCGTCGGTGGAGTTAACTATGAGAGCATCACCTATGCATGAGGAAATCCACCTGTGCAATTCATCATCATCATTTGAAAGAGATGATGATCTTTGGTCATCAAATTTGACATGGATAGACTCATCAATGCATTTTCTCCTGAGATTGAACACACGATATGCTTTGGAGGATAAAGAGTATCCAACAAAAATACCTTCATCAGCTTTGGGATCAAACTTCCTAAGATTGTCACGATCATTTAGAATAAAGCACACACAGCCAAAAACATGAAGAAAGCCAATATTTGGTTTTCTGCCATGGAAAACTTCATATGGGGTCTTATCATGTCTTTTGGAAATCACAGACCTATTTTGGGTAAAACAAGCAGTATTAACAACTTCAGCCCAGAAACAGGTGGGAAGATTTGATTCACTTAGCATAGATCTAGCAGCCTCACATAGAGTTCTGTTTTTCCTTTCCACCACACCATTTTGCTGAGGAGTTCTGACAGCAGAGAAATTTTGAGAAATTCCTTTCTCATTAAATAAGTCTTCAAGAGCACTGTTTCTGAATTCAGTACCATTGTCACTTCTCACCGATCTTACAAGCTGCCCATTTAGAACTTCATTTTTCTTGACAAAGTTGATGATATCTTCAGTTGCATCACTTTTATACCTGAGAAAAAATACCCAAGTGTATCTAGTAAATTCATCAACAATAACAAGAATGTACCTTTTGCCACCAAGACTAGGAGTGCTGACTGGTCCACATAGATCCATGTGTAACATCTGGAGAGGAAGAGTGATGGAGGAGCATTGCTTGGTCTTGAAGGAAGTTTTGGTGAGCTTCCCTTTTCACATGCATCACACAGCTTTTCTTTGACAAAATTCAACTTTGGCATGCCAGTCACCAGTTCTTTGTTTGAGATTTTATGGAGTGTTTTGAAGTTCAGATGAGATAGACGTTTATGCCACAGCCAGTTCCTTTTGGATGTGTCATCTGACACAAAGCAGACATTGGATGAATTGTTACTTAGTCCCATATCAATGATATAGACATTTTCCATCCTTTTTTCCAGATAAGACCACATTGAAGTTCTTGTCCACAACAGTACAGATACAAAGTTCAAAGATAACTTTATATCCAAGATCACACAGTTGGCTAATGCTGAGAAGATTATGCATGAGACCTTCAACAAGTGCCACTTTGTTGAAAGTGACAGATCCATTAGAGAGAGTTCCATATCCTTTGGTGTAACCTTTAGATTTGTCACCAAAAGTTACAGATGGACCTTTTCCAGACACATAGTTAATGAGAAGAGATTTATTCCCCGTCATGTGGCGTGAGCACCCACTATCCAGATACCAAATTTGATGGTGCTCAAAAGCCTACATGCACACACAGATTAGTTCTTAGGTACCCATTTGGTGGTGGGTCCTTTTGGGTTAGAAGAGGAAGAGACCTTAGGTTTGATTCTTTCAATTCTTTCCTTTGGACAATCCTTTGCAAGATGAAAAGTGTCACCACAGTTATAACACTTTCTGTAAACAAAAATCTTTTTGGGTTTTTGCAATTCTTCTTTTCCTTTTCTCATGACATTAACTTGAACGTTTTTAGGACCAAAGGATGAGGAGTGAGAAGGAAATCTTAAAGTCCCATCACTTGAGGTGGAGGCAAACTTGGAAAGATCTCTTGAAGAATTTTTGAAATGATTTTTCCTTAGCTCCACCGATTTCCCTTTTGAGTTTGTAAGTCTCACATATCTGGGAAGAAAATCGGTGGGAGAGTTACATATCGGTGGAGAATTCACTTCGGTGGAATTGGATTTAACTCTTTTGACAGACGTTGATTTTGAAAGATCAGACGGAGGGACATATTCATCAATCGCTAAATCTTTTAAAAGATCATGGATGGGTTTTGAAAAATCCTTGGAGTCCTCTTTTTCCATGTTTTGAACAGACGAAGATTCTTTAGCTTTTATGAACATTCCAAACTTTAAATCTTCACCTAGATCTAAAGAGTTTAAAGAAATAGAGTCGAAAGAACTTGAGTCTGAAGCATCATCCCATACACTAGAGGTAGGCTCCAGAGTTTGAGAAGAGGCGTCAGAGATGATCTTTCCATAGCCTAAGCCAAATTTATTGTTAACAGAAATTTGATCTTTAAAGATTTGCTCAAGATTCTTTGACGAACTTGTCCATTTCTCAATCGTCTCTTGTTCTCTTTTTAGTTTCTTAAAAAGTTTGTTTTTCTCTTTTGAAATCACATGATTTATGGTTTTCAAGTCTTCAAGCTCAACTTTGATTTCTTCAAACTTTTCAAGTTTAGACAAGCATATTTCAAGTTGAGATGTAAGATTTTTGACTAGTTCAGATTTTCTTTTCTTGCCATCCTTCATGGAGTAAAAATCTTTAGTAAAGGATTCATAAGCATTAATCTTTTCAATGTCAGTCATATCATTAAAAGGATGTACCTGAGAGTATGATGTCGAGCACCCAGTTGACACCAAAGCCATTGGAGATGTCGCTTTTTCAGAATCTTCCACATTTTCTGAGATGGCCATGAAGCACTTGTTGGGAGAGTTGTTGTCACTGTCAGAAGTCTCTTCTTCCCAATCATGTATTTCGGCCATGAGACCCTTTCCTTTCTTAAGGAGACCTTCATTTCTTTCCTTTTCTTTCTTGTATTTGGCTTTGTACTTCTCAGCTCTTTCTTGAAGGTCTTTGGAAGAGGATTGGTTATCTTTCTTGGCAAGATTTGATTTGAAAGAGTTATTTTTTTATTTTTCATACTTGGAAGAGAACTTGTCTGACGATGAATTTCTAGAGTTCATCACACGCTTACTTCTACACTCAGCTGCAAAATGTCCTTTCTTTCCACAATTAAAACATTCCTCATTTGTTTTATTAGTTGAGGAAGCTTTTGTAGAGGAGAAGGGTTTTCTGAAAGATTTGGATTTGTTCGAAAAGCGATATTTGTTTTTGAAACCAGCTAACATGGCTAATTCATCAGACAACCTTTTGACAGACATTTCTTCACCTTCATCATCGGCATCACTTAGATATGCCTCTGATTGGTGAGAAGATTTGCTTTGGCTTTCATTTTCAGGATCTGATGATGGATAGGTGATGCGTGGAATACTTTGAGATTTCTTGGAATCTTCACTAACAAGAGCAATAGAAGTGCCCTTTATATCTTTGATGAAAGATTTTCTTTGTAACTTGGTTTGTTCAAAGTTGAAGAGAGTTCCATATAAAACAGTTAAAGGCATGTACTCAAGGTCCTTGAAAGTTTTGATACAAGTACACATGTTTTCCCAAAAGTCTGGGAGACAATCCATGAACTTGTTTAAAACTTCCTCATTATCATAGACTCTGCCTAGTAACTTCAGATCATTCAGAAGAGAGTTAAAACGATTATAATAGCTAGGAAGAGATTCACCTTTTTCATGAGTGAAAAGTTCATACTTTCTTATGAGGGAAATCTTTTTGCATTTCTTCACTTCCTATGTACCTTCGTACAGGACACATAGAGTGGTCCACATCTCTTTAGCAGTTTCAAAGTTAACTAGAGAATGATAAACTTCATCAGGAAGTGAGAGGGCAATGATTGCTCTAAGCTTTGAATCAAGAGTAACAAGACGTTTTTCTTCATCAGTATATTTCTTTGGATTTTTTAGAATATAACGTCCAGTACCTTTATCTTTCTCTTTGTCGGAAGGCTCAGAATCATCGGAGTCACTAGAGACTTCCTTTTCAGCGGTTTCCTTACCAGACCTCTGCGTTTCATAGCGAGCCCAGACTCTACGGATAATGGGTCCCTCTTTGAGAATGGTTGGATATCTAGTATCCACTCCTTCCATGAATAGCATCATACGGCTTTTCCAAAGAGAAAAGTTGTTAGGGTTAAACTTAGGAGGTTTGGTGATGGAACCATTTTCAGCAAAGTTATTTTGAGAAGAGTTTTCAACAGTTGAAGATGATGAGGCAGCCATCGCAGATCAAATTTATGAGTTAAACTTTTCCACTCTGATACCACTTGTTAGTCCCAGATGGCTATAACAAGTATTGTAGAAGGGGGGGGGGGGTTTGAATACAATACTCAAAAATTTCACAATTTTAATTCTATTATTGAAAATCTTTCAACAAGAATTACACATAGAAAACTTAAGACTGTTGCGGAAAAGAACAGATAAACTATTCTAACAATCTTACACAAAGTATACTAACAAAACAACTAAGAACACTTAGAACAAAGCTATAAAGTTTTTAAGCAATATGGAGATTTCTTGCATTGAGAGAGAAGTCCAGAAAGCGTAGTTTGCATGGAGCCTTCTACTTCCTTTTATAGTGAAGATACAAGTATTGTGCATTAAATGCTCAGGACACTTGTCATAAGGAGATTGGATAGAAGGTGTAGTACTCTGAAAAGTTGATGTTTCCAAATCACCTTTTTCCTTGGAACCAGGAAGAGTGCCCATGCTGATTTAGACGTCATCTAAAAGTGGAGAGTACTAGGTTGACATTTTTACCAACCACTGGATTATTGCCAAACCTGGAGGATCTTCTTGATGTGTTTTCCAAGACAATTTTATCGATGAAGTTCTACCTATATAACTGTCATTGGTCTGTAAAAATCATCTGCAAGAAAATCTATTTACATGAAGATCCCACCGAGATGAATATCCTTATCGGTGGGATGGATTTGGCCGATGTGTCAAGACACCATCGGTGGTGAGCATGTCCACCGACGTGTGAAGACACCATCGGTGGTGAGCATGTCCTCCGACGTGTGAAGACACCATCGGTGCTGAGGATGTCCATCGATGTGTGAAGACATAATTCGGTGGACATTGACTTGTATGTATCTTGAGAAGAGTCTTCTTAATTCTGCAAGGAGAAACTCTTCAAGCTTGGTTTCGGTTGATCTTCGACTTCACCGAACAGTTGCTATCTTGTACAAGTCATTCAAAGAACCATGCTAAAATATTCTAAGTATGATTTTAGGGAAAACATCGGTGAGTCAATTTCAAATCTTTGGTGACCCAACATATCTTCATCATTATACTTACTGGGGTCCTTTACAATGTATCTCCCAGTAGCAGGTGTTCGTTCTTCCTCATCTTTATTTTTGGCATTAAAACGATCCCAAACTCTAGGGACAAGAGGTCCTTCATGGAGTATAGTGGGATATCTGCTGTCAACTCCTTCTAAAAAGAGCAACATACGACTTTTCCACAGATAGAAGTTATTAGGGTTAAACTTTGGTGGTTTGGCTATGGAGCCATTGTCGTATGATCCAGCATTAGAGTTTTGAGTAGAAAAATTGTTTAAAGAAGAAGATGAAGCCATTGCAGATCAAGTTTATTAGATTAAACTGACCTGCTCTAATACCACTTGTTGGTCCCAGCTATGGATTAGCAATAGTAAACAAGTATTGGGGGTTGAATACAATACATAAAAATTTTCACTTAATTAATTCTTTATTGATTTAAAATCAAGAATTACACATAGAAAACTTAAAGATTGTTGCGGAACAAAACAGATAAAATCTGCTTAAACAATCTAACACAAAATCACACAGAGAATAAGAACAGCTGTAAAACACTTAGTACAAACAATGAACTTTTGAGAGAGGATAGAAATGCCAGCACTTGAGAGCTTGGAGAGTCTGTAATCTGGTTAGGTTGCAAGGAAGGAGATGACCTCTTTATATAGTGCATCATGCATTAAATGCATGGACACTTGTCAAGCAGAGCTTGGAAGGCAGGATGGAAGCAGGTCTTCTGAAAAGTATTGGGATGTACTTTTGTCTTTGCACATTTGTCTTGAAGCGTTGACCTGTATGTTGAAGTTGAACTTTCTTGAAAGAGATAAGAAATCCAAAGAACCTTTTTCTGATCCTTGGATTATGTCTCTGTCATTGCAAGATATCCCGAATATATTTTGCAGATAAAGTGGAATATACTTGTTGTAAACTGTTACCCTAGGATCTCTTCAAAGATATCTTCAAGAGTTCTTTCTTAAGGAATTCTCTGCCAATCATGTCTTCAACATCTTCTAGAGATCCTGCCGATCATGTCTTCAACATCTTCAAGAGATCCTGCCGATCATGTCTTCAAGATTATCCTTGCTCTTCAAGTGTACTGGCCTAAGACCTTAGGAGGTCTCAAGTAGCAGCTTAATCTTTGGTTGAGAAGTCTATCTTCAATCCGCTTTGAAGATATACTTCTACTTTGTTTCTTCGGTTGATCTTCGACTTCACCGAACATTTTTATACAATTAACCTGCTTGTAAAGAACCTTATTCTAAGTATGAACTGTGTAAAAATGAAAGACTGAGGTCATCTTCAAATCTTAAGTGACCCAACATTATTCTAAGACAAAGTAGTAGAGAGAAGTAGATGGTCGAGCACTTCATTTCTGAAGTAGGGTTCTTCTTATATACTACATGCATTTAATGCACCATAGTATAACTTTACATGTGGCAGCAGCTGATTGGTTGCATGGTTTGACCTTTGTAGACAACCTTAGTAGCCGCATGATGTACAGTGTAGAATCAGAGTTGGTTGTACGATAATGGATAGAGGGGATGTCTTATTCTGACATTTTCGTACGGAGGCGTACAAGGAGGGTAAGACAAAAGTAACTTGTAGAGGAAACTTCATGATCAGTGTTCGCTGAATAGATATTTATCAGCGAGTGATAAAGTTCAGCGTTCGCTGAAGTCTTCTACTTGTAACTTCAGGTTGAGTGGACAAATCTTGGCTTGGCTGATATCCGCATCAGTTCATTAGTAGACTCGTCGCTGGTTCTTTGGCTTGATCTTCGACTTCAGCGTAGAACATAGTTGATGTGAAACTTGTCTTCAGGGATCATAAGTAAACAACTGAAACTATCAGCAATCATCAGTAAGACTGAACAGGCTCAGTGCTTGATGATGAACAATGTTCGCTGAATGTGTAAATTAAAACATATGTTTTATCAGCGATACTAAATAAACTTAGTATTTTCTTAGATGACAAAACATTAATACATATTGTTTACTTACAATTTTCACTAAGTGTTTCTCAGAGGGTCATTATCAAACCACTGAGGGTTTGGATCAACAGGAATACTTTTCCGGATAGTTCCGAAGGGGGACATTTGTGGATAAGGGTATGATAGGTTTATTTAGAATTCTTAGCCTGCTAGAGAGTCTTATGTGTTTGGTTCGTAAGTGGATATATGTATTTTTTGTAATTCGGATTTTGGGAAGTTAGTGGAAAAGTAAGATCCTCGCGAGTTTTCAAGGAAAGGTGTTAGTTGCGCTATTGCTTTCAGGTGAGTTTTACTGTAAAATGTTTTCAAACTAGAATACATATGTATGTGGAATAAATATGTGGTAGGTAGTGTGATTATATGCTTATGATTGAAAATATGATATATTGAGATATATGTTGTATTTATATAAGCATTACACTACACGAGTGCACCTTGGCAGGACTGAGGGCCGGTGGAGTATTGGCTGTACGGAGGGGCAGCGGAGTTGGCTGTATGTTAGTGCAGCGGAGTAAATTGATTAGTTGGTTAGCGCAACCAGCTAATATGGCCATGTGAAAGAGTTGTACACAGTGCATACGAGTCATGCTTGGTATTTGTATAATTGTTGTATATGTGTATTTTACAAAATGATTACTCAACTGACAAGGATTTTCTCACTTAGACCAATTGGTCTAACCCTCATTTTGTTTTCAAAAATATGTATTCCAGGTCGAGGAGTAAGTAAGAGTAGAGGAAACGATAAATGATGATTTGCTTGTTTGGAAGCCGTGTGTTTTGGAGTTTCATGAAGTATTTAGTATCGTTAGTATCGTTAGTATCGTTACTTGTAATGTAAATTATTAGCGAAAAGTTTGTACTGATATATGTATTGTAAACTTTTGGGACTAAGAGACCTATGTGATATATTATGTATTTCATTATCTTATGATGAGATGTAAATTATGTTATATGATGTATGTTTGGGTTGGGTCGTTACACCGCTGCTGGAGTTGCTGGTTTCATTGCGACCCATTCTTCATAAAGATTTCCGATTCTGGGATCATATGATGATTTCATCGCGACCCATTCTTCATAAAGAATCTCGGCTTCTTCAATATCATCCATCCTGATGAACGAAGAGATCACAGCATGATAACCCAAATTTGGTATATATGGAAAGATCATTTTGTAAGTCTCCCAAATCCATTGAACTTCTTTTTTCTTTCTGATACTACCATGATAATTCGTTTTTCTTTTTTCTTTCCGATACGCCCCGTGATTAGTGTTTCAATCTTTCTAAGACAATCTTCGGCTTTTTCAAATTCTTGATTCTTGATATATAAAGTAGCCATGGTGCTATAAGTAGTCCAATTCGTTAATCTTTCGATAGATCCTTGGGACCCACGAGAAGATATCCAGATATTATACGAATATAAATCTAAATCTATGTTTTTTATAGGATAAGGTTAATTGAAGAACGATTCATGAAGAAGGATTCAAGATGAATGATTCATGAAGAAGGATCCATGAAGAACGATTCATTAAGAAGGATTCATGAAGAACGATTCATGATGAAGGATTCATGAAGACAGATTCATGAAGAAGGTTTCATGAAGAAGGTTTGATGAAGATCGTATCAAGAAGATGGATTCATGAAGAAGGATTCATGAAGAAGGATTCATGAAGAATTTGACTATGGTGATTTTGGGTTACATGTTATTTCGTGATTTTTAGAAAGAGAGTGAGTGATTTTAGGAACAAGATTATGATAGTTAGTAGTTACCTATTTTGGATTTATTTTTTTTAGTAATGGAATTCCAGAAATACCTTTTAACTCCTTATTTTTAGTAGGAAAAAAATGAAAATTATATTTAAAATGATTTTTGATCTGAACCATTGATTTTGATTTTGATGGATTAGATGATGGTTGCCAGGGTTTCAACCTTTTTAATGGTTGCAAATTATAGCATCCCTATATATATATATATATAATTGATTTTAATCTAGGGATAATCACTCAAAGAAACCAATATACATGTATATATAAGAAACTGTTGGGTCATCAAAGATTTGAAATTGACTCACCGATGTTTTCCCTATAATCCTACTTAGAATATTTTGACAAGGTTCTTTAAATGACTTGTACAAGATAGCAATTGTTCGGTGAAGTCGAAGATCAACCGAAACCAAGCTTGAAGAGATTTTATGTGCGGAATCAAGAAGACTCTTCCAAGATACATACAAGTCATCACCATCAATTGTGTTCTCACACATCGGTGGACTTCCTCACCACCGATGGTGTCTTCAAGAATCGGTGGATATAATCCCACCGATGTTGTCTTCAGGAATCGGTGGACATAATCCCACCGATGAAGATACTCAAAATCGGTGGACTTCTTCCCACCGATGAGGATACTCAAATCAGTGGGATCTTTGTGTAAATGGACTTTCTTGCAGATAATTTCAAAGACCAATGTCTTTTATATCGGTGGAACATCATCGATAAAATTATCTTGGAAAACACATCAAGAAGATCCTCCAGGTTTGGCAATAATCCAGTGGTTGGTAAAAGTGTCAACTTAGTACTCTCTCCACTTTTAGATAACGTCTAAATCAGCATGGGCATTCTTCCTGGTTCCAAGGAAAAAGGTGATTTGGAAACATCAACTTTTCAGAGTACTACACCTTCTATCCAATCTCCTTATGACAAGTGTCCTGAGCATTTAATGCACAGTACTTGTATCTTCACTATAAAAGGAAGTAGAAGGCTCCATGCAAATCACGCTTTCTGGAATTCTCTCAGTGCAAGAAGTCTCCATATTGCTTGAAAACTTTATAGCTTTGTTCTAAGTGTTCTTAGTTGTTTTGTTAGTATACTTTGTGTAAGATTGTTAGAATAGTTTATCTGTTCTTTTCCGCAACAGTCTTAAGTTTTCTATGTGTAATTCTTGTTGAAAGCTTTTCAATAATAGAATTAAAATTGTGAAAATTTTGAGTATTGTATTCAACCCCCCCCCCCCCATCTACAATACTTGTTTTAGCCATTTGGGACTAACAAGTGGTATCAGAGCGGAAAGTTTAACTCATAAACTTGATCTGCGATGGATGCCTCTTCTTCTTCAACTGTTGAAAATGCTTTTCAAAACAACTTTTCTGAAAATGGTTCCATTACCAAACCTCCTAAGTTTAATCCTAACAACTTTTCTCTTTGGAAAAGTCGTATGATGCTATTCATGGAAGGAGTGGATACTAGATATCCAACCATTCTCAAAGAGGGACCTATTATCCCTCGAGTTTGGGCTCGCTATGAAACGCAGAGGTCTGGTAAAGAAACCGGTGAGAAGAAGGACTCTAGTGATTCCGATGACTCTGAACCGTCTGACAAAGAGAGAGCCAAAAGTACTGGACGTTATATTCTCAAAAATCCTAAGAAATATACTGATGAAGAAAAACGTCTAGTTACTCTTGACTCTAAGCTTAGATCAATTATTGCTCTCTCTTTTCCTGATGAAGTCTATCATTCTCTGGTTAACTTTGAAACTGCTAAAGAGATGTGGACCACTCTGTGTGTTCTGTACGAAGGTACAGATGAAGTGAAGAAATGCAAAAAGATTTCTCTCATAAAAAGTATGAACTCTTCACTTATGAAAAAGGTGAATCTCTTCCTAGCTACTATAATCGTTTTAACTCTCTTCTGAATGATCTGAAGTTACTAGGCAGAGTCTATGATAATGAGGATGTTTTAAACAAGTTCATGGATTGTCTCCCAGACTTTTGGGAAAACATGTGTACTTGTATCAAAACTTCCAAGGACCTTGAGTACATGCCTTTAACTGTTTTATATGGAACTCTCTTCAACTTTGAACAAACCAAGTTACAAAGGAAATCTTTCATCAAAGAGATAAATGGCACTTTTATTGCTCTTGTTAGTGAAGATTCCAAGAAATCTCAAAGTGTTCCACGCATCACCTATCCGTCATCAGATTCTGAAAATGAAAGCCAAAGCAACTCTTCTCACCAATCGGAGGCATATCTAAGTGATGCCGATGATGAAGGTGAAGAAATGTCTGTCAAAAAGTTGTCTGATGAATAAGCCATGTTAGCTGGTTTCAAAAACAAATATCGTTTTTCAAACAAATCCAAATCTTTCAAGAAACCCTTTTCTTCTACAAAAACTACCTCGTCTGATAAAACAAATGAGGAATGTTTTAATTGTGGAAAGAAAGGACATTTTGCAGTTGAGTGTAGAAGTAAGCGTGTGATGAACTCTAGAAATTCATCGTCAGACAAGTTCTCTTCCAAGTATGAAAAATCCAAAAGTAACTCTTTCAAATCAAATCTTGCCAAGAAAGATAACCAATCATCTTCCAAAGATCATCAAGAAAGGGCTGAGAAGTACAAAGCCAAATACAAGAAAGAAAAGGAAAGAAATGAGGGTCTCCTTAAGAAAGGAAAGGGTCTCATGGCCGAAATACATGATTGGGAAGAAGAGACTTCTGACAGTGACAACAACTCTCCCAACAAGTGTTTCATGGCCATCTCAGAAGATGTGGAAGATTCTGAAAAAGCGACCTCTCCAATGGCTTTGGTGTCAACTGGGTGCTCGACATCACACTCTCAGGTACATCCCTTTAATGATATGACTGATATTGAAAAGATTGATGCTTATGAATCCTTAACTAAAGATTTTTACTCCATGAAGGATGGTAAGAAAAGAAAATCTGAACAAGTCAAAAATCTCACATCTCAACTTGAAATATGCTTGTCTAAACTTGAAAAGTTTGAAGAAATCAAAGTCGAGCTTGAAGACTTGAAAACCATAAATCATGTGATTTCAAAAGAGAAAAACAAACTTTTTAAGAAACTAAAAAGAGAACAAGAGACGGTTGAGAAATGGACAAGTTCTTCAAAGAATCTTGAGCAAATCTTTAAAGATCAAATTTCGGATAACAACAAGTTTGGGTTAGGGTATGGAAAAACTTGTTCTGATGTCTATTCTCAATCTCTTGTTCCCACTTCTAGTGTTTGGGATGATGCCTCAGAGTCAAGTTCTTGTGACTCTATTTCCTTAAACTCTTTAGATCTAGGTGAAGCTTTAAAGTTTGGAATGTTCATAAAAGCTAAAGAATCTTTGTTTGATCAAAACATGGAAAAGGAGGACTTCAATGATTTTTCAAAACCCATCCATGATCTTTTAAAGGATTTAGCGATTGAAGATTACGTCCCCTCTGATCTTTCAAAATCAAAATCTGTCAAAGAAGTTAAGTTCAACTCCAACAATGTGATGTCTCTTCCAATGTGTAACTCTTCAAAAGATAAGTTTATTCCCCGATCTGTGAGACTCACAAACTGCACCAACATCTCTTTAAAAGGAAAATCCTCAGATCTTGGGAAAGAACCTTTCAAAAACACTTCAAGAAATCTTTCCAAATTCGCTTCCACTTCAAGTAATGGGATTTTAAGTTTTCCTTCACACACCTCATCCTTTGGTCCTAAAAACGCTCAAGTTAATGTCATGAGGAAAGGAAAAGAAGAATTGCAAAAACCCAAAAAGATTTTTGTTTACAGAAAGTGTTATAACTGTGGTGACACTTTTCATCTTGCAAAGGATTGTCCAAAGGAAAGAATTGAAAGAATCAAACCTAAGGACTCTTCCTCTTCTAACCAAAAAAGGCCCACCACCAACTGGGTACCTAAGAACTAATCTGTGTGTGCATGCAGGCTTTTGAGCACCATCAAATATGGTATCTGGATAGTGTAACACCCCCAAATTTGGAAAGAGCAACTAATTTAAAAATTTTGATATTACATCTGAAACAATAAGTAAAATACTTCCAATTACAAATAATGGTTATCTCCAAGCAAAACATACTACATAAGTCTTAGTACCAAGACTAAACTCGCTTCGGACACCGCTTATTCCAAATACAAGTGCTACTTTCCAAGGGTAATTGCGGAACATAACTTAAGCTATTCACCTCTCGTGCACTATACTAGCATTCGCCACTTCACGGTGTAACTAGAGTTACCCCAACCTGAGCCTGTTGCACATGCCGACAAAATAAAAGAAATAGAAAGTGTTAGGCTTACGCCTAGTGAGTTCAAGCATTTTATCATGACTATATATAAAACATAAATCGTAAGAGTAAAAGCTATAGTCATGATTTCAAAAGAGTTTACTTTAAATCCAACCAACCATTTTCAATTTCCACATTTCCACGAGAAAGTCCTCAAAAGTTATAATACGTTTTCCAAACTGTCTTACTTTCACAAATAACTTGAAATACGTGAATAAGTCTAGTTTAGACAAATCCTTCAAATACAGTTGATAATATATATATCCAACTCACCAAACATGGAAATCGTCCCTGAAATATAATTCTTTATTAAACATAAAACGAAGCAATACTCACACAACCGTAAAATGTAATAAATATCAAATATCATAAACGGGAAGACACGTATCCGTTGAAGGTGGAGGTAACACAAATACCCAAACATCATATACGGATGAGATATAAACCACAACTTACGTACCATGGAAAATAATCCATATAAATATAACACGTCACCGAAAACATGAGTAGTAACAAATACCCAAAACAACACCTTTCGGTGACGGGGGAGACCCGTATACATCGCACGTGACGGAACACCAAAGTGGGTCACTTACTATGTAATAAAAACACCCACGTGGCTAATCTCGTAAACTAGGCTCAATCACTCCAGGTCTATTGCCCGCGAGACTAGGGAGCTCCCCAACTTCAACCACTCCAGGTCTATACGTTGGGTCACTCCAAATCCACAACAACACATTGGGATTACACCTTACTGCCCGTGAGACGACGCCCGACCATGTAGGCCCACGCCTTACTTATCACGGATCCTGATGCCTATCCCGTGCTACATGACTCAATCACTCCAGATCTATTGCCATTACTATGCCTATGGATCCATGGCTAACAAGGTCTAACACATTACACGACTCCAAACATATAAACAAATGCAATTAAACATGCAATTCCCAAATAACATAAATCATAATTCAAAACGCAACTCTGATGCTATCGACACGGACACTTGTTCTCAAGTCGTAATAAAGCCCAATACTGAGCCACAAGCTCAACCAATTCGAAAGATAATTCATAAAAGTCATAAAATGTCATTAAGTACAACAACACACACCGGTTGCCGGTGAGTACTTCAAATCCATGAAAACTCGAAATAAAATCTTGGATCGGGATAACCCTCATTTCCAAAGAGGACTCACACCCTTAATATTCTCAAATGACCCATAACACTAAAAGTGCATTTCACAAATGGTTTATTAAAATCATTTACACAAACTTTATTAAACCATCAAATAATCTTCATTTTGAGCAAATAATCTTTTAAAGACAATTTATGGTTTCTAACCATCTAAACATCCAAAAGTCCCAAATATGGGTGTTTTACACATTTATGAAGATAACATTTTAAAAGAGTTAAATCTACCAAATAATTCAACCATATACATTTTCAAGTAAAATACACACATATTTGTAAAATACTCATTTTGGCATGTACAACGTTTTCGCAAAGTAACTTGAACTCACCTTGCTAGATTTAGCTAAATCTAGAGTTTCTCCAACGTAAGCTCCTTTGATGAAGTTTGCATCCTCAAGCCAAAACTTCCAAAACCTAGATTTATGAAACCCCAACCATCAATATCACAATCCTACCATAAGGTATCATCATCCATCCATAACATACCAAAATACCCATTTCATACCAAACCCTAGTTTTATACATGAAGGGGATAACGATTTTCCCAATCAATCACCACCAAAATCGACCCATAACACTACAATAAGGAAATAAAGTGAAATATAACGATAATCTAACTAGAAATTACCTTAATCACTTGAATCCTCCAAAAGAGAGCTCCAAAACTTCCAACGACTCTAAGCTCCAAAAATGAACATCAATGGTGGAGTGGGTTGGTTCAAGTGGAGAGGATGAAGAGGAGATGGGAGGATTTGTGGTTAACTTGGGGAGAGAAACCGATTTGGTGAGAGGGGCGATTTTTAGAGAGAGAGCCGAGAGGGTTTGAGAATGAGAGTGAAAATGAGGAAGAAGAAAGAAGAAAAAGGGTTTAAAACACACTGGAGTCCGCTCGCGATTGTGACACGGCGAGAGTGACCATGTCACAATCGTCGGGTCACTCTCGCCCGCTACCCAAAATGCTCACGGTACAAACTCGGCGAAAGTGACACTGCGAAAGTGACCATGTCACTTTCGCGTGTGTCATACTCGCTAAACCTCCAAAAACCCTCGGTACAAAACCAGCGAGAGTGACACAAGTGTCACTTTCGCTGGTCACTTTAGCCAAGATTGTACCGAAAGTTGTTTTGACCATATCTTCTTCGTTTTAGCTCCGTTTTTGCTCCGGAAAGGCCCGTTGGACTCGTATTTGAATTCTCCATCCAACAACACTATCAAATCTAGGATTTAACTCCAAATCCTATTTTCCATAATTTTCTTAAAAGATCGATTCCTCACTGAATCGAAGTTGAACTTATCCGAAATTACGGGTGTTACAATCCTCCCAACCTTAGGATGATTTCGTCCTCGAAATCTACATCCTTTACAATCCAAAACCAACCGACTTACTGTCGACCATAATTAATCAATTCCTAACCGGAATCTAAATTCCCCACACAGTCTTATAAAAGGCAATTCCTCGAATAATTTCTTACCAACGAAATCCCTTCAAGTACACAGTACTTATGTTCGGATAAATATTCCCACCATCGGGAAACTCCCAACCAAACGATTCCGATCGTCTCCCAACCTTAGGATGTTCCATGCTTCCCGGTTTCAGTTTTCGACTCTAATTCATCCCAAGGTTTGTTCACTAACGCACCCAACTGAATCATCAAATTCGATCATTCCTACCATTAACTGCCGATTAACTCCAACAAGTTCTATTGGACTCCAAAATTCATCTCACATAAATCATTATCTGACAGGTTCATTAATCACACCCGAAGGTGAGCATCTTAAGGTTACTACTACCATTGCCCTCATTCCTTTAAAATCGGGCTACAGTCCCCCGAGTACACTAAGGTGCTTGGCCTCAAGCCCAAAAGTCGACACCTAATTATATCACCAAACTCGGAACATACGAGTTCCGTTTACCGAGGGTTTCCACAAAATTAATGTCGTCATCAAACGGTTATACCAACCTCGAAAAGCGTTACCGCAAGTCTGCCCTCCAATTACCATCAATACAATTACCTTGCTACCGATATCATTCGGCCCTTAATACCAACACGCGTGGAATACTCAACCTTCCACCGTCGAAGTGTTACACGCACTTACCTTTAACTAGGTTACATACCCTTTCCAAGGTCCTATTGAGTTCAAGGTTTTCAAGCACGTCATTCAATAAATATGCCAATTAAATCAAAACTATTCACAATATATTTTCAACATCAAGATTTTCATCTCAAATACACGTACGCAATAAGACTACTACTATTATCAGTTCGGTAGTTACGTAAAACTGGACACGCTCGTCCCTCATATGAAAATCATGTTGAAAATCATTTTGTTGCAGTTCAATTTACCCACAAAACGCAAAAGCATAATAAACAATTTATTTGAAATGAACCGCCACGGTTCTAGTATGGGTTGACTCGCGACGTGCATGTAAAGTGACTGCTCGACCTTTAACAGGGTGCAACACAAGGTGTGCACGTATTTCAGAAGAGGTCCAAACGACATTTGACTCCAAAATTTCCTTATCAACCATAAAACGGCATGAAGCAAGGTTTACAAACAAAATTTTGCGCGCGTCAGTTTATTACACAAAACGATGGAACGGTTTACCAATATTCTTAGTCAAAACACAAAAGGACTTGTGTAATTTCCTTAGTTAATACAAAAACCCATACGTTTCCATCACACGAAAATATCGACTAAAACATTAAACAACTTCACATTGGGGTAGACATGCAAGCTTGTAACATTACCATTAAAATTTCTTTAAAACGAAATTACATGCATCAAACAGTTCGCGACCAATTTTCCTAAAGAGGAAACTCTTTAAATCAATTTCTCAAAATTTCCCGTCCGGTCCTATAATGCCATTTGAATAAAACGTCTTTGGCAAACTTGCACACAACAGTGCGTTATTCCAAAACATATGAGGAAATAAGTGTTACTAATTTGTTGACACCAAAAGGTTCAACTTATTTTCAAATCCCAAATTGTACCAACGATGCGCGTCAAAGTTCAAAACATAAGAAATTATACGCACCAAAATTTTATACAACAATTTTCTAAAATCTTCATCACGAAGCAATTCCTCAAAGTTTCGTACTTGGAACACAAAACGTCAAAACGTAAATGCTAAAAATGTATTTGTCAAAAATACCCCAAGTACACATTTCCTCCAAACCAAAAGGTTTTCCATTTTCCAAAACAATCGGCAAACCAAAATTAACCAAATGTCGACGACTCAGGCATTTATATTCTCAAAATATAAAGTATTTCAAACTTAAGCATGGTTTTCATAACACCAAAACACCCCTTTGACCGAATGGTCATCATTTATACAATGAGTTACTAAAATAATTTCACTCACGATTCGTTCAACAAGTGACGAGAAATAATGGTTACCAAGCTATGCATACCCCTAAGTCGATATAACGTCTTTTCATGAAATGATACTAAAACATTTAACTGACCAAAAACACACCAAACAATTTGTTATGAATATTACCAAAATATCCTTTCATGCATCACTTAAGTCATGCATAAATCAATCCGTACACTGAACTATATGCAACAACTTACTTAGTAATACAAACTTTTGAAAGAAAAGCTACGCGACACTAAAGTTCCAAACGCCCAACATAACTTATAAACCTTTCACACAAGCACATAGAGTATGCACATTGTAAAATTGTACTCACACGATACAAAATGCCGTACACAAAACTCTATGAAATTCAACGAACTCAATGACTCCAAGTCAACAAAATAGCACTAAACATTGTGCTCTCAAAGTCAAATTGCTAAGAGCAAAATCATGAACGAGACGCCAAAATTTCAAAAATCCTCTTCTAGGACGATACTATATACACAACACCGTTTAACAAACTCATATTAAACAGATTCTCAAAATAGCTTCATAAAGATACCACGGTAGTTAACTTTCCGTCCAAACTTTAACATATGTGGAGGAGATCCGATGTTAAAGTTATGAGCCATAGTTACTTGTCTACCATCTTAGACAACATAAAAGACGAACATCACTATACCCGAAAGAAACGTTGGACAACAACAACATGAAACAAATTCTGACGGAGTTTGCAACCCCCGACATAAGATGGTTCATGTACGTCCAAAACCAAAAATCCAAAATATTGTGTGTGCTAAACATTTGTCAAAATTTGTAACACAATTCTCATAAGAATTTGAACACACAAAATATTTAATACAATTTATTTCCAAAATAAACTTGGTGCAAAATCTAGTCGGCAGTTAACATTTCAGCTCATACTCCACCAAAATTCTTCTGTCTACTATTGTCATCCGGATATTCAAACTTCTTAAGGCAAGTTAGGTGATACATCAATTAACCTTACGGTTTTTCCTCAAATCAAAGTCAGCTCAATAAGCCTATGGTTCTAATTCGACCTTCAATTTCGACCCAAAACGGTCTACTTAAAACAAATATCATGCTTATCGTCACTCCAAGTGACAATTACTATAATCGTCCATCTCTTCCAACGACTACTAGTTTAGAACCTTCTTCACTACCCCAACGATCATCACATGAAAGCAATTCAAGTATGCACATGTACTAGTAGGTTCACCATGACACTGGCCAAGTGTCACTATGAACGCACCGTACATGATTATCCTTGTTACCCTCGATGTGATTCTCGTTTCTAACAACATTCATCGACATCAAAACATCTTATCTTAAAGTGCCTAAAGGTGAATTTTACTCTCATTTACCTAAACAAACACTCGTTTGAGTCTAGGTATCCAAAATCAACACCTAAATCTCTCAAACTTATGCTCTGATACCAACTTGTAACACCCCCAAATTTGGAAAGAGCAACTAATTTAAAATTTTTGATATTACATCTGAAACAATAAGTAAAATACTTCCAATTACAAATAATGGTTATCTCCAAGCAAAACTTACTACATAAGTCTTAGTACCAAGACTAAACTCGCTTCGGACACCGCTTATTCCAAATACAAGTGCTACTTTCCAAGGGTAATTGCGGAACATAACTTAATCTATTCACCTCTCGTGCACTATACTAGCATTCGCCACTTCACGGTGTAACTAGAGTTACCCCAACCTGAGCCTGTTGCACATGCCGACAAAATAAAAGAAATAGAAAGTGTTAGGCTTACGCCTAGTGAGTTCAAGCATTTTATCATGACTATATATAAAACATAAATCGTAAGAGTAAAAGCTATAGTCATGATTTCAAAAGAGTTTACTTTAAATCCAACCAACCATTTTCAATTTCCACATTTCCACGAGAAAGTCCTCAAAAGTTATAATACGTTTTCCAAACTGTCTTACTTTCACAAATAACTTGAAATACGTGAATAAGTCTAGTTTAGACAAATCCTTCAAATACAGTTGATAATATATATATCCAACTCACCAAACATGGAAATCGTCCCTGAAATATAATTATTTATTAAACATAAAACGAAGCAATACTCACACAACCGTAAAATGTAATAAATATCAAATATCATAAACGGGAAGACACGTATCCGTTGAAGGTGGAGGTAACACAAATACCCAAACATCATATACGGATGAGATATAAACCACAACTTACGTACCATGGAAAATAATCCATATAAATAGAACACGTCACCGAAAACATGAGTAGTAACAAATACCCAAAACAACACCTTTCGGTGACGGGGGAGACCCGTATACATCGCACGTGACGGAACACCAAAGTGGGTCACTTACTATGTAATAAAAACACCCACGTGGCTAATCTCGTAAACTAGGCTCAATCACTCCAGGTCTATTGCCCGCGAGACTAGGGAGCTCCCCAACTTCAACCACTCCAGGTCTATACGTTGGGTCACTCCAAATCCACAACAACACATTGGGATTACACCTTACTGCCTGTGAGACGACGCCCGACCATGTAGGCCCACGCCTTACTTATCACGGATCCTGATGCCTATCCCGTGCTACATGACTCAATCACTCCAGATCTATTGCCATTACTATGCCTATGGATCCATGGCTAACAAGGTCTAACACATTACACGACTCCAAACATATAAACAAATGCAATTAAACATGCAATTCCCAAATAACATAAATCATAATTCAAAACGCAACTCTGATGCTATCGACACGGACACTTGTTCTCAAGTCGTAATAAAGCCCAATACTGAGCCACAAGCTCAACCAATTCGAAAGATAATTCATAAAAGTCATAAAATGTCATTAAGTACAACAACACACACCGGTTGCCGGTGAGTACTTCAAATCCATGAAAACTCGAAATAAAATCTTGGATCGGGATAACCCTCATTTCCAAAGAGGACTCACACCCTTAATATTCTCAAATGACCCATAACACTAAAAGTGCATTTCACAAATGGTTTATTAAAATCATTTACACAAACTTTATTAAACCTTCAAATAATCTTCATTTTGAGCAAATAATCTTTTAAAGACAATTTATGGTTTCTAACCATCTAAACATCCAAAAGTCCCAAATATGGGTGTTTTACACATTTATGAAGATAACATTTTAAAAGAGTTAAATCTACCAAATAATTCAACCATATACATTTTCAAGTAAAATACACACATATTTGTAAAATACTCATTTTGGCATGTACAACGTTTTCGCAAAGTAACTTGAACTCACCTTGCTAGATTTAGCTAAATCTAGAGTTTCTCCAACGTAAGCTCCTTTGATGAAGTTTGCATCCTCAAGCCAAAACTTCCAAAACCTAGATTTATGAAACCCCAACCATCAATATCACAATCCTACCATAAGGTATCATCATCCATCCATAACATACCAAAATACCCATTTCATACCAAACCCTAGTTTTATACATGAAGGGGATAACGATTTTCCCAATCAATCACCACCAAAATCGACCCATAACACTACAATAAGGAAATAAAGTGAAATATAACGATAATCTAACTAGAAATTACCTTAATCACTTGAATCCTCCAAAAGAGAGCTCCAAAACTTCCAACGACTCTAAGCTCCAAAAATGAACATCAATGGTGGAGTGGGTTGGTTCAAGTGGAGAGGATGAAGAGGAGATGGGAGGATTTGTGGTTAACTTGGGGAGAGAAACCGATTTGGTGAGAGGGGCGATTTTTAGAGAGAGAGCCGAGAGGGTTTGAGAGTGAGAGTGAAAAATGAGGAAGAAGAAAGAAGAAAAAGGGTTTAAAACACACTGGAGTCCGCTCGTGATTGTGACACGGCGAGAGTGACCATGTCACAATCGCCGGGTCACTCTCGCCCGCTACCCAAAATGCTCACGGTACAAAATCGGCGAAAGTGACACTGCGAAAGTGACCATGTCACTTTCGCGTGTGTCATACTCGCTAAACCTCCAAAAACCCTCGGTACAAAACCAGCGAGAGTGACACAAGTGTCACTTTCGCTGGTCACTTTAGCCGAGATTGTACCGAAAGTTGTTTTGACCATATCTTCTTCGTTTTAGCTCCGTTTTTGCTCCGGAAAGGCCCGTTGGACTCGTATTTGAATTCTCCATCCAACAACACTATCAAATCTAGGATTTAACTCCAAGTCCTATTTTCCATAATTTTCTTAAAAGATCGATTCCTCACTGAATCGAAGTTGAACTTATCCGAAATTACGGGTGTTACAGATAGTGGGTGCTCACGCCACATGACGGGAAATAAATCTCTTCTCATCAACTATGTGTCTGGAAAAGGTCCATCTGTAACTTTTGGTGACAACTCTAAAGGTTACACCAAAGGATATGGAACTCTCACTAATGGATCTGTTACTTTCAACAAAGTGGCATTTGTTGAATGTCTCATGCATAATCTTCTCAGCATTAGCCAACTGTGTGATCTTGGATATAAAGTTATCTTTGAACTTTGTATTTGTACTGTTGTGGACAAGAACTTCAATGTGGTGTTATCTAGAAAAAGGATGGAAAATGTCTATATCATTGATATGGGACTAAGTAACAATTCATCCAATGTCTGCTTTGTGTTAGATGACATAGCCAAAAGGAACTGGCTGTGGCATAAGCGTCTATCTCATCTGAACTTCAAAACACTCCATAAAATCTCAAACAAAGAACTGGTAACTGGCATGCCAAAGTTGAACTTTGTCAAAGAAAAGCTGTGTGATGCATGTAAAAAAGGGAAGCTCACCAAAACATCCTTCAAGACCAAGCAATGCTCCTCCATCACTCTTCCTCTCCAGATGCTACACATGGATCTATGTGGACCAGTCAGCTCTTCTAGTCTTGGTGGCAAAAGGTACATTCTTGTTATTGTTGATGAATTTACTAGATATACTTGGGTATCTTTTCTCAGGTATAAAAGTGATGCAACTGAAGATATCATCAACTTTGTCAAGAAAAATGAAGTTCTAAATAGGCAGCTTGTAAGATCGGTGAGAAGTGACAATGGTACTGAATTCAGAAACAGTGCTCTTGAAGACTTCTTTAATGAGAAAGGAATTCCTCAAAATTTCTCTACTGTCAGAACTCCTCAACAAAATGGAGTAGTGGAAAGAAAGAACAGAACTCTATGTGAGGCTGCTAGATCAATGCTAAGTGAATCAAATCTTCCCACCTATTTTTGGGCTGAAGCTGTTAATACTGCTTGCTTTACCCAAAATAGGTCGGTGATATCCAAGAGACATGACAAGACCCCTTATGAAGTGTTTCATGGCAGAAAACCAAATATCGGCTTTCTTCATGTCTTTGGCTGTGTGTGTTTTATTCTAAATGATCGTGACAATCTTGGGAAGTTTGATCCCAAAGCTGATGAAGGAATCTTTGTTGGATAGTCTCTATCCTCCAAAGCATATCGTGTATATAATCTCAGGAGAAATGCATTGATGAGTCCATTCATGTCAAATTTGATGATCTAAGATCATCATCTCTTTCAAATGACGATGATGAATTACACAGATGGATTTCCTCATGCATAGGTGATGCTCCCACAGTCAACTCCACCGATGCTTCCTCCATTCCTTTGAACCCATCAAATCCATCTACCTCAAATAACCAAGTTGGGTCACCTTCCTTAGTGCCGAACATCGTTTCCATCGAAATTGACCATCTTCCCACCGACATGATTCCTCCCACCGACATGATTCCTCCCACCGACATACACCTTTCCACCGACCCTATGCCTTCCACCAGAAATAATGTCTTTCACCGATCCTCTGATCCCACTCCACCGACATTCCCCACACAAAGTATTCCACCACCTTTACCTCCTGCCACTAAATGGACCAAAGATCACCCCATAGTTCAAATCATTGGTGATCAACAAGCAGGTGTTCAAACTCGTAGAGGAGTTGGAAATATTTGTCTCTATGTGAATTTTCTCTCTTATTGAACCCAAGAAGATTGATGAAGCTCTAAGAGATCCATGCTGGATCACTGCCATGCAAGAAGAGCTTTCTCAATTTGAGAGAAACAAAGTTTGGAGATTGGTTCCCAGACCCCGACAGAAGACAATTATTGGAACCAAATATATCTTTAGAAATAAAATGGATGAAGAAGGTAGTGTTATCAGAAATAAGGCCAGACTGGTTGCTCAAGGATACCGACAGGAAGAAGGCATTGACTATGATGAAACATTTGCTCCAGTTGCAAGACTTGAAGCCATAAGAATCTTTCTAGCCCATGCTGCCTACCGAAATTTCAGGGTCTTTCAGATGGATGTCAAAAGTGCCTTCCTCAATGGGGAACTTGCAGAGGAAGTCTATGTGAAATAACCACCTGGCTTTGAAGACCCAGCTCATCCAGACTATGTGTACAAACTTGACAAAGCTCTATATGGGCTCAAGCAAGCTCCACGTGCTTGGTATGACACACTTGTTGTCTTTCTCTTGAAGAATGGATACTCTAGAGGTACAATTGACAACACTCTTTTTCTCAATCACACCTCAGGTAATCTTATTCTTGTTCAAATCTATGTGGATGACATCATCTTTGGTGCCACTGATGAATCACTTTGTGAGGAGTTTTCCTCTCTCATGAAAAGTGAATATGAGATGAGCATGATGGGTGAACTGACATTTTTCTTGGGTCTTCAGGTAAAACAAACTTCAGAAGGAATTTTCATAAATCAAAGTAAATATATTAAAGACCTTCTGAAGAAATTTGATTTTGAAAATTGCTCTCCCATGAAAACTCCAATGGCACCACCTTTGAAGATTCATGCTGATTTAAATGGTGTATCTGTGGATGTTACAAATTATAGAGGGATGATTGGTTCTCTGATGTATTTAACTGCTAGCAGACCGGATATTATGTTTGCTACTTGTCTTTGTGCCCGTTATCAGGCCAATCCAAAGAAATCTCATTTGGATGCTGTTAAACGGATTTTCAGGTATCTAAAAGGTACCATGCACCTGGGTCTTTGGTATCCCAAAGACTCAGGCTTTGAACTAATTGGGTATTAAGATTCAGATTATGCAGGTTCCAAGATTGATAGAAAGAGTACCACAGGTAGCTGCCAACTTCTTGGTGGTAAATTAGTAAGTTGGTCCAGCAAGAAACAAAACTCTGTGTCAACTTCTACTGCTGAGGCTGAATATGTAGCTGCTAGAAGTTGCTGTGCTCAGATCCTGGGGATGAAAAATCAATTGAGGGACTACAACCAAGTCTATTCCAAAGTACCAATTATGTGTGATAATTCAAGTGCAATAGCCATTGCAAATAATCCAGTTCTACACTCCAGATCAAAACACATAGACATCAGATATCATTTCATCAGGGACCACATCTCCAAAGGTGACATTGAGCTACATTTCATTCCTACAGATCTTCAGCTCGCCGATTTGTTCACCAAACCTTTAGATGAAGCCAGGTTTAATTTCCTGATAAGTGAACTTGGCATGTGCAATCTTTAATAACCGTGTGTCCTCATTTTCCACCGATCTCACATCGGTGGACACTTTTTCCTCTCTCTACTTAAAATCCCCACCGAAGTCGGCATAAATTCTTCCATCTAAATCTCTTTCTACACCGATTCTCTCTAATTTCTCTTCGGTAGAACATCTTTCATCGGTGACCTTGCTTAACACCGAAATCCTATTCGGTAATCTCCACCGACGATTGATTCCTCTTCTCACCACCGACATATACACCGATCTCCGTTGAAATTCATCGGTAAGATTTCTACCACTGACGTCTCTTGGTTATCCAACGTCGGTGGCTTCATGGCCATCGATACAACATACCTAACGACTTCTCTTGGTTATATATCGTCGGTGAGTTATGTTCCACCGAAATATATACCGAATGGTTTTAAGCTTATCTCGTACGTTTCCCTATGCAACCATGAGCCTAAAAGAAACCCTAAGTGTCAGTGTGATGGCTGACCCTTCCCATTCCTAGCCGTTTTGACCACACATCCCCAAATCCCTCATCATTATTTTTTTTAAATTTGTTTATTTTATTTAAACCTTCCTCTCACACCCTCATAACCGTTCCCTCTTATTTTTAAATTTTTTAACCCTCGTCATTCCATCTATCTATATATATATATATATATATATATATACCACCCATCGCCTTCCTTCTTCATTTTACTTTTACGAAACCTGCAACCCTCTACATTTTTCTTTCTTCTCCATCACCATCCTCTTCTCCATGGCATCCTCCAAGAATGCAATCCCTACATGCTTTGAGGACCTCAAGTTTAACTCATGCAATCACGTCGCACGCTTCGAAACTGACCCATCTCATCCCGAGTTCTCTACTGTGGCTAAATTTCTCACTCGGTCCCCTCTCCTTCATGCTTTTACCTGCAACCCTAAGATGAGCAAAATACTCATTGGTAACTTTTGGCTAACCTGTGTGTACGACCCTTCGAACGACGCTATTCACGCCTTTATCCTCACTAAAGAATAAGGTGATCACGACCTTACCTTTGGGGTCGATGATGTTCGTCTAGCCCTTAAGATTGATGCCTTTACCGCCTATGATGACATGTATGTAGAAAACATACATGAAAAAGTTATTCAGACGACTGGTTATGTGATCGACGATTCTTCCAAAGGCTCCAAAGGCCCTGGTACTCTTCTTCGTGGCAAAATGGGGGGGTGTATGGAACTTCTTCTTCGCACATGTTATTCACTGCCTCTCTCGCAAAACCAGTGGACACGACCAATCTCTGTCCTACATCACAAAGCTAGTTCATGCCCTAATTTTCCAAAGACATGTGGACTTTGCGCAATACTTCTTCACGGAACTCACTGAAGTGATTAAGCACCCCAAGAAGTGTTACGTTTCCTACCCGCGCTTCATCTCCATGATTATTCAGCACAAGCTTGGGAAGGCTTTGGAGGTCGACCGAAAATCTCCTTCTCCCCGATTTACCTATGATTGGACTTCTCCAATAGTCGGCGTCAAAACTCTCAATGTTGGACCTCTCGCCACTGATCGCCCTTTGAGACGAGGTATGATCACTTTTGCTCTCTCTCCCGATCTACATTGGGGTGATGCGGAAATCCCCGGATTTCAACACCAGGAAATTCCCGAAATTACTCCAACTGTAGTGGTCCCTTCTCCCCGTTCCCGAGTTAAGTCGGGGGGAGCGAAAAAGAAATCATCTAGGGCCCCCGACACCTCCGCCACCGTTTCTAGGACTACGCCACCGATAAGACCATCGGTGGCTTCCCCGGTCCGCAAACCTTCCAAGCGGAGGCACTCATCTCCCCCCCTGATATCTTCTCTGAAAAGATCTAGGGCACTTTTGGCAGAACCATCCCATCTTCGGGAGTTTGTTAAATCCCCCACCGACTCCTCCGTTGTCTCTCTACAGACCTTGGTTGTACATTTGGAGGAACCACACTTTACCTCCCCACGCACTTCTTTGGGTGGAGGAGATGACTTCGGGGTCTCTCCCCTCGAAGGCTCCGATTTTTCACTGCACAGCCTTTCACTCGATCAGTTTATGATCGATCTCACAACCCGATCAGGGTTCCCCCCCACTGAATCCCCCCCCCCCCCACATGACTTCTTTGATTTTCTTTTGGGTGACACTGGTTTTCCCCGAACCTTCCCGTCCACCGAAGAAAACCCCATCGAGTCTCCAAAGCAACTTACACACCGACGATCTCCATCTCCACCGAAACAACCTTCACCTCGAAGGTCTCCCTCCCCACAAAAACAACCTTCACCCCGAAGGTCTCCCTCCCCACAAAGGCAACTTACACCCCGACGATCACCTTCACCCCGAGGATTCCCCACACCGATACAGGACGATTCCCCTCCCCGAGATCCTCCTCTACCGAGAGCACTTTATCCCGATGTCATGTCCCAGTATCTTCCGAATCATGCTCCCGAACAAGATCGACTACGACTACAATTTCGTCTCCCGGAATTCGGTGGTGTTACCTCTTCAAGTACTAGGCTACGCTATGCATTCCATGCTGATATTCAAGAGTATGCTCGCCGGTACTCAGTTTGAAGGCTTCAAACAATCTACTCTTTCCATGCTAGCCCAGGCCAACTCCAGAATCTCGGTGCTCGAATCTCAGTTGTCACAGATCTTGTCCGATGCTATTGCCAACGCCCTTCGGCCGGTCTCTTCTACGATTGGTTCCTTATCTAACAAGGTGGACTCTTTGATCTCGTCTCATGGGGATCTTGCTTTATCTTTTGGTGCTTTCAAAGCTTCATCTCTGGTCAAGGATACTGAATTCGAAAAGCTTCTTCAAGAGGCCAAGTCTCATCAAAATCTTGACACAAGCATCGCCAATTCTCTCAGCTCTCTTCACACTAAAACTGACAACTTGCAGAAGAAAGCCCAATGGGAAATGGACTTGGGTGATTTCACTATGATCTCAGATGAAACTACTCAGAGCTTGGCTCTTCTTCACACAAAGTTTGACAGTTGTTTTCAACAGTTGGGTTTTAAGGTTCCGGCTGCTGCTGAGGGGGAGAAATCAGTTGGTCAACCAAAATTGCCTTCCATCAAGAGATCTTTCAGCAACATGCCTCCACCTGCCACCAAAGCTTCAGCCATGCATTCACTGAAGACATCTCAGTCTCCACCAAAACATACAGGTACCACCGACTTCATCTCCACACCACCGAAAACACCATCGGTGGAAATAGTACATGCAGCAGTTGAGGGGGAGAGAATCCAAGCATCTTCTGAGGGGGAGCAAAAATCCAAAACTCCCAAAGACAAAGGTAAGAAAACTCTCACGGCTGAACAGTTGGCCGAAGAGGAAAAGAAAAGCAAAGAGTTGGCAAAATATGGGACTCGACCTACCGATGCTCAATCCTTGAAACTAAAGCCTCCTTCTCAGCAATCTCAAGAATCCAATCTCGGTCTAACTCCTCAGGAGATCGAGGAAGGCAGATTAGCTCAAAAAGCCTTAGATGATTCCAAGGCTCTCTCTTTGGAAGTTGCAAAAGAAGAGGCCCTCAAAGTCAAGTCTGCCGATGCACTTTCCACCCAAAAATCGGTGCTGAGTGAAATTGAAAAAGAAAGGAATGAAGAGATCAGTTGGTACAAAAAGACCATGCACCACCGAATCAACAGCTCCCCGGTCTCAAACGTCAAAATTGCTACCTCCAGAACCAACCCAAAGGATATCAGGTTGATCATCGATAGAGAAGATGGCTCAATGAAAAGTGTGAGAGATGTTCATCTCAAACATTACGGTCTCCCCGAATGGTATGAGATCTCTCGACACTTGGTCAGAAGTGCAAACCCAAAGATAGACATCTTTGTCAAATACATTGATGGATTGATGGAAAAGATGAAAGAGATTAAAAGAAAACACAACATTACTCTTTCCACCGATGAAAGGGCAAAACTTCAATCGATGAAAGAAGAAATCATTCTTCCCAAAGTCAAGAATCCTACCGACAAGGTGTTCAAGGAAATGGCAACTGAAGGGAAAATTCCAAACATAAGCAACCTGAATTTGTCCATCCCTACATCTGTGTCTTATCCCACTACGACTTTGAGCCTCTCACCGATTCCAGGGTTATTCTTCAATGATGGTTTTGGTCATCGGGCCTTTTTCAGATTTGCACAAATCCCCATCGCCGATACTTTGTTTCTTCAAGGCATCTCCAACCTATTTCCAAACATCCCCGAAGCTCAACCATTCTACCGAAATCTGTTGGATGAAATCAAGCGCCGACAAACCTCCAAGAAATAATTTCTTTTCCTCAGTGGTACTTGTAAAAGTTTGTTTCTCTTTTTGACAAATGTACGAGAAAACTTATCTAAATACAAGTACCTCTCTATTTGAATTTTATTTCTGTACATAACTTTATTTTTAGTAACTTGTAAATATTGTGTATAGTATACATACTCATACAAAAGAAAAATAGATCAAAATAACAAAAAGAATGGTCTATGTGAAAAGAACCCAAAAAGAGTAAAAAGGGTCAAAATGCATTTTACATTTTATTACTCTTAAATATTCTAAGGATGGAGCTCAAATTCAAATAGGGGGAGATTGTTGGGTCATCAAAGATTTGAAATTGACTCACCGATGTTTTCCCTATAATCCTACTTAGAATACTTTGACAAGGTTCTTTAAATGACTTGTACAAGATAGCAATTGTTCGGTGAAGTCGAAGATCAACCGAAACCAAGCTTGAAGAGATTTTCTGTGCGGAATCAAGAAGACTCTTCCAAGATACATACAAGTCATCACCACCAATTGTGTTCTCACACATCGGTGGACTTCCTCACCACCGATGGTGTCTTCAATAATCGGTGGATATAATCCCATCGATGTTGTCTTCAGGAATCGGTGGACATAATCCCACCGATGAAGATACTCAAAATCGGTGGACTTCTTCCCACCGATGAGGATACTCAAATCAGTGGGATCTTTGTGTAAATGGACTTTCTTGCAGATAATTTCAAAGACCAATGTCTTTTATATCGGTGGAACATCATCGATAAAATTGTCTTGGAAAACACATCAAGAAGATCCTCCAGGTTTGGCAATAATCCAGTGGTTGGTAAAAGTGTCAACTTAGTACTCTCTCCACTTTTAGATAACGTCTAAATCAGCATGGGCATTCTTCCTGGTTCCAAGGAAAAAGGTGATTTGGAAACATCAACTTTTCAGAGTACTACACCTTCTATCCAATCTCCTTATGACAAGTGTCCTGAGCATTTAATGCACAGTACTTGTATCTTCACTATAAAAGGAAGTAGAAGGCTCCATGCAAATCACGCTTTCTGGAGTTCTCTCAGTGCAAGAAGTCTCCATATTGCTTGAAAACTTTATAGCTTTGTTCTAAGTGTTCTTAGTTGTTTTGTTAGTATACTTAGTGTAAGATTGTTAGAATAGTTTATCTGTTCTTTTTCGCAACAGTCTTAAGTTTTCTATGTGTAATTCTTGTTGAAAGCTTTTCAATAATAGAATTAAAATTGTGAAAATTTTGAGTATTGTATTCAACCCCCCTCTCCTTCTACAATACTTGTTTTAGCCATCTGGGACTAACAGAAACCAATATACATGTTTGTATCTATGTAAATAACTACATTTCATGTATTTTACATAAATAGCCAACCAAAATAGTTCATTAATTCATTAAAATGCCCTAACTTCAAAATTTTGTTACAAAAATATTCCATCTCTCTCCCACTTTACAAAAATACCCAAAAATCCCGCGATATCACCCTCAATTTTGGACTCGGTAAAAAAAATCATTTTTCACCCCTAGAGTCTGCGATGTATGTCCTCGATGTCCGCGATTTCCCCCGAAAAATCCCAAGTTTACATATTTGGTCCCTGAGTCCGCGATTTTAGTTTGAGTTTGTAACAACCCAAACAAAAATAAAGCATAACATTGCATTAAATATTAATCAGCTAAAAAGGGTCCCAAAATTTTCTCAATTACAACCGTCTCAAAACTAGGTTTGCGGAAGCAACTTATACACAACTGAGAATATAAACTGAAATCTAAAGGATGACTGGGAATAGCTATCGCCTAACAGCATCCACACTGTATCTCTTCTCCTTGCCCTTTCCATAGCTTCCTACTAACGTCTTCCCTGAAAAAGTTTAGTTTGGAAAAGTGAGAGTTAGACCATGAGGTCTAGTGAGCTCCCTCTAGTGGCAACAGTTTCATTATCAAATATTTAAAACAGTTCATAACAAGATTAAATCACAACTTTAAACAAAGCTTTCATGTAACAATCACATATGCAAATAACACACTGAAGTCACTCGGAAGTGACAACATGTCAGTCTCACACTGCCTTGTTGGGTCACTCCTCCCATGGCATAAACGGGACACACCCCCCGGTATGAACACTGGCGGGCCACACCCCCCGACTTAGCCAATTCGCAGCTATCAATAATGTATGCATACACTTTAAATTGACTTTCCAAACATTCATCATATAGAATAAATAAACCATTTCATATTACTTCCTTACTTCTGAAATCACATTAAAACACGTATTTAGTTAGAAAAACTCACCTGATCTTGCTTGCTACTTCTCACTTACGTTTCAGATCTCTAAGCGGAACACCTATAAATAAAAGGAATCAAGAGTCGTAAGCCGCTTGCCTTACAACATCACAAATGGTGAGAAAATTCCAATATATCAGACTGTGTCCGGACTCTCCCTTCCGAATTTCCACTTCCGGAATGCTATTTCGGGTACTACCGGATTACTACTTCCGGATCACTAGTCCGGATACTTCCGGATTACTACTCTCCGGATTAATGGACTATTTTAATAAAAGTTGGTTAGAGGGACCAAAAATAAAATAGATTGGCAACCATAGTGACTAAATCTGTAATTAGTTTAATAGAGGGACTAGAGTTGATAGTGAGTGTTAACCACAGGGACCAAAAATGTAATTTACTCTAAATTCTTTAGTTTTAGAACACGTAATAATTACTTTCTAATTATAGAAATCCCCATTTAGGGGTTGTTTACTAGCTGCTGACCAGGCTGACTCGGTCAGTAAATCTGACTCGGTGAGCAGTCAGCGTGTTTATCAAATTTCGAATCTGACTAAGATCTGACCGAGATTCTGATCAAGATCTGACCGAACCCGCATCAAAATAATGATGACCCAGGTCAGTTTCTTTTTTTCCATGGTTGCCCCCTTTTTCAGGGGCGAACCTACAGCCACAGGACCAGGGTCCAGTGCACCCACTCAACTTATTTTGTAAGAAGAAATTTTTTTGGGTAAATATGGTGCACCCACTAAAGTTCAAGGGTTGCTCCAGAAAATTTGAAAACTTGAAGGGTTAAAGGAGCACAAAAAGCAATTCTAGTGATGGAGCAATTCAATTGAAAAAGCAAATGTGCTATGGATATATATATAGTAGAGGTTAAAGGAAAACTTTCTAGTAACCCACCGATGTGGGATGGGATGAAGTTTGTCATCCTCACTTCTCATCTCCTATAGTTTATTAAATATTATATAAAAATGAGTATATTTTTGTTAAAAATTTATTTAAAGTATGAAGTTTGTTTTTTTCTTCCATTAAATGATTTGTAATAAAAATAATTACATTTAATTTAGAATATAATTATAAAAGGGTTAAAATGGACATTTTTTGTCGGTAAGCACTTACTAAAAACACTTGATAAACACTCTTACCCGAATAGCACTTACTGGGGACAACACTTACCCGAGACAACACTCTTACCCGAACAGCACTTACCCAGAAAGAGTTTGTAAACGGCCCCTTACTTTAAGATCTAAGAAATTTGGTTTAGGATGTCACCTAACTATTTTAAATATCAAGAATATGTCATTCTTTTAATACATATCGAGTAAAGTTCACTTTTGGTCCTTAACGTTTGTCTATTCTAACATTTTTCGTTCTTGAACATCAATAAGGTGCATATGGTCCCTCACGTACGTATTTTCGCATGTTTTTGGTCCCTCTCTTTGACGGATGTTATCTTTTTCCGTTATCTTTTATTGGTCCCTCTTTTTACCATTTCTTAAACCACATGGACCAAATCTGTAATCTACTCTAAACCATATTTATATTTACATTTTATGTAGAGTAAAGTTTACTTTTGGTTTTTACTCTTTTATGTATTACATCCTTATATTTTTTGTATTTGTATTTGTATTTTATAAACTATATTTTATATTTATATTTTTTATATTTGTATTTATAATTAACATATACATTTATATTTACAATTTTTTCATATTATATATTTTTATATTTATAATTAACATATAAATTTATATTTACAATTTTTTATATATTATATATTTTTATATTTATAATTAACATATACATTATTTTTTAGTATTTTATATATTTATAAGTTATACTATATTTATCTTTTATAAAATTTATTTTGTATTTAGATTTATACTTTATGTATTTGAACATTCCATCTATGCAATTTATATATTGATTTGGTTTAATGTTTGTATTTGAACATTCCATCTATTTAATTTTAATGTATTTATATTTACATTTTAGGTATTTGAACGTTCCATCTATTCAATTTGTATATTGATTTGATTTAGCGTTTGTATATTAATTTGTATACAAATTGCATAGATTGAATGTTCAAATACATAAAATATAAATTTAAATACAAAATAAATGTTATAAAAGATAAATATAATATAACTTATAAATATATAAAATATAAATAATACTAAAAAAATAAATGTATAGGTTAGTTATAAATATATAATACTAAAAAAATAAATGCATATGTTAATTATAAATATAAAAATATATAATATATAAAAATACTAAAAATACTAAAAAAATAAATGTATATGTTAATTATAAATATAAAAATATATAATATATAAAAAATACTAAAAAACTAAATGTAAATGTTAATTATATATATAAAAATATATAATATATAAAAAAATTGTAAATATAAATGTATATACAAATATATAAAATATAAATATATAATACAATTTATAAAATATAAATGTAATATAATTTATAAAATACAAATATAATATAATTTATAAAATACAAATACAAAAAATATAAATATGTAATACATAAAGGAGTAACCTTCACTTTTGGTCCTTAAATTTCAGATTTGGTCCATATAGTTTAAGAAATGGTAAAAATAAAGAAAGTTTGCAAAAAGGTTAGGTTTAACAGAAAAAGATAACAGCCGTCAAAGAGAGGGACCAAAAAAAAATGCGAAATACGTCAAGGACCATATGCATCTTATTGAAGTTGAGGGATGAAAAATGTTAGAATGGACAAACGTTAAGGACCAAAAGCAAACTTTACTCGTACATATTTTAAATTAGGAAAAATAAAGTTAGGTACGCCAACTTTTTAAGTACAAAATACCATTATTGCCACGATCTTGCAAGATTTTATTAGTAAAGTTACAAAATTATCCTTTAAATATCAAATTTTAAATATTTGCTACATCTAGTTTTAGGTAATTGAAACATTATTTATTTATCATATTTAAAATCTCCAATAATTTTAACTCGAAAAGTAATATTTGATCCATCTATAATCATCAATAACATGAAGAGTTTGCTATACAGTAATTTTCTAATTTTCTATTCTTTAACAATATTCAACTAAAATTATTTAATTCATGTTGTATAAATATATGGTTGGGCTCCGGTGAAAATTGCTATGAGAAGGGTGACTGCGTGAGAAGTGGTTATCAATTGTAGGATGAGAAATGGACGAACATTAGAATAAAATGCATCGAGATAAGATGCATCAAATCAATTCCTTTTAAGCTGCAACAATTAATGGAATGATATTTGATTAAAAGTGATCAACGGTTTAAAAATACTTCTCACACTTCTTACAAAAAAATACACTTCCCACGTAATCTTATGCCTAAATATACAATAATAAATAAAATAATAATAATTGACCGATGCATCAAAGAAATCAACCACAAGGGTTGTGGCGTACTGGTTAAGGGCCTAGGAATGTGGTGAAATATCCATCTGCCTAGGGTTCAAATCCAGACGTACACAACAATTGTGGCCACTGAGGTTAATCAGGGCTGATGTCTTACAGTCATAATTTACCAAGAGATTAGTCTAGGCATAGTCTATGACACCCTTCCCAACCAAAAAAAAAAACTCTTTTTAATTTCTCTTTCAAAATGAATTAAAAAAATAGTTCTTTCTCTCTCCCCTAAAACCAAAACAACGGGCGCGGACAAATCCAACAAAGACGCGTCTCTTTCCATCTCTCGATCGACGCTTTTCCCCCCTGCGAAGCTTCGGCTTTGAAGTGGTAGTAGGGGTAGGAAAAAAAATTGATGTGGGTGCATGCATCTATACATTTATTCCATTCAAGAGTTTCGTGTAGTAGACTTGTAGAGA
Source organism: Saussurea involucrata (assembly GCA_033807775.1). Classification (NCBI taxonomy): domain Eukaryota; kingdom Viridiplantae; phylum Streptophyta; class Magnoliopsida; order Asterales; family Asteraceae; genus Saussurea; species Saussurea involucrata. Next base: position 16,444,130 of record CM066313.1, read on the forward strand.
AAAGAAATTTGAAAAATCTTGGGTTGTATCTATATTTATCTCCACTAATTGGATCATGCAAAGGTGTTCTGATTTGGGTTTTTCTGAAAATTGTTCTTAGAAATCGATTGATGGGTAATTGAGAGTCAGAGGGATAGAGTCCGATTTCGTCTTCCAAATGTTCGTCAATTTTGAAATTAGAAGGGTTTTTGTTTGCCGTAATTGATGTTGTGATCTGAAGGGGAGAAAATTTGGTTTGCATTTGATGGCAACTGTGGATGTGTTCTTGTAAGGTACAACTCATTTTTTTTCTTACTACATTATTGATTTCTGCTGCCTTTTGATGAATTGATGGGTTGTGGGGTTTTCTGATTTTGAGTAATTTCTTGTTTCTCGTGTTCTATCTGCTCGGAAATCTTGGTTTTGTTAAATTTTTCTTCGGATTTTGTGCAGAATTAGAGGAAAACCAAGCAATTTAGAACTATTTTATCTATTGGAAACAGTTGAAATTTACGAAGAACAGGGGAGATGATTGTGCACACCAACTGTTTGATATTTGGTTTTGTTTATTTTACCGACAATATTTTCAAATTTTACAAAAGGGTTTTGGTTTCTAGAGATTATTCTGTCAATTTTACCTTCTGATCAGTTATTCTTTCCATTCTTTCTGATTTCACTTCAAATTGTTTGATGAACAGGATGCTGATCTTGAATCCAACGTTACAATTAATGATTCTCATACCTCAATTTGATCAATTATGAACCCAATGTCGAAAACATTAGCATCTTTCGCATCAATTTTATTATTATCCTTATCCCTCTGTGTTTCTGCATCCGATAATGGATTCTCGAGTTGTAATTGCGAAATCGAAGGGTTTTTCGGGTACAGAAACATCATGGAAACCCAAAGAGTGAGTGATTTCTTGATCGCAGTTGCTTACTTTTCGATCCCAATTGAACTTGTTTACTTCATTAGCTGTTCAAATGTTCCATTTAAATGGGTTCTCTTTCAATTCATCTCCTTCATTGTTCTTTGTGGAATGACTCATTTACTTAATGGTTGGACTTATGAAGCCCACCCTTTTCAACTAATGCTAGCTCTCACCATTTTCAAGTTTCTAACAGCATTGGTTTCATTTGCAACCGCTATAACCTTAATCACTCTCATCCCTTTGCTTCTCAAAGTTAAAGTTCGCGAATTTATGTTGAAAAAAAAGTTTTGGGATCTTGGAAGAGAAATGGGTATGATCAAGAAACAAAAAGAAGCCGGTTGGCATGTCCGAATGCTGACCCAAGAAATTCGAAAGTCTCTAGATCGCCACACGATTCTTTACACCACTCTTGAGAAGCTTTCTGAGACGTTGGATTTGCAGAATTGTGCGATTTGGATGCCCGATGAGGGTAAAACGGTCATGAATCTTACCCATCAGCTAAAAGGCGGAGAATCTTTAGAAACCCATAGTTTCTACATCCCGATTAATAATTCGGATGTTCAAGAAATTAAACGAAGCGAAGTGGTCAAGTTGTTGGACCCTGAATCAAGACTCGCGGTTCTAAGTTCTGGTTCTGGTTCTGGTTCTGTGGGACCCGTGGCTGCAATCCGAATGCCAATGCTTAGAGTCGCGGACTTCAAGGGTGGGACCCCTGAGATGATCCAGGCTTGTTACGCGATTCTTGTTTTGGTCCCGGTTCGATCTTGGTCCAACTCTGAGCTCGAGATAGTCAAAGTGGTTGCGGACCAAGTAGCCGTGGCTCTTTCACACGCTGCGGTTCTTGAAGAATCGCGGCTCATGAGAGACAAATTAGTCGCGCAAAACCAAGCTTTACAACAAGCTAAACACGACGCAATGCGAGCCAGCCAGGCTCGAACCATGTTTCAAACGGTTATGAGCAAGGGTTTGAAAAAACCGATCCATTCCATCATGGGTTTGCTTTCAATCTTACAAAATGATAATCCTAAAGGTCAACAACGTGTTCTTGTTGACTCCATGGTCAAAACAAGCAACGTTTTATCGATGCTAATCAATGATGTAATGGATGATTCGTCGAAAGATAATGGGAAGTTGAAGTTTCCGTTGGAGATGAGATCTTTTCGGCTTCATTCTATGATCAAAGAAGCAGCTTGTGTTGCTAAATGTTTGTGTGTTTATAAAGGTTATGAATTTGAGATCGATTTTGATAAATTTTTGCCGGATAATGTTATGGGAGATGAAAGAAGGGTTCTTCAGGTGATTTTGCATATGGTTGGGAATCTTTTGAGTTGGGGAAATGGAGGTGGGTGCTTAACTTTTAGGATTCTTAGAGGAAGTGAAAGCCATGGGAGGAGTGATCAACAATGGCGAACGTGGAGGTCAAATTCAAACGATGGTTATGTTGTTGTTAAGTTTGAAATCGGTGTGAATGATGGATTCTCGGTGTTGGAGCGGTCTTCCGGTGATCGGAGAAACCGTAGAGTGGTGGCAGAGGAAAGTCTGAGCTTCAGTATGTGCAGAAAGTTGGTTCAGGTTAGTATTCACACTGATTTTCTGCAAAATTGTATCGGTAAAATCCGTTAAATTCGGTTTAGTTGCTATTTAGTGTAAAGAAAGATTGATTTTTTTAATCGATGTTAGATACAAGCAAATTTTCGTATTTTTGACGTATTTTGACTGATAATCTACTGATTTTGTAACATTTAATAACGTTTGCAAAGTTTCAAATTTTCTTATTTTGTATTCATTTGACTTGTAATTTGATCTTGTGACATTTTGATGACATCCTACAAAGTTTCAAAAATTCCCTATTTTGTACCTATTTTAACTAATAACTTTTTAATAATTAATATTTGATGATGTGGATACCCGTTTTTGAAAAATTTATGAAAGGGTGTAAAGGATACGTGGACGATAAATCTGACATTGACGACATCAAATAGATAAGTTTAAACTTTTTCTTACATTAATCGAGAAAAAGATTCTTTGTTAAAAGGCATCGTTTGGCAAATATAAGTTACGATATATGTTTGGATGGACATAAGCTAGCTTTTTGATACTCTACTTGAAATAGCTTATGAGAAGTTTTTTGTGGCTTTTCCAATTATGCTCTTATTAATATTAATTATGGTTTATTAACTATTAATTATAAATAAATATTAACTGAAAATTATTTAATTATACATTGATATTAATTTTTAATTATTTATAATTTTTGTTAATCATATCAATTATATATATATATATATATAATTTAATATTAATCAATATATTTTAGTATCAATTACAATTATTTGATTATTTTTTTCATATTATACGTAACGGTTATTTAAAATTATGTAGATTTTTCTAAAATTTGTTTAACAAATTCAAAATTTATAGTATATATATAATAATAAATTTTAAATTCTTTTAATTAACATAATATATTATTTAATTTTTATTTACTACCTTGTTTGTATTAATTAACATATTATATTAATATAAGTTTGTTTTAATTATATTATTAAATATTGTAATTGATAATTTTTTAAAATCTTTTTTTTGGTTATTTTACGTGTTTATAAGTTAGTTTTTGTCAAACGTGACTTATTCATGCTTATCATCTACCGGTTAGCTATCGGTCACCAGCTAGCTTATAAGTCTTCGACACAGTTAACTATCCGCTAGTTTGCCAAATATAGCCTAAATAAGAAGGTTTAGCTTTTTTTGCTTTTTCGTCGAGAAAATCTTTGAATTGATTATGGTTTATGGGCAGATGATGCAAGGGAATATTTGGGTAGTTCCAAATCCAGTCGGGTTCGATCAAAGCATGTCGCTCGTTCTCCGGTTTCAGCTCCGGCCTTCAATCATGATCCCCGTGTCAGAAACCGGCGAATCCTCAGACCACCATTCCCAATCGAACACAATCTTTAGAGGACTTCAAGTTCTCTTAGCCGATGAAGATGATGTAAACCGAGCCATAACCCGTAAGCTACTCGAGAAACTAGGATGCGTGGTAACAACCGTGAACTCTGGTTTCAACTGTCTCACAGCTCTTAGCCCGCCCGTTTCCGCTTACCAAATCTTGATCGTGGATCTGCAAATGCCCGATTTAGACGGGTTTGAAGTTGCATCAAGAATCCGAAAGTTTAGGAGCCGAAATTGGCCATTGATTATTATTGCGTTAACTGCAAATGTTGATGAAGAATTGTGGGAAAGATGTTTACAAATGGGGATGAATGGAGTTATTCAGAAACCAGTTCTTTTGCAGGGGATTGGAGATGAATTAAGGAGAGTTTTGATTCAAGCAACCAAGGTCTCATAAAGTCAAAGTCAAAGTTGATTGAAGAAGGTGGTCAATGGTACTCCATTGATAAACTAACATAACTGAAAATTAGAGAATATTTTGGAATTATATTTAGTAATATGTATGTATAGTGTAAAGATGAAGGAATGTTGATTCCATGGAAGAAGTATTTGAAATATGAATAATAAATTCATGGATATTCCATGTTTTCGTTGTATTTTTTATCATAAGTTTTTACTGGAAACAATTTAAAATTATGTTTTGACAAACTTGTTGATAAGTTAACTGCAATGTGATAAAGTTAGGTGATAAACTAATATATTTAATAGAAGACAAGGTAAAATAATTTAAAATGATATAATTGGAAAAGTTTATGTGAAATACTTGGAAAAACAAATGAAAAAAAAAACCTTTCAAACCTATTACAACAAGTCAACACTACATGAAGAAGTTTTCAAAAAAATTTAGCTATCTTAAAAGCATCCACCTTTTCAATAGTTTTTTACTTTTGCCAAATCAGATTTTCATTAACTTTTTCTAATAAAAAGTCATCCTTAAAAACCTTCTCCAATGCAAAAACTTATTCAAAAGCTTTTTCATCAATTTTATTATAATCTATCATCATTTATTTATAATGTTTTATAAAAGCCCCTTATATTTAATTTGTCATTTTAAAGTCCACGTCATATTCTTCAAAAACAAAAATTACTTGACATTAAAATTCAAATATTTAAAAACATTACAGTAAACGATATTTAAAAAAGTAGTTCTAAACCTAAATCCCATATCTCGCTTTAGTTTCGTCACACATCATTTTATGATACGCTAGTTATTCGTTTGTCATGCCTTCCGTACTTTGCGATAGGATTCTTATTTCTTCGAATCTCTTTGAGCGGGTGAATGATTCTTTCAACTCCTTGATGTTTTCATCCACTTCATCTATTCGAGACATCCGCAAAGTAGTGGTTTTATTGATTAGATCTTGATTGATCAGCTGGCGACCCATATGCTAACTGTCGGATAGCAGCAGTGCATTTCTGTAACGGTGAAAGACCTTTATTTCCAAGGGCGTCATCCTTGAGTTTGAAATAATCTGAATGGTTGGACAACGAGGCTACAATTCTGTTGAATAGTTCTTTATTCATTCGAAACCTTCGTCTAAAAATGTTGGGTGGAAAAACCGGTTGATCAGAAAAATAATCTGCAATAAGTCGATTGTGTCCATCTTCACGACCTCGTTGAATGTATCTTTTTTTTCTTGGTCGTCGGCTTGAACTTTCTGCTTCATCTCGGACTTCTTTCTCTGCGAGCATCAACAACATTTTTTCGTCGGTATCGGCTGCCAGTTCATCGATAATAAATTCATTTACTTATATCAAGAGTTGCTCGATGACGTCGTCAGACATATTTGGAAGTATGAAATAACAAGAAAAAGATAGTTATATGAGAAATATGAGAGGAATGGGTTATATATAGAGGATAAATATTCTTGTAATAAAATATTACTTCTATTAATAAATTAGATTAATTAATAAATATTAAAAAGGTTAAATTGTAAATACAGATTGAATGGATGGGTTAATATGAAAATTTGAATGAAAAAGGTAGAGATGAAAAATGGGATAAAATGAAAATTTATTTGTAAAAAGTCATTGAAACAAAAGGTCATAGATTTAAAAGCTTTTCTCTAAAAAGCTTTTCATTCCAATGATAAAAACTGTTTAAAATAGCTTTTTCAAATAGTAAAAAGTCTTGAACGAGCCATGCATTGGAGATGTTCTTATTAACGCAACATATTTTACTTAAAAAAGGTCTAATTGAGAAAATCAAAATTAAATTCAAATTATCCAAAAAATTACATTTCAATTTCAAAAACTCATCTATTTTATAATATTACTTATATTATTGAAATAGTTCATATATTTTTAGTAAAATATTATTTCTCTATTGAATAAGAATATAATATAAAGTTATATCTTTTATTTTAATAATTTTTTTAAAAGTACTCTAAATTTAAGAAATTTCACAATCTCTTTTCAACTTTCTCAATTCAAAGAAACTTTAGGAGTATCTATTTGAGAAAATATTTGTCCAGAATCTCAAGTTTCTCCAATTTAAATAATCTTTTAAAGACATGCTTATAGTAGTCAAATATAGTATTAATATCAGATTAAGAATATACTTTTCTATTTAATCATATATGATAAAGATAATATGGCATGGTTGAAGAATCAACCATATTTAAAAAACAACTTCTCTATCTTAAAAACAATATAATTATTTACAAAAAAATTTATTTTTTTAAAATAAGATATAATGAATATATTTATTAATTAGTAGAAAGAAAGAGAAAGAAGTGTAATGGATGATGAAAATGAGAAGTGGGATTTGCACATGGTGTATGTGGTTAAGGAGCCCAATATGAATGGAAGATAACATGATGTGTTTGGGTGAAAGGGAAAGTGAAGAGAAGCATGCATGAATTTGGTGACAATTGGACCCCTCCCCCAATTTAAGGATTATTATTTTATCCTATATTTATTGTCACAAGTGTTTGACATCGTGCGTTGTGCGATGATCAAATTTTATGTTAACAAAACGACATAAATTGTTTTTATTATTTCCATAGATATGAAATATGCTACAAATACGTATACACCAATTTATTTTAGATAAAGATTGACTTTAAATATATTCATTTAATATAACTATGAAATGTGTTGAATGTGTGATGAAAATTATATCGTAGTAGAAGGTATCGGATAACCAAGACTCAAAAACTACAATACATAAAAATTAATTAAAAACATGTAGATTTAGAATAAATCTTCTATATTTATTTAAATAGAAACAACATCTATATAAATTGTATCAACAATTATCGAATAAAAATACATTATCAAATATCTATATTATCATTAAAGTAGGTAGTTCAAATAAACGTTATGTGAAAAATAAATAGTATGATTATTTTTAAAATTGTAATCATCTTTTAAAAAAACAATACGACAACACGTGATTAAATGTAATAAAGTGTTTATATTTATCAATATTATTAATTTTTTATAAGAAAAGACGTTGAAGTCTGTAGATTCTAAAAAATGTTTTTATCAAGAATCAACTTTTTTTCGTTTAGTCATTGATTTTTCGTTCAATATTTTCTTCTCCTTTATCATCAAACCCTTATTTTTTTGGCACTTTGAGTCAAAATTTGTATTGATGCATGAGTCACATGAACACGATTACATAGCATTGTCAATCAGTTTTTCAGTTTTCTTGTTTAAATGTGATTCATCAACTTCAATTTCTAAATTGATTGTCTCGAATGCATTGTTAACAGTGGTATCAATCTCATTGAATTGTAGCAAATGTTGATGTTGAAACTTATAAGTTGTATGAAGCAAAAAACTAAAATCACAAAATCAAATCGATCTAATTTTGAATATAACTCAAGATAATTGGAGGTCAAGAAAACAAATTTGAAAAATATTAGTCGGCTTACATTTTAGTAGAACATGTAGTAACCGTGTCCAAATAAAAAGAGTTTCAAGCCTTGTGGTGGAAATGTAATAAGATGGAAGTTGAGGGGCTATTTGTTAATAATTGGGATGAGGTATATAAGGGCACAAAACCCTAGAAACATTCCATTTTGGCTGAAAATCTGTGTGTGTCGGCTGTGTTCTTGGAGAAAAGAAAGAGAGGAGGGTTTTGGGGCTCTTGTGGATTTTGAGAGAAGAAGGAGCTTGGTGTTGGAAATCAGAAGAAGGATTGTTGTGGAATTCGTTTCTTGCAAGCATTTGAGCAGGTAAACTCTCAATCCATTACTCCATTTAATCAGGTTGTTAATTGTAGAGTATTGAGAAGTTTAGTTTGATAAAAGTAATGCCAAAACTCTTGTGGAAGGTTTAAACTCCTCTAGTATATGTTTAATTGATGCATATTGTGGGATTTGGTTCTAGAACGTTACTAGTGGTTGTTTATTGCTTAATCGTTACTTTGGCGGAGCTCAGGACGGGATTTCGGGTGAAAAACTCGAACAGCGCCCTGTCCGGAAACCTTCAATAGAAGAAGGTGTCCGGGTAAGCACCCAGAGATCACGTTGTCCGGATGAGTGTGGTTTCTGGACGGGTATGTTGTCCGGATAGAAGTGTTGTCCGGATGAGTGTGTTGTCCGGATAGAAGTGTTGTCCGGATAGAAGTGTTGTCCGGATGAGTGTGTTGTCCGGATGGGTATGTTGTCCGGATAGGAGGGCTGTCCGGATAGAAGTGTTGTCCGGATGGGTAGGTTGTCCGGATAGGCGAGTTGTCCGGACAATTGCTATGTCCGGATAATTGGATGACTTAGCTTATATTTTGCTTGTGCGTTCAGGGAAGTCGTTTGGGAGTCGGAACCAGCTTAGAGGAGAGAAGTAAGAGCATCAGGTGAGTTTTTCTAACTAAGCTTGATGGTACTTGTTGTTACTCGTACATGCATGCTTATTTAAGGTATGTTGCATATGAATTCTTATGCATGATGATATACATATATATATATGGGAGGGTGTGTCCCATATGATGTGGTGGTTATAATTGCGTATGGGAGGTGTGTCCCACATGCACGAGGTGCTTTACATGGGGGGGGTGTCCCATATGCACGAGTTGCTATACATGGGGGGGGGGGGGTCCCATGTGAGATGGTACGATGTACATGGGGGGTGTGTCCCATGCGGCGGGGTATGCTATATATGGGGGGTGTGACCCATATGATATAGCACGATTCATATTTATGGGGGGTGTGTCCCATATGACGTGTTTGAACGTGGACCATCTGGGAAATGTTATTCGCCCAACTTCTTGTTGATTTATATATCTAACAACTCCTTATTATGAATGTTGTGGTGTGGTTGTAGCTGAGGGACCTCACTAGACCTTATGGTCTAACCCTCGCATTTTCAAACTGAACCTTTTTCAGGTAAGCAGGTTAGAGGCGGCTCTACTAGTGGGAAGGAGAAAGCGTGAGCGGGCGTGGATCAACTTAGTAGACCTTTCCTTACTTTTCTTGCTTAGAAACTCTCAGTTGTAACTAGGGTTATTTCTGCAAACCCAAATTTTGGAATTTTGATGGTGTGAACTTGGGCCATGTTTTGGCGATATTTATATTAATTGCATCTTATTTTGGTATGTTTGGAGTGGGTTGTTGCAGAACATTGATTTTTCAAATGAACACTCAAAACATATTAGTATATATCAAATCAAAAATCGAATATAAAAATGAAAATTTGTTGTCATTTGCGAGTAATAATGTAATATCAAAATAACCAATATTCTATGTTCTTTTAACATTATGGGTTAATTCTGGGGGAAAAAGGCATGTAAATGAGAATTAAGGTAGCAATAACTCAAGAAATTACAAAATAGACAAAATCAAGAATACATCGAAATTGAAAGAGTACTCGAATGAAAGACTTACATGTAATAATATGTGCGCCATGATGATAAAGCTTTGATGTTATTCGACATATTTAGATAGTTTGTTTCCCTTGTCATTTACTGCAAAAAAGACAATATAAAAAACATATAAAGTCAATACAATAGCAAACAACTCAACAATAAACAAATATCGATAACAAAGATTAATCTCTTAGCAATACAAATCTAGTGAGAGAAAATGTGTTAGAGGAAGAGAGTGAGAGGTACTTTGTTGTATGACAAAAGGTTAGAAAAACCAATAACAGAGCAAAAAAAACATTTGTGCTTAAATATAGAAAATGAATGATTAATTAAAATAAAGAAAGAAAAATAAATGGTTGGTAACATAAATAAAGAAAAATGAATGGTTGGTAACATAAAGAAAGGAAAATAAAAAGTTAATTTACATAAATTGCAATAAATTGAATGATTAGTTAAAATAAATAATGGAAAACAATATTTAATAACATAAAAAGAGAAACAAATGGTTAATAGCATAAAGTGCAATGGATATGTAAAATTACTATTAAAGACCCTCATTTATAAATGAAATGTTCATTCACTTAACGCTATATTTTATTTTGATATAACTCACAAATCTATATAAAATAACAGCTACTACTTCATGCTCTCACACTATGCCATATCATCTTTTGATTATTCTCATTTATATAGATATATAGATAGATTAAAATCCTATACGTTTAATTAAAAGATGATAAATTCATTTAATAAAATATCTGATTAAATTAAAAAATGTAAGGTAAATAGAAATTACATTTGTTGATGTTTTTATGTAGTTCAAATATAAATAATCTATAAAAATAAAAATGTAAGGTAAATAGAACTTATATTTGTTGATGTTTTTATGTAGGGCAAATAAAAATAATTATAAAATAATAAAGAAAATTATATATTAATTAAAAGTTGTAAGGTAAATAAAAGTTATATTTGTTGATGTCTTTGTGTATAATAGAAATAAGTATAGAATAATAAAGAAAATTAGATATTAAATGAAAAGTTAAAGTCATTTAATGAGAGCTAATTTTTTATTTAAAAAAATTCAAAATTAGGAGAAAATAGATAAAGGTGAATGGTGGGTTCTCATTAGGCCACCTAAGAGCATCTCCAATCGTACTCCAATTATCAAATATGGTGTTGATTCATCATCCAATCGTACGCCAAACTCCAAAAAAAATTGGAGTTCAAGAAATTGGTACTCCAAATATGGAGTATGGTTTTCACACTCCAAAAACTTTGGGCCCACCACTATTCACTTTTTTATAATATTTATTTAACTTTTAAGTATTATATAATCAACATATATATATATATATATATAAATAATTAATAGTAGATAAAATATGTTATTTTAACGTGTGGTCCACAAATTTAGTGTTTTTTTTAGTATGGTTGGAGTTGAGGTTTTTTTTTTGATGTTGGCCCACCATAATTAGTGTTTTTGGTGTTTTTTTTGGAGTACGATTGGAGATGCCCGGCAACTCTCCATCTTGCTTTTATATATATATATATATATATATATATAGATTTTCATTGGATGTTGATTGTACAAACCAATGCTTTCATTTGTTGCTCAAGTCTTAGGTATTTTACCATCAAATAATTAATGCCATTAAAAACACACATGTGCTAGGGGTGTTTGGGATTGCTTATTTTTTTGACTTATTTGTTTATTACTTTTCCTCAACACAAATAAATTATTTTAAGTGTTTGGATTGAAAAAAAGAAAAGTACTTATGATTTTTCCCCACCACAAATAAGTTGTTTTTTATAAGTTAATTCATTTTAACTTATTTGAAAGTGCTTATAACTTATTTGTTCAAATTACATATTTACCCCCAACTCATTTTTATCATGACATAAGTTGATAAACACTTTTAAAAATAAGCATAAGTTGTTTTAAATAAGCAATCCCAAACACCCATTTAGACTCATGTTACATCAGAATAATAAATAAAAATTAAGAATTTGAAATAAAGACGTGAACTTGTAAATCAAGGGTGTTTGATTCTTTTTTTGTAAATTCGTAATTTTAGAATTCATATTTTTTTTAAATTATTAATTATTTTAATAATTAATTTGGTTACCATATATAACCGTCTACATATTTTTAGGAATAATTCATTTTTTTTAAATGATTAATTCCTTAATTTCATAACCATTTACAAAATCGTGAGTTTGGAAACTATGAAACATGGTAGAATTATGGTAGAAAACTATGAAACAGGGTTGAAAACTATGAAAATCGTGAGTCTGAAAACTATGAAACAATGTAGAATCATTATGAAACATTGTAGAATCAGGGTAGAACCCTATGAAACAGGGTTGAAAACTATGAAAATCGTGAGTCTGAAAACTATGAAACTATGAAAATCCACACTTCCGTTTTCCGCCATTTTCCCAATTTCTTTTGCTAAGCCGATTTCACACTCTAAAAACTATGAAACATGAACACAAACGGGGATACAACCCAGATCCTCTATCAGGGTATGTTCGATCAAAGGTTCTGAATCTGGCAACCAATGAAAGGCACGACGACGAGATGGAGTTTTTGTCGGAGTTTCTGTGGAATGTGGGTTGTCGTCGAAGCTTGAGATGACTATGAGGGGGCGCCGAAACTGAAAGAGGAAGAAGAAAAAGGGTAGGGATCACGAGAACGACAGATGGCGGTGGAGATGGTGGTCGTCGGCGTAGAGATGGCGGTGGAGATGGTGGTCGCCAGCGTATAGATCGTGGTGGAGATGGTGGTAGCTGGATTTGTGTGTGTGAGAGAGAGAGAGAGAAAATGAGAAAAATATGGAGATGATTAAGGATATATTCTAACCATAATTAGATAAATACAAATTAATTAATAAAACTTAAATTTAAAAAATTTAAGACCTATTCCCAAAATACCATTTCCCTATTTCTTTTAATAAATTTAAGTCCGGAAATTTCTCAATCGTCGATCAAGATAATGGATGACCTAGATTGCTTTACATAGTTCATAAGATAAAACTGGTTTATATATATATAATATATATATATATATATATATATATATATATGTGTGTGTGTGTGTGTGTGTGTGACGGTAATTAAACGAGAACCACAAAAAGATTGAGGATCGTGACAACCAATCTCACCTAAGTTATTCATCTAACGGTTGTGATTAATGAGACCTTTTTAATGCAAAGGGCAATCAAGTAATTTACAAACATCAACAACAATTGTGTTGGATACAACGGATGGTTTGTTTTACTAGATGCATTGACGGTGCATAATATAAAACATTACGAAACATACATTCTTAATGTTTTTCACTGTATGAAAAATAACATTGGGTTTAGTTAGGTAAGAAAATATAACATTTTTTTGTTGAACATTGTAAGTTTCAGGATACACTCTTACAATCAAATATGAACAATTAAGATCGTATTAACAGCAACTGGTCATATGATCTATTAACAATCTGTGAATTACAAGATATTACAATGAATTTCTCTCTCAATAGATCTAACAATTTATGCGTAAAGAGTTATCCAAAAGGTTAGCCAAAGATTTAGTTAGCTACAGTTGCTAACTCCTATATATACTATAGATAATAGCTAAAGCTACAGTACATATGAGAAACAGACTAATAGAACAATTACACGTGTCCTAATTAGTAACTGAATATAACAGATAATATCCCAAGATATGAATTTTGAACATACTTCTGAATAAGCGCTTCAGAACATTTGTCTTCATAGTCAGAAGTTCTGAGTCTCCTACTCAGAACTCTGAACCTTCTAGTCAGAATCCAACACTTAGAATCTTTTTGAGATTTCTCACTCAGAACTTCTGAGTCTTCTACTCAGAACTTCTGAGTCTTCTGAGTCTTCTTTAGTCTTCTTACTCAGAACTCAACACTTGTGTTTTTGACAAAACTCTAGACCTAACAAACATATTGGCAAATGACCTAAATTTTGGCTTCTTGGTAGATGCGGTAACATACAAGGCTTGATGTAGAGTAGTTAGACATATCTTGTGAATGATCTAGTTCTTGAAGGACCACGAGCTATGTTGTCCTTGACAATAGTTTATGCAATATTACAATTTGTTAAGAAATCCAGCTTGCATTAATGATATATATTTCTTAGTGTTAGCATTAGAATGCAAAAGTAATAATATTATTTCATGATATGAAACGCTTTTTTCATGACATAAAACGCTTGTTTCATGACATGAAACACTACAGTTTCATCCTCCTCAAAAAAATATGTTACAATGGTTTCACAATGATGTCTAGTTTGGGACTGAAAACGAATATATTATTAGAAGAGGTATTTCATCAAACACTTTGTAACAATGATTTAAACATTGTCAACCATAGGCTATTTCACACGTGTTTCATGATATGAAATGCTTGTTTCATGGCATGAAACACTAAAATCCCATCCCCCAAAAAATATATTACAGGTTGTTTCACAATGATGACTAATTTGGGACTGAAAACATAGACAACTTTAGAAGAGACATTTAAGCAAACACTTTGTAGGCATGATTTAAACATTGTCAACTACAAGCTATTTTACACCATGAAATTGATAGGTCTAACAGATGGACGAATTCATAACAATGAAGAGGAAGAACGATGAAGATGTAGTTGGTGGGTTTAGAAAATGAACCAAAAACTTTTGATTGCATAAATTTTCTTCATCAAACTTTCAAGTAATTAAACTCAACTTGGAGTTCAATGAACTAAATGTGAAAATATTACCTTTCATTTTGATCTCAAAACTACAGATTCTTTATCGTCGTTTCTTCAATCATTCGCCATCATTAATGGTGCAATTTCACTTCCAATCGAAACTCAGGAATGGAGGTGGGGATGAACGTAGTAGAGGTGAAGATGAAAAATTATCGGATTTGAAATGTGAGTTGGGTTCCACCAATTTACTTTAATCTGAATCTACTGAAATAATGTCTAGAAAACCCTTTTCAAACTCCTTTCAATTTGACAAAAATACCTTTTTTAAGTTTTATTACATATATGCTTTTTTTCTTAATACCCTTGATTTAAATTAATCTATGGATTAGATTAGTCCTCAAGTGTAACATCCCAGTCTAAATAAAGCATACATAGCATTTTTAAATTTAAAGAATTACAATACTGGGTCCCAGAAATTTCGTACATCTGTCTCAAAACTTAGGTTGGCGGAAACAACCTATACACAACTGAGAATAAGCACTGTCTCTCACCGCATTTGTTCTATATTCTGCTCTTGCTCAAATACCTGAGCCTCGTACTATCTGCTTACCTGAAAAGGTTTAGTTTGGGAAAATGCGAGGATTAGACCATGAGGTCTAGTGAGCTCCCTCCTGACAGTTCTCAAAAATCATTTAAAACACTTTATAACTTTCTCGTAGCATTTCATAAAACTTTCACATAACTTTTCATAAACACTTTCACGGATAAACCTGCACTCGTAAATAGCACCCCGAAGTCACCCGAAAGTGACAACGAGTCAGTCTCACACTGCCTTACTGGATACTCTCTTCCATGGCATAAACGGGTCACCTTCCCGACATGAGCACTGGTGGGTCTACCTCCCGTCTTAGCCAATTTACGTCTAACACAATGTATGCATACATCTCATATAAACTTTCAAACAAGTAAAATCATGCAAATAAACATAGCAATTTTACTCATTCACTTCCTTCTGAAAACATATTCAAAAACACGTATTTTAATTAGAAAAACTCACCTGGTGCGTTTAACATCTTGCTTTACTTTGCTTCTGACTTACAATCGGGTTACCTGAGAAATGGATGAAATATACACTGCTCAGACCCTAAAACCAACTTTCCGGACACTATCCGGACTCAACTTACCGGACACTCTACTTACCGGGTACCCTACTTACCGGGTACTCTACTTATCGGATCTCACACTTACCGGAACATATACTTACCAGAACTATACCACTTACCGGAACATATACTTACCGGAACTATACCACTTACCGGATACAACTTACCGGATCACATAACTTACTGGGACTCAAGCTTACCGGGTCTCAACTTACCGGACACGACTTACCGGATTCTCTTCCGGTAACCTTCCTCACAGGGAACTTACCGGGTAAAGCGGCTGTGACGACTATGGAAACCAAAACCTTGCTAAAAGTCCCTTAATCAATTCGTTAAAAGTGACAAATAGCAATAAAATACTATAAGTTCATTCCTCCCAACTAATTGTTACACAAACATGATTTATGGGTGATTAATCTTCCTTTAAGACATCACTTTAAGCTTTTCTCACCAAGAACTCTCAAAACAATCCAACAATCCATCTAAACATCAAAATATGGTTTGGTTTAGGAATTACCTGGTAGAATCGCTTGTAGAAACGTACTCCAACTCCAAATCTCCTTCCAATTTTGATGCATGGTGATTTTCCTCTTCAATTGCACATGAATACCAAAAACTCTTTTCTTTGCCTTCTAACTCTCTTAGCCGCCAACAAACAAAAGAAAAGCTCATCTAGGGTTTTGTGCCCAATAAGAGGCTTTTATACCTACTTAGAAATTTACCTTTCAGCCCTTACACTTACAACTTTACCACATTTCTCACAAGACTTTAATCTTTTTTCCACTTTGGTCTCGGTTATTACATCAAGGTCCTCAACTTATTTTTGGTTCTCATATGATTTCACCCTTATATATATATAGGGTCATGTTCAGGAGAAAACCTTAAATAAACGGAAAACTAAGGAACATTTTGATAGTCTTTCATCTGGATGGTATGCACTTGTGCATACAAGTAATTTGTAACATGCACATGTGCATATGCACGAATGCATACTGCATAAGTGCATAAAAACCAAAACAACAACTTAATGTACATATATGCACAAATGCATACCGTTCAGATGAAAGGCTAACAGGGTGTTCCTTAGTTTTTCATTTTTTTGAGGTTTCTTTTGAACCTCCCTCTATATATATATATATATATATATTTATTGATATATATACACTAACAAAATATGTATTTCTTAAAAAAAATACATTCATCAATACATATCTACTATATATGTATGTATATATATATATATATATATATGCATTGAGAAGAAAGTTCAAATAAAAACTCATTTTCAATTGTGAACATGAGGACGGATCTTAGCCATTTCATCTCTATTGATCTAATGACCTATATTAAATAGAGTTTTTAATTAAAATTATTAATTAAGGTGATTAGGGGTAAAATGGGAAGATAATTTAAACACACGCCTACCATGTTTGACTTTTTATTTTCTTTTTTAATTAAATTTTTTTACCCCCCTTAAAGTTTAAAATAAATTATCTTAAAAATTACTAATATTTTAATCAAACAAATTACATCAAAAAACGAGAATTCTGTGTTCTTCGATGTGGCATCCATCTCGATATAGTTTTTTATTTGTTTTAACCGTTTTTACGTGAAATGTCATATATGTGTTATATTTATTATGAATATTTATGTACGTTCAAGTGTGTACAACATCTCGACACCGTAAGTTCGTAACTCGACATCACCTTCTACAACACTTTCTTCAACGTCCTAAGGCATCGTGATCTTCATTACCTTAACCCAACACCCATCGAGATGAATCGGGAACCTATCGAGTTTCGATTGTGAACCGAAGAACAAAAGAAAGTGTGTCACGTCTCCACACCTTCACGGTCACTCATGTATTATTCTTCATGAATAATGTATCATTCAGTATGAGTAATACATCATTCATGGTGAATAATACACAATTTATGAATTCGTTTATTATTCATCCTGAATACTGTATTATTCATCCTGAATATTGTATTATTCATCATGAATAGTGAATGAACGTTCACCTTTGTTATTCATACTGAATGTGGACACTTGGAGATGTGCATACATATTCATAAAGAATAAAACCAAGTTTCGATTGTGAATCGAAAAACAAAAGAGAGTGCGTCATGTGTTCACACCTTCACGGGTCATTCATATATTATTCATAATGAATAATGTATCATTCATCATGAATAATGTATCATTCAGGATGAATAATACAACATTCAAGGTGAATAATACATGAATCAGGAATTCGTGTATTATTCATCCTGAATGTTGTATTATTCATTTTGAATAATGTGTTATTCGTCATGAATAGTGAATGAACGTTCCCCTTTGTTATTCATACTGAATATGGACATCAGGAAACGTGCATACATACTCATACTGAATATAACACATACATAGCATTTCACGTAAAAACAGTTAAAATAAAAAAAAACTATATCGAGATGGATGTCATATCGAAAAGCACGAAATTCTCGTTTTTTGATGTAATTTGTTTGATTAAAATATTAGTAATTTTTAAGATAATTTATTTTAAACTTTAAGGGGGTAAAAAAAATTAACTAAAAAATAAAATAAAAAGCCAAAGATGGTAGACGCTAATTTAAATTTCCAGATTTGTCCATAATCACTTCTCAATTGGTTTCATTAAGTTTTAACCATTGATTAATTTTTCAAATCTTGATCAATGGTTGTGACTTGTCCTCATGTTCACAATTGAAAATGAGTTTTTATTTGAACCCACCCCTATCCATATAGCTTATAAAGAACCACTAAAGCCTATTAAGAACCATCATAGTCCAACAAGACCTTTATGACTTAATAAGGCCAAATAACACTTATTATGTGTTTGTATGTATGTATATACTGCATATATGCATGTTGTGTGTATTGGGCTCTATAAGATCACTAAGTGAAATTTATCGGGCTTTTATGGGTTACAATGACTCTTAATGAACTATTAGGCCTTTAAAGCCCAATAGAACCCTTTAAAGCCCGATAGATTCTTTAAAGCCTAATAAAATCGCTTAAATTCAGATAGAATTGATTAAAACTCAATAAAACCCTTTATGGCTTATTACATGTTTGTATACAAGTGTGTACTGTATATATGCATGTGGGGTCTATTGGGGTTGATAAAACCACTAAGACCCACTATAGGTTAATAAGACCCGATGAGATCCATTATAACACAATAAGATACTTTATTGCTTATTATGACCTGCTAACACCAACGGTGACTTATTGTCTAGCTGTATGTACACAATTACCAAACAACACACATATTGTATGTTATCTATACATTCGTATATACATGTGTACCTATACTATCATACCTGTACATATACATCCACACATACATGTATATAAATGCAAACATTCATACACATATACAAACATTCATAAACATATAGACAATACACATGACACATAAATTAACATATATGTATTGTATATACATATGTGTACATCATCCACTTGTACATACACACATGCATGTATACACATACAAACATTTATACATATATACACATATGGACTTAGTGTAGTGAATGGCATTGAACCATAATAGGCTTCAGTGACTTTTAAAGAACTTGATTGGGACTTGATGGTTCTATTGGCTTAGTAGTCGTTCAAGAATTGTATCACGTCTCTTACTGAACTATAACGGGTCTTAATGTGCATAAGTGACTTTTACTTAACTATGTTGGGCATTCATGGGTTTTAGTGGCTCTTAATGAACTTGATTGGGCCTTGGTGGGCTTCAATATCTCTTGATGAATTGTTATTGCACTTGTTGGGTCATATTTGACTCTTTGTGTATCGGTAATCAAATTAGAACCATAAAAAATCGTTATAAATTCGCGAGAACTGAAACGGTATATGTATACTTTTTAAACATATATTTGTGTTTACACATAGACATACACACATATATGTATATACATACAAACATTCATACATATATACATCGATGGTCAATTTGATATATTTTTTTTAAAAATAATGTAATTATTACCGACGGATTACCGACGGATTATTTAATTAAAAAAATTAAAAATAAAAATTAAATAATCCGTCGGTAATCCGTCGGTAATTACCGACGGATTACCGACGGATTATTTAATTAAAAAAATCAAAAATAAAATTAAATAATCCGTCGGTAATCCGTCGGTAATTACCGACGGATTACCGACGGATTATTTAATTAAAAAAATCAAAAATAAAATTAAATAATTCGTCGGTAATCCGTCGGTAATTACCGACGGATTACCGACGGATTATTTAATTAAAAAAATCAAAAATAAAATTAAATAATCCGTCGGTAATCCGTCGGTAATTACCGACGGATTACCGACGGATTATTTAATTAAAAAAATCAAAAATAAAAATTAAATAATCCGTCGGTAATCCGTCGGTAATTACCGACGGATTACCGACGGGTATTTATTTATTTATTTTTTTAATTTTTTTAAATGCAATCCGTCGGTAATCCGTCGGTAATTACCGACGGTTAGTATCCGTCGGTAATTTTCGTCGGAAATTTGAGTTTTTCTAGTAGTGTTGATGTATATACATACTGAAATTTATTAAGATATATGTATCAATAAATATACAAGTTTTCACATTTCTCAAACTTGTATGGTTTTACCTAAACCATCTTTTATACATATACATATATATTTTATTTTATTCAAAGAAAAACACTTTTTATGGTTGCTTATAATTTTGTAGTAATTAAATGGACAATGTGTTACAAATATTCGTTAGATTTTGAACAATAAGTTCTAGTAAATTACTAACATAAGTTGTGCTAAAAGATTGGGAATTTTGTCAAATTGTGTATGCCAACACCATTTGTTTGTCTATTTGCATGTTTTAGTTTTACAAAGAAAAAAATCAGCTATATTGGTTACTTTTCAAAATCTTAGGTTTTTTCAATATATTTTGAAAACTTTTTCAAAAATTTCCTAAAGCCTGCTCAAGGGCTGATCTAGGAAAATCTTCAAACGGTGGCATTATTTGACTATAAGAAACAAATATAAAGATATCTTTCACAAAATCAATGTTGGTCTGGTGATTAGTTCCTTGCTTTTCAAACTTGAGGTCTCAAGTTCAAGTCATATTATAGCAATTTTTTAGAAACATAATAAATATGAAATTAAAAACTTATAAACTACAAAAAAAGACTCTAACAAGACTTGAACCCGGGTTTGAAGTAAAACAAAAGTCTTCCAAACCAACTCTACCAAGAAAAACTTGTATTCTTATTGTAGTTTTAAAATATATATGGTGGTACAAAACAAATTGATACGGTTGCACCTTTCACGAACCTAATTCTTTTTATCTTACGGCGGAAAAACAATATGATGGCACGTGCCACCTATTGCTCTTACGTAGGTCCGCCCATGAGCCTGCTTTCGTACGAAATATACAAGGTACATTTATGGTGTACAAAACATACAAATCTTCGCTTTGTATTTTAAATCACGACACTCAAATAATTGTAACATGAACTGTTTAAAAAAAGACCAATACAATAAGTATGAATCATCCGTTGTTTACGATTGGATTTTAATTACACATATAAAAATATGTTTTTCCATCACTAATCTAATTAAGTGGATTTTAAAAGACATGGATGTTGGAAAATAATCCGTTAGTGTGGCCTTCGGACTATTCTTGTAATGATTATTACATGTTGGGTATAATTATATATTGTAACAACCGGGTTTTTTCTTGCATAGTATGAAAGTTGGTGGCCAAATTTGAAGAAATTAAAGTTAGAGATGAGGGACTTGTTAGCAAATTTTGAGAAGTATAAAATGGGCCCAAATCCCTAGGGCACCATTTTATTAGAAATCAGTATTAATTGGTTCTTGTGGTTTGGCGGCTAGAAGCAAGAAGAGAAGGGAAGAAGAAACAAAGAAAAGGAAGAATCAAAGAAGGTAATCTCCTCTAATCTTCTGCTGCTGATTGTTTAATGTTTCCCCTCCTTGTGGTCTAAGTATTTTGTAATGAGAAACCTTTGATTTCTTTGTGTTCTTCACCAAAAGCTCTTAAAAGTGTTTTTGGGGGGTTTTTGATTAGTAGGTATCAATTTAGAGGTAAGGAAATGGTTTAAGTGGGTGTTTAGGTTTGGTGGATGAACCCTTGTGTTTGTCTAATCGAACTTATGGAAGAAAATGAGTTATTAATCACTTTTGGATTGTTGTTTTCGTCCAGCCCGTAGGTTTCCGGACGTCGCCCCGTCCGGACAGTAGTGTCCGGACAGTGGGGGTGTCCGGGTGTTTTTTCATAGGTTTTAGTGTCCAGATGGGTGTGCCCGGAAAGGACTAGCGTCCGGGTAGTTTCGTCCGGAAAGGACTAGCGTCCGGAAAGTGTTGGTGTCCGGAAAGTAATTCGAGTCTATTAAGTATATTTCGCATAAACGTGGGTTATATGTGTTTTACTGGATTATTTGGTTTTCATGAGTGGTTAATTGGTTTTGGTTGAGCTTATGGCTCGATTTATGACTTTAATGAGTCTTGAGGACATTTCTCTGGATTTTAACATTTGAATATGGAGCTTTGGTCGTTAGTTGCATTTATTGCATTTTATTTGAAGAGTACATGTTTTGAGTGTGTGTGTCATTCAAGTGGAGTCGCGTACTATTAGACCATAATGCATTGGATCCATAGGCATATGAGTCGGTCATATTTGCATGGTGAAAAGTCTTGGTATTCTCACTTTGGGATGTACACCGTCTTGACATTTTGTGTCTCGGCGTTGTGGAGAGGTACCATATTGGGTTGTACTCCGAGATTTTGGTTTTTTGTTGATGTTCTAACACTTGTGCACGAGGATTAGATATCTTGGGTTATCAAGTAAAGAGCTGATACTCCAAATCTTGAATGCTAGTAAGTAGGCAATTAAGGTTTCATAGAAACCTTGAGGTGTAACTTACTAGAAAATGAACAGGCAATAAGATCGTGTATCCTTAAGGTGTAGTTGGGCACATCAGGCAATAAAGGATATGGTGGTGCCACCCGTTGCTGGGTGTGGGACTTGAGGTGTAGCATAGCATGCAATAAAGTCCGACTCGAGTTGGAGCTTATTAAAGCAAACAATAGAGTCACGATCTAAGGTGTAGTTCAATAACATAGTTATGCGGCTTAACTTTGTGTTCCGCCACATACAATGGAATCGGGTCTCCGAAAGGTGTTGTTTGGGTATTTATTTTATCCATGGTTTCGGTGACGTATTTTATTTATATGGTTTGCTTTCCATATTTTATGGGCGGTGATGTATGCCTCATTCGCCTTGGTATGTTTTGAATAATAGCGATTCATTTATGATTTCAATCATTTTGGAAATCAAGTACTATTTCACTTTTCAAGTGGGTTTCAGGATGAGTCCATTTTGAGAATCGTTTTATATTAGAGCTTTCATCATGGGATTTGTGTGCGTTGAAAAATGGGTGGGTTGCATTTAAAGTAAATCCTTTTGGAACTCATGATTTAAATTGCACCTCTCTCGTCTTACGAATTATATAATCATGATAAAACTCTTGAACTCACTAGGCGTTAGCCTAACCTTTTTATTTGTCGGCATGTGTAACAAGTTCCGGTTGTGATGTAGTTCTAGTGACAGTGTGAAGAGTGGAGAGCTAGTTGTGTGCTCAAGAAGTAAGTAGCTTGGTGAAGTCTTCCGCACTTGGGGAATAGCAACTTGATTTTGGGGTTGAGTAACACCCGACCTTTTGTAGTCTTGGCGAATGACTTAGGTTTTGATTGTTGAAAATATAATGTTTATATTGAGGTAATTTCGAGAATGGTTTGTAGAAGGAATTTTATTCTTAATTGGTTATTTTATTGAAAATTTTATTTAGTTGCTCTTTCCAATTTTAAGGGTGTTACAAGTTGGTATCAGAGCATAAGTTTGAGAGAATTAGGTGTTGATTTTGGATACCTAGACTCAAACTAGCGTTCTTTTAAGTAAATGAGAGTGAAATTGCACCATTAGGCACTCTAAGATAGGATATTTTGAGGTTGAGGGAGTCACTAGAAGCGACAAATCACGTCTAGAGTCGCAAGGATGATCATGTACGGTACGTTCATAATTGCACCTGGCCAGTGTTATGGTGAACCTACAAGTTACATGTGAGTACTTGGACGACTTTAGAGTGATCACCGTTGGGGTAGTGAAGAAATTTCTAAGCGAATAACCGTTAGAAGCGGTTGATGATTTTAAGCATTGTCACTTGGAGTGACATTAAGCTTGATGTTGCATTAAGTGGACCGTTTCGGGTCGAAATTTATTGGTTGGATTAGGACCATAGGCTTATTGAATCGACCTTCATTCGAGGAAAAATCGTAGGGGTAATCGATGTAACTTCCAATTTTTCTTTAAGATGTTTGAGCACCCGGATGACGTTAGTATGACCAGAGGAATTTGGAGGAATGTGGTTTGAGACGTTGAGTGCCGACTAAATTCATGCACAAAATTTATTTTTAAAATAAATTGCATCAGTTGTTTCTTGTGTTTCAAATTGTCATGTGTATTGTGTTACGAAATCTCGAAAAAACGTTTAGCACACACAAGATTTTAAATCATGGTTTTGAACATGCACGAAATTATTTTACGGCAGGTGATTGCAAACTTTTTCGGGGCTTGCCTTATTTTTGTTGTTGTCCAATGTTATTTTCGGATACCATGTTATCCATATTTTAGTGTTGTTTAAGATTTTGGACAAGTAGCGGCGACATATGGCCTTAACATTGGATCTTCTCCACATATGTTAAGGTTTAAACGGAGAGTTACTTTCCACTACTTTGGTGTTTGAGTTTTATTGGGAATTTTATTCCATGCTGGTTTTCGTGAAAAGTATTACTTTATATTGTATTACAACAAAAAGGGAATTTTCGGAATTGTGACATTTTAGTCATGATTTTTGCTTTATGCAATTTGATTGTTGGAAGCGAAAAGTTGGGCACCACTTGATTGATTGGATTCCTTTGAGTTTCATTGAGTTCTATGGAGTTTTGTTTTAAGACATTTTGTATCGCGTGAGTTCAATTTTGTAATGTGCATACTTTGGTTATTATGTGTGTTAATTTTTGGGTTATATTGGGCATTTTGTCTCATGCAGGTTTTGTTGAGAAATGTTATTTTATGCCGTAAGGTAACCAAAAGAGTAGTTTTTGGAATTTTGGTGTCGCATGGCTTCTATTTTGAAGATTTGTGTTAGCACATTTCGTTGCAACTTGTTCCGTGTATGAACTGATTTATACGTGGCGTGAGTAATGCATATGAGAGCATCATGATAAATATCTTAATGATTTGCTTTATGCACTTTCGGTTAATTGGTTCTCTTTGTATCATTTCGCGCAAATGCAATATACCGAGTTATTCGTATTCATAGCATTGTAGCCACTATTTTGGAACGTTAATGCGCATCGTCTATGCGGCTTAAAATTTGGAGTCGATGTAAACTATTTTACGTGTCAACCAAATTACATGCACATATCGTTTTCCTAAGTTTTGAGAAAATACATTAATGTGTCTGTGAGACTTTTCAGAAGGTTTTACTTCTATATCATTATACGACTAAATGTGTGATTTTGAAATTTGATTTAATAAATTTCTCCTTTGAAAATTTAGTATTGACTATCTGTTACATGTTATATTATTTCAGAAAGACTACTAGGAGAGTGTTACAAATTTGCATGTATAATTCTGATTTGAGATTTCTTCACAATATTTTAGCCGATATTTTTGAATGACGAAAACATACTGTTATTTGGCTTTAAACTTGGATCCGACGCAAATCATTTTATATTGTAACCAAAGTGTATATGGATCATTTCACCGTTTTGCGAAATAAACTGACACATACAAATTTTGTGGTGAATATTATTCCATGTCGCTTTATGGTTAAAAAGAGAATTTTGGAAAGTGATGTCGTGTAAATCCTTCTTTTAAAGTTCGTACAAACATTCTGTTGAACACTATTTTAAGGTAGGAAATTACATTGCGTGTTTGGCATAAGTAGTGATAGGACCCTAGCAGTTCAATTTAAAAGCTGTTGAGTGTGTCTTTATGTTTCCTTAGTAACATTGAATTGTGATGAAATAGTTTTCAAAATGATTTGCATATATGGGACGAGTTTGTCCATTTTTGCACAACTACTAGGAAGGTAGTAGTAGGTTTTACGCGTACGATATAATGTTATAAAAAACCTTCGTGTTGAAAAATCTAATGAAAATTTTATTGACATAATTGTTGAGTCTGTCACTTGAAAACCTTGAACTCATTACGCTTGGGAAGGGAAAGCAACCCCGATTAAGGATGATGGTGTGTAGAACCTTTCGGTGAAAGATTAGGTTTCTGACGCCTGTTAATACCGTGAGCCGTATGGTGTCGTTTGCGAGGTCGAGTTATTTCTTGTTGGTAACTGAAGGGTGGGACTCGCAGTATCTTCTGATAATGCTTATGCTAACCGTTCACTTCGGCAATCTTGTTTTGGGTTTGTCAGTTTTGCTTAAAGGACGTATAGGACCCTTTAGACACCATGGGGATAACCTTGCTTTTGTGGGGATGCTCGAGAAATGAAACTCGTGTGAGGAGCTCTGTGGTGAGTCGATTTTTGGTGGTATGACTAGGTGTCAACTTTTGGATTTCGAGGCCAAGAACCGTTAGTGTAATTGGAAGATGGTAGTCATTTTAAAAGAATAGTGGTATCAGTTGTAGTGATTTTAAGAAGTTCAATGGTGATAAGTAGATTTAGTGGGATGACCTTCCTTGAGTGGTAAAAGAATCGGTCGATTGGATGATTGGTAATTGGACGTGTTCTTGGAGTTGTATCATCGATGGGTCAGTGACAACCGTTTGTTTTGGACTCTATTGGAGCTCGTTAGATTTAGGTGACTGTTCAGCAGCGGGACCAATTAGATTTGGAGATTTTGTTGATTTCGGTAGTGATCAAACATTGGGCTGATTGGAAAAAAGTTTAAGAGCATGTGGACATGGACTGATTGAAAGTCGGGATCTGTCGTTGGGAAAGTATGGAACACCTAAGGTTGGGAGGCAACCTAAGCCATCCGGTTAGAAGGGTAATGTATCTGGGTGGACATTGGTTGTAAGGGAACTAGATTTCGAGGACGAAATCTCTTTTAAGGTTGGAAGGATTGTAACACCCCGATCTTTGGAAGGTATCGATCTTTTAAGATAAATATGAAAAATAGGATTTTGTATTTAATCCTATATTTTATGGTCTTGTTGGATGGAGAATTCAAATACGAGTCCAACGGTCCTTTCCGAAGCGAAAGCGGAGCTAAAACGAAGAAGTTATGGCCAAAACGGTGTTCGGTACCTCCTCCGCGACTATGACACGTGTTACACCCTCAAATTTGGAACGAGCAACTAACTTTAAAATTCAATAAATTAACCACAATAGATAAAATCATTTCTACAATTCCTTCATCAAAATACCTCAGAATTAAAACATCTCAATGTCTACAAGAAAATAACTCAATCGGGTGTCACTTAATACAATGCAAGTTGCTAGTCCAAACGAATGCGGAAGACTTCACTAAACAATTCACCTCTCGTGCACTTTACTAGCACTCGCCACTTCCCAATGTAGCTAGAGCCACCCCAACCTGAGTCTGTTGCACATGCCGACAAATAAAAAGGGTTAGGCTTACGCCTAGTGAGTTCAGGCATTTTATCATGACTATATAAAACAAACATAAATCAAATGAGTAATAGTTTAGTCATGATTTCAAAAGAGTTTACTTTAATTGCAAATCATCCATTTTCCAACTCACACACTCCCATGGAAAAGTTCCCGAAAGGTATAATACGTTTTCCAAAATGAATTACATTTCCAACTCACTCAAATATGTGAATAGTTTAGTTTAGGCAAAACCTTCAAACACGGTTGACAAAACATACTCAACCCGTAAAACATGGAAACCATCCGTTAAATATAACTCTTTATTAAAGCACAATACGAAACGATACTAATAAGACCGAAAAAGGTAATAAAGATCAAATACCATAAACGGGAAGACCCGTATCCGTTGAAGGTGGAGGTAACACAATACCCAAAACATCATACACGGATGATATATAAACCACAACTTACGTACCATGGAAAACAATCCATATAATTAGAACACGTCACCGAAAACATGAGTAGTAACAAATACCCAAAACAACACCTTTCGGTGACGGGGGAGACCCGTATACATCGCACGTGACGGAACACCAAATTGGGTCACTTACTATGTAATAAAAACACCTACGTGGACTACTCTCGTAAAACTGAGCTCAATCACTCCAGATCTATTGCTCACGAGACTAGGATGCCCCCAACTTCAACCACTCCAGGTCTATACACTGGGTCACCAAATCCACAACAGCACATTAGGGATTACACCTTACTGCCCATGAGACGACGCCCGACCATCTAGGTCCACGCCTTACTTATCATGGATCCCGATGCCTATCCCGTGCTAAGCACATATATGGAATTACACCTTACTGCCCATGAGACGACGCCCGACCATCTAAGTCCACGCCTTACTTATCATGGAACCCGATGCCTATTCCGTGCTACAAAATAAACTAACGTCTCGTAAACTGAGCTCAATCAATTTCGACCTCTTGCCCGCTAGACTAAGGGAAACTCAAATGCCTATGGATCCATGGCTAACAAGGTCTAAACAACATACGACCTCAAATGAATAAACAAATGCATTCAAGACATGCAAATCCCCAATAACATAAATCATGTTCAAAACTCACTTGAGCTATCAAAACTGGACAAATGTTCCCAAAACGTGATAAAGTTTAACACCGATCCACAAACTCAACTAACTCAAAAGATAGTTCATAAAAGTCATAAAATGACATTAAATATAACAACACACATTGGTTGTCAGTAAATACTTCAAATTCATGAAACCCGAAATAAAACTTTGGATCGGGATAAACCTCATTTCCAAAAAGGACTCAACCTTTACATTTCAAAACATCTCATGATGTACTATATGAATATTTCTAAATACCCAAAAAATGCATTTTCATAACAATTAGACTTCATATTTCATATAAATCAATAACCCATTTTCATATAAGACTTATCTATCACATTTTTCCAAAATATCTAAAAGTAGCGTTTTACAATGTTTACCACAATTAATACCTCAAAAGGTAAAATCCACCAAATAACTCAACATTAATAATTTCCAGGTAGAACACATAATTGCTTGGAAAAATATCATGTTGGCATGTACAAAGTTTTCGCAAAGTAACTTGAACTCACCTTGCTAGATTTAGCTAAATCTAGAGTTTCTCCAACGTAAGCTCCTTTGATGAAGTTTGCATCCTCAAGCCAAAACTTCCAAAACCTAGATTTATGAAACCCCAACCATCAATATCACAATCCTTCCATAAGGTATCATCGTCCATCCATAACATACCAAAATACCCATTTCATATCAAACCCTAGTTTTATACATGAAGGGGATAACGATTTTCCCAATCAATCACCACCAAAATCGACCCATAACACTACAATAAGGAAATAAAGTGAAATATAACGATAATCTAACTAGAAATTACCTTAATCACTTGAATCCTCCAAAAGAGAGCTCCAAAACTTCCAACGACTCTAAGCTCCAAAAATGAACATCAATGGTGGAGTGGGTTGGTTCAAGTGGAGAGGATGAAGAGGAGATGGGGGGATTTGTGGTTAACTTGGGGAGAGAAACCGATTTGGTGAGAGGGGCGATTTTTAGAGAGAGAGCCGAGAGGGTTTGAGAGTGAGAGTGAAAAATGAGGAAGAAGAAAGAAGAAAAAGGGTTTTAAAACCTTCTGGAGTCCGACGACGAAAGTGACACGGCGAGAGTGACCATGTCACTCTCGCGAGTGACCATGTCACTCTCGCGAGTGTCATACTCGCTGAACCTCAAAAAACCCCTCGGTACAAAACCAGCGAGAGTGACACAAGTGTCACTTTCGCTGGTCACTTTAGCCGAGATTGTACCGAAAGTTGTTTTGGCCATAACTTCTTCGTTTTAGCTCCGTTTTTGCTCCGGAAAGGCCCGTTGGACTCGTATTTGAATTCTACATCCAACAAGACTATCAAATCTAGGATTTAAATCCAAATCCTATTTTCCATAATTTTCTTAAAAGATCGATTCCTCACTAAATCGAAGTTGTACTTATCCGAAATTACGGGTGTTACAACACGTGTCAATGTCGCTGGTCAATGTAGGCTAAGGGAACAGAAGGTGGTACCAACCCCGCGACTCTGACACGCGACTATGCCCTTTGGCATAGTCGCCGGGGATTGTCGTGCAGGGGCACCTGACCCATAAAACGGGATTTTTCACCCCCTTTTTTCTCATTTCACTTCGTTTTTCTCTCCCAAGAACCGAAACCCTTCACCCCCAATGTCGATTTTGAGCCTTTTAGACCCCAAGAATCAAGTTTTCAAGTGTTCCTCCTTCATCTATCATGGTTTTGGAAGCTAAAGCAATAATCCTTTCATGTCATTTTCCTCATCAAAGTTTTCTAGGGTTTCATCCAACTTTTTTTTCTCTATTTTGAGGATTTGGAGTTTGTGGTTCGTTTTGGTAACTCTAGAGGTGTTTGGTTGGTGGATTCAAGTGATGGTTGAGGTAAGCTTCTCTTTTCTTCATCTAAGAAATTAGGTTTTTGGTATTATTGGGGATTTTGATGGTTTATGTTAGGGAAACGATTCTAAGTGTTTGGGATTGAGTATTTACGGTTGAAAACTTGTGGATCTAGGTTTTGGAAGATTTGGCTTGAAGATTCGTGTTTCTTTAAAAGAGCTTACGTTTGGGGAAAAACTAGATTTAGCCTAATCTAGCAAGGTGAGTTCAAGTTGATTTGTGAAAACGTTGTACATGCCAAATGTTTATTTTAAAGTGTTTTACAAGAAAATATGCATTGTTGAGTTATTTGAACGATTATGATTACTTGGAATATTTGATTTTATAAATCTTGTAAAATAACCATTTTTGGGATTTTTTTGGATAATTTGATAGAATAAGCATTAATGGAAGTATTTTGATATTTAATGCATAATTGAAGGTTATCTAGTAAAAATACACTTTTAGTGTTTTTGTTGGAAATATGCATAATCTTATGCGGGGATACGTTTTGAAGCATGAATGTGTGGGTCATTGGGTTTTGGGTCATTTCCGACCTTGTGGACATTTTAAAAGTTGTAAACCATCCGGTTTTTGAAAAGACGTAAGTTGGGTATTTTGATGGAGGAACCTTAAGTATTGTTATTTTAAATGATTTATTTTACATTTGTAAATCTTTGGGGTATAAATGCACCTGGATGTGTACTTTGGAAAATGACGTGTCTTAAATTAAGAGTTGTGTTGAGTAATTCGAGTCTATTAAATATCATTCACATAAACGTGGGTTATATGTGTTTTACTGGATTATTTGGTTTTCATGAGTGGTTAATTGGTTTTGGTTGAGCTTATGGCTCGATTTATGACTTTAATGAGTCTTGAGGACATTTCTCCGGATTTTAACATTTGAATATGGAGCTTTGGTCGTTAGTTGCATTTATTGTATTTTATTTGAAGAGTACGTGTTTTGAGTGCGTGTGTCATTCAAGTGGAGTCGCGTACTATTAGACTGTAATGCATTGGATCCAAATGCATATGATTCAGTCACATTTGCATGGTGGAAAGTCTTGGTATTCTCACTTTGGGATGTACGTCGTCTTGACATTTTGTGTCTCGGCGTTGTGGAGAGGAACCATATTGGGTTATACTCCGAGATTTTTCTTTATTGTTGATGTTCTAACACTTGTGCACGAGGGTTAGACATCTTGGGTTATCAAGTAAGGAGCCGAGACTCCAAATCTTGAATGCTATTAAGTAGGCAATAAAGGTTCCATAGAAACCTTGAGGTGTAACTTACTAGAGAATGAACAGGCAATAAGATCGTGTATCCTTGAGGTGTAGCTGGGCACAGCAGGCAATTAAGGATATGGTGGTGCCACCCGTTGCTGGGTGTGGGGCTTGAGGTGTAGCTTTTTATACCAGGCAATAAAGTCTGACTCGAGTTGGAGCTTATTAAAGCAAACAATAGAGTCACGATCTGAGGTGTAGTTCAATAACATAGTTATGCGGCTTAACTTTGTGTTCCGCCACATACAATGGAATCGGGTCTCCGAAAGGTGTTGTTTGGGTATTTATTTTATCCATGGTTTCGGTGACATATTTTATTTATATGGTTTGCTTTCCATATTTTATGGGCGGTGATGTATGCCTCATTCGCCTTAGGATGTTTTGAATAATAGCGATTCATTTATGATTTCAATCATTTTGGAAATCAAGTACTATTTCACTTTTCAAGTGGGTTTCGGGATGAGTCCATTTTGAGAATCGTTTTATATTAGAGTTTTCATCACGAGATTTGTATGCGTTGGAAAATGGGTGGTTTGCATTTAAAGTAAATCCTTTTTGAACTCATGATTTAAATTGCACCTCTCTCGTCCTACGAATTATATAATTATGATAAAACTCTTGAACTCACTAGGTGTTAGCCTAACCTTTTTATTTTTCGGCATGTGCAACAGGTTCCGGTTGGGATGTAGTTCTAGTGAAACTGTGAAGAGTGGAGAGCTAGTTGTGTGATCAAGAAGTAAGTAGCATGGTGAAGTCTTCCGCACTTGGGGAATAGCAACTTGATTTTGGGGTTGAGTAACACCCGACCTTTTGTAGTCTTGGCGAATGACTTAGGTTTTGATTGTTGAAAATATAATGTTTATATTGAGGTAATTTCGAGAATGGTTTGTAAAAGGAATTTTATTTTTAAGTGGTTAGTTTATTGAAAATTTTATTTAGTTGTTCTTTTCAATTTTGAGGGTGTTACACAAATCAATCCAGTGGGCAGCGGGACTTGTACTGAGACTTAAGTCTCGGTGAAACTCTCGGTAGGCGTCGTTTGCTCTTTTTTCGATGCCAAATTTCAAGCTCGTTTTCTTCTTTTCCGAATGATCATTTGTCTATATATATAGAGAGAGAACGCACCTCTCTCTCTCTCTATATATATATATATATACTACATATATAAGCATTTACATCAAATGTCTTAAAGACAACTTTTTATGCTTAAGGTACTACTAATTTATGCACAAAAGCTTGAAAACTCTTAATTACAACTTGTAAAGCAAAGTGTACAAGTTGAATACTTTTCCTTTACACAGACACAAAAGACCAGTCCTTTTACTTCTTCACGCCACACCCCATACCCAAGCCCATACCGAGAGTACGATATGATTTCCTATTCAACCACTTCACTTCTCACACCATACCAAGAGTACTGCTGAAATGATTTGTACTATCTGGTTGTTTCTTATAGGATTATGTTCATACGGCTCATCTAGATTCGTTCTTTCATACGGCTCCTCTCGATTTTTTGGTCTGGATTTCTATCCTCTCGACAAGTAACGCTCCGTAATCTCTATTTCTTCAATACTTTCGTCTCTGGTTCATACTCCCGCCCCTCATTTGATTTTTCCATCTCTATCTCCCACACCGAATTGAATTGTTCCTCTCTCAAAAACCCTAGATTTCATCTCGTATCTCCCTAACAAGGTATGTTTCCATTAGTTCTTGAACGAGGCGTGTTCATTCTACTCTATCATTTTGATTTTTGTTGCTTCACTCTGCCCGTGATGTGATTTATGATATTCTTGTATCCTGTTGTAATACTTCAAATGTGTAAGTTTTGATCCGCTTGATTCGAAAGTGGCTCTGATTGTATTTGTATACGTGATTTTTTTGTTGTTGCAAATGATTTGAGCACTCTCAACCTTTTCTTTTATCCTCGTGATTAGTTGTTTTATTTGTTTTTGATCTACTTATTTTTTAGGAACGTGTGCAACAACAGTTGAAGAGAATGACAACGCAACTAGCGAACGATTGATCCGGATTTTTTTGATTTTATTTATAACCAGTTGATTTGTACTCAACTTAATGACATTGGCTATCTTTTTCTTTGACAGTAAGGCCACTTGCCTAGATTTCAATTAAGAACATTCACTCTGATAACCACCTCTACAACCAAGGTCAGTTTTTCTATATCTTTCTTTTCTAACATATTTCGTCGGAGCCCTAAGCTTACAACCGTTCCTCAGTTAGATAACCTGGCTATATAATGGTTGAACTTGCTAAACTCTGACTATGTTTTCAATAAGTCTGGCCTTTGTTTACAAGAATTAGCTCTCTGAAATCTTGCCACTATCCTGGTTTACTCTTATGGTTTATTATATTGGTTGGTTAAAGCCATTGCTTGATAACATGGTTCACTTTTCATCATATTGGTTGGTTCATTATACAACATATAATGCTTTCGATCTCACCAAACAAATTACCTTTTTGTAGCCAAAACAAACAGAGGTGCTACTTTCAAACTTATTTTCTTTTTTTCTTGATTGATACATTGGAATTTGGCTGCATACAAGGGGCTGATTGAGTTTCTTACAGATGAAAAAAGGAGGACGAAAACAGCAGCAAAAACACCGATCTTGGGCCTCGATTGGGGCTGTTTTGAGAGCAACAAAACCATCAATTTCCGGCTCTATTGGAGCTGTTTACCCATTGTTTTCAGAGGACCAAATGGTCCTGTTGCTGGTGTTGGTGTTCAGCATTCGCAGGTGTTGCAGTTGTTCTTGTTAAGTTCAGCAGAGCTAAAGATAGAATCGATGCAGCAGATGTTGAGTTGAGTGAAGATCTTTCGTCCCTTTAGCCTAGAATGGACTGTCGGTCTTAAAGAAGAGGAAGAAGGCATATGTTTAAAACCAACAAGTAATAAACAAAATACAGCTTCAATTTATGATGAACAGAACTTTGACTTAAAAGATAGTAAAATGGAGAGTAAATGTTTACTAATGTTTGTGCAAGGAGGAGACTTTAGATTTGGTTGTTGTTTCTACCTCTATTTATTATTAATTTATTATAGAGTTTGTGCTCGACAACCTAATAGTTGTCAATTTAACTCTTGGATTTGCTGCCAAACCGTCGCATGATCTTTAGATGTTCCCATGTTTCAAAGGTTTTAGTGAGTGGAGTTGCACGTTCTCTTTCACTCATATAACATTCCCCCTTGTTAGTCCCTCTTCTTATCGTGAATCAAAGAGACGATGGAAATAACATGGTTATATTTCATGTGTTGCATGTTGTATTTGTTAATTTTCTGCAGTTGATATTTTCGGGCAAAAGCATTCTTATTGGGGGTTCCTTCAATTGTTCTTCAAATATCAACGACTTACTATAATCTTGTCTGTCTATAGTCCTGTTACACTTTTGAAATCTTGCAAATAAACTTCACTTTTTTCAGTGGCAGGGGAGGTTTATACATGGGGATGGAAAGAGTATGTTTCGGCTAGGAAAGGTTTTACTAATTTCTGGGTGTTGCAACTTTTTAGTTTTTACATGTTCCTTTTTATCTTATTCCTCAACTTGATGTAGATACGTAGACCCTGTTAGTTGATGTATAGATGAGTATTCAAGTGAAAATAAATGTATGTAATGATGTGTATTATGTAAAATTCATGTCTTTTGCAGGATAATGTAAAAGTTTAAAGGAGGCTTGGATGTAGTTATGTTTGTGGTTTACCTTGTATAGGAGACTTTTAATGAATGGCAATTGAAGGTGCTTGGATAACACGTTTAAAGTTTCACGTTTAAAAAAACTAACCAATACAAAGTGATAATCATGTATAATACATGTTTATCGTTACTAATACAAGTAAAGTTTGTCTCTGATGGATTCGAACATGAACTATTGTGTATTTGAGCACAATTATTCATCCTTTTTGTCAAATGAGTTACACATCCATGAGCTTTCATTTTCGATTTACAGTAAAATTACATACCATGTTCACCCGGTGCATTGCACGGGCACACTACTAGTATATATATATATATATATATATATATATATATATATATATATATATATAGCCTTAGGTTTAATAGAGAAGTCCAAATATTTAGAGAAATAGAGAAGTGATCTTAGCCATTTATTCGATCAAGATCGGTTATAATTAGTCAAAAGTTGCGGCTTTGACTGGTCAAAAATTGCGGCTTTGACTGGTCAAAAGTTGCGGCTGTTCCAAAAATAGAAGGGCAATTTCGTAACTTTTACAAAAAACACGAGCTGAGTTCATATATGAATCTGTGTGATTCACATATGAACTATACGTTCATATATGAACCTTTGTAATTCACATATGAACTATTTGTAACTAATTCATATATGAATCTTGTGATTCATATATGAACCTTTGTGTTTCATATATAAAACTTATTAACTGTAGATTCATATATGAATCAGTTGAACCAATTAATTGATTCATATATGAATCTTTGTGTTCATATATGAACCTTTGTGATTCATATATGAACTTTTGTGTTCATATATGAATTTTTTTAACTACTTCTCATATGAACAAATTAACTGATTCATTTATGAATCACAAAGGTTCATACATGAATTAGTTAAAAAGAGTTTATATGTGAATTACAAATGTTCATATATGAACGTATAGTTCATATGTGAATCACACAGATTCATATATGAACCCATTCTGTGTATTTTTTACGAAACTACCCCTCTATCTTGTGCAGACCACGCGAGTAATTATCCGCTGCTTCTCGGTCAAAGCCGCCGATCTTGACCGAATAAATGGCCAAGATCACTTCTCTATTTCTCTAAATATTTGGACTTCTCTATTGAACCATTCCCTATATATATATATATATATATATATATATATATATATATATATATATATATATATAGGTACATCACAAGCTTGATTCCTATAGTAGAAACGATCAAAACATGCCGAAAATGTCATCTATTTTTTTTTCAAGTTTAAAACAAATAAAAAACCACCATAACCAAATCCATAATTTAGGCAATTATAAGAGCTCAAATATAAGAAGGCAGTTTTGGGCCAAGCCTTAGCCAATAGCCTTTTCTAACCCTTTCAAGCGTCATTCTAGACCTACAATACAAATTACAAGGCGTGGTTTTAAGCCCAATTGATATTGTGCTATCACTTCCCCAAGTTGATGCCCAACTCTCCTTGCATTTGGTACAACCTACAACATCATCGCTTTAAATTTAGTAATTATACCACTAGCTATAAAGAACTAACCAAAATATTCATTTTTGAATCCTTTTGAGTTATCTAAAATTCATATTTGATGCTTGCAATGGATTCCAAAATATTATATATATATATATATAGGGGGCCATTCATGGAAGAACTGGTTATTTTGTGGTAACTGTAAGAACCAATTTCAGCCACAAATCAATCGATAAACTAGGAAATTAATAATTTTGGTAATTTAATTTAAATTTTCAATTAAAGGGCATTTTAGGTATTTTAAAATATATCTTCTCACCTCTCTCCTCTCTCCTCTCTCCTCTCTCCGATCTCCGATCTCCGACGAAAACCAGTTACACAATAGCAATTGTGATACCCAAAACAAATAAATATCATTGTGATACTCAAAATACAATACCCATTGTGATATCGATTTCAATACCTATTGTGATACCCTCAATAAACATACAAGAACAAATGTGATACCCCCAATAAACATACAAGAACAAATGTGATACCCACTGTGATACCCCCAATAAACATACAAGAACAAATGTGATACCCACTGTGATACCCCCAATAAACATACAAGAACAAATGTGATACCCATTCGTGATACCGTTGTGATACCCATTATGATACCACTGTACAGATCGATTGCTTAATCAGACCCAACAACATTCAATCCACAAACACAAAAAATCAGATCTGTCGAGAGGCAGCCGACGCCGCCGCCGCCACCGCCACCGCCGCCGACGCCACCGTCACCATCTCCGTCCATCTCGTCGTCTCTCTCTTCCTCTCGTCGTGTCTCTCTCCCCCATCGTCTCTCTCTCTCTCTCTCTTCGTGTTTGTGTTCGCCCTTTTCAGTCTCTCTCTCTCGACAGCCAGCCGACGCCACCGCCCGACGACGACGCCATGCCGCCGACGACGACGCCACCGTCACCATCTCGTTGTCTCTCTCTCCCTCGTCGCCTCTCTCTCTCTCTCTCTCTCTCTTCGTCTCTCTCTGCCCTTTTCAGTATCTCTCGACAACCACCACACACACACCCTAAATGATATATTTTAGGCTTAATTAGTTTGAGATATTTTAGGATATATTTTAGGTAAGTGTTTAATTTGATATAAAAACACAATTACTATAATACCCTTTTATATTTATTTAAAATATATATTAATTATCTTAAATGATTGGTCCATATTGGTTCTTACGGTTACCACAAACTAATTAGTTCTTATTTGATTAAGCCCCTATATATATATATATATATATATATATATATATATATATATATATATATATATATATATATATATATATATATATATATATAGGGTCCCCTTCTTTTGTTAACCAATCATTTAGTGTTAACTACGTTAACTAATATGGACCCTTAAAAATCAAGATCAATGGCTTAGATCAAAAACATATTTTAATTCATTTTTAAACAAAAAACACGGCTAAAGCATATGTGCAGAGGGGTATTGTTGTCATTTGATAAATCTTGATATGGAAACAAGAAAAAGAGAAAGCTACATTTAAGGGATTTGATTTTATGAGATGGTTTCTCTCTCTCTCCAATCTCCAAATCGGCACATATCATCCAGAAGTCAAAAAGTGGTCCCCAAATCTCTTAAAAAATGAGTTCGATCAGCCCCGTTTTCAAAATCGATTCTTAAAAATAGAGTGATACCACCTCCAATTTCGTTCGATTCGAGTGCATATATGCAAGTTTGGTATGTGCATATATGCAAGTTTGGTATGTGCATATATGCAAGTTTGGTATGTGTATATATGCAAATGTGAAATGATGGAATTATTTTTTTCGTGTTATAATTGCATATATGCAATTTGAGATGTATGCATATATGCTTCACGCGTAAAGATTACGTATATACAGTTTTTTTAAGTGCATATATGCAACTCTCTAATGTGCATATATGCAACTTATGGAATGTGCGTATATGTAACTTATGGAATGTGCGTATATGCAAATTATGGAATGTGCATATATGCAAATGGTTTGAATGTGCATATGTGAATTCATGGAAACCAGTAAAATCTTTCTTCTTGAGTAGAATTCATGATCGATTATGAACGAACCAGTAAAATCTGGAAAATATTATTAATGATATGATAATATTAAGAAAAAAGATGGATCGATTATGAAGGAACCATTAAAAACTGGAAAAGATTTATTAATGATATGATAAGATTAAGAAAAGAGATGATGAAGATTATCTTTAATATTAAACTAAAATATATTCCAGAAATTTATTATTGGAGGCGTAAATCAAGCAACCTTAAGTTACTGGAAATAAAAAAAAATCTTCCAGATATACCCCTGCCTAAATAGTCCAGAATGTTGCAAAACCAAACTTCATACTTGATTCCTATTGGTTGATAATAGTTAATAGGGTTAATACTAATTTGGGGGTTAACAAAAGAAGGGCCCTCTGTATATATATATATATATATATATATATAGGGGGTCATTCAAGGGAGAACTAATTAGTTTGTGGTAACTGTAAGAACCAATTTCAGCCACAAATCAAACGATAAATTAGGAAATTAATAAATATGGTAATTTAATTTAAATTTTCAATTAAAGGGCATTTTGGGTATTTTAAAAATATCCTCTATTCGCTCTCCTCTCTCCTCTCTCCGACGAAAACCAGTTACACAATAGCCATTGTAATACTCAAAACAAATATATACCATTGTGATACTCAAAATACATAAATACCATTGTGATAAAATACAATACCCATTGTGATATCAATTGCAATACCCATTGTGATACCGCTGTAAAATCCACTAACACCCAACCATTGTGATACTCCAAGAACATCTGTGATACCAATGTGATACCCTTAAGAACATAACGAAACTAAAGAAAAAAACATAATTTGATACACTTAGTAAACAATACCACATGATATTTTGTGATACACTTCGTAGAAAAAGAAAATACATTGTAACACTCTATTGTTATACCATATGTGATACCCACTGTACGTTGTTGTGATACCCGTTGTGATACCCAGATCTGTTTCTGGGGTAGAGATAGAGAGGCGGACAAGATGAGGTTGACATACCGTTGATGATGATGGCATCGTTTTGTGGTCGACCAGCGGATAAGAGGCGATGGTGGTGGCGTCGTTTGATGGTGCAGACGAGAGAGAGGGAGGTGGAAAGAGAGATGGAGTCGTAGGGATGTGCTGACGAGAGAGGGGGGGGGCGGAAGGAGGGAGGTGGACGAGAGAGAGGGAGGCGCCGGCGACCGGCGATGGCTGTCGGCTGTAGAGGTGGGCGGCTGCCGGCTGGGGGTGACTTCAAGAGAGATGGCATCGTTTGATGTTGCAGCCGAGAGAGAGGGAGGCGGAAAGAGAGATGGAGTCGTTTGATGGTGCAGACGAGAGAGATGGAGGCGCCGGCGACCGACGATGGCTGCCGGCAGTGGAGGTGGGCGGCTGCCGGCTGGGGGTGACTTTAAGAGAGATGGTGGCTGGTGGCGATGGGAAGGAGAAATGTGTGGGATGAAAAGTGAAATTAGGGTTTCTCTTATTTTTAAAACACTTATAAGTATGAGTTGTCAAATAAATCAAATTACCAATTTGCCCTTATTTTTATTTTTGGAAGTAACATTAATTATTTTAAATGTGTGGCTCACATTGGTTCTTACAGTTACCACAAACTAAATAGTTCTTATTTGATTAAGCTCATATATATATATATATATATTATAGGCGTATGATCTCATCAGTACTCACACCTGGTTGCTCCGATGGTGGTGGTGGTGAATTATTATTGATAGGTGGACCATTATTGATAGGTACCTCACCATTGTTATTCTCGGGCTCTTCACCATTCACTCCTATTATTCTTGAGTTTATGTTTCTTGCCTGTCTTCTCTTCTCAAGTTGCGAGCAGTTCTTCCTATCTCTGGATCAATAGGCGAGTTCTTCGAATAATCTTCTCCTTGGCATAAACCAATGAGTAATCTGTAACACAAAGCAAAAGAGACTCAAAACCCAGTGATATCGAAACTAAAAAAAGTAACAATAGCAAAAAAAAAGCCCAATGTAATAACTTTTACAGCTGATAGTGGTATCAGTACAAAACATGTTTCCCGGCAACGACGCCAAAAACTTGATAGACGGGTTTATACCCACCTAAATCTAACCGTAAGTGTACGGTGTCGAATCAAGTAATATATATACGTAAGTACACGTATCGAATCAAAAGAACCAGGTACTGAGTATCACAATGTACCTATCACATTGACTATAAATGTGGATTTGTGAGTGCAATAATGTAGAAAGTAATGAAAACGCAACAACTAGCAAAATTTAATTCTTGAACGTTACCAAATTTTGATTAGGAGAAAAACTATTGGGGGATTGGAATTCTAATGGGTTATTTTACCAAAAACATTGCAATTGTGTCAAGAACTGGGTTTAATCATCAATGAAAATATAATCACGAAAACAATCATCACACTTTCTTAAGCTATAATGATATTAACAATTTAGAAAGAAACGTATTATCTCTCGATCTCAACAATTTGTTCAACACAATATTATTCAACATTTGGGGTTTAATTGATATATATATCCAATTTCTCAAGCTTTTCTCAAAGACACAAAATATCAAAGAATCAATTATTAGTTGATCAGACTAATAAAAACATTAAACTCAAATCATGTGCTTCATTGTATAAGAAAAACCCAATACAAGATCCAATCACATGTCCAAAAGATTAAAAAAACCCAAAACTCATCCAACCGCCAACATTTACGGATTAGTTCATGTTGGTGGTGATAGAAAACAAGATACTCATGAAAGAAATCGAAAGTTTAGACATTGTTTTACACAAAAGATCTAGAAAAGCAAATATAACCCCTTGAGGTATCAAATATTCACGCTCACGTACTCGATGGTAGCTTTAATATTCGAATCCCCAATATTCTTCCCGCTTCTTCTCCTTCAAAAATCGCTCAGGAGCCTTCAAAAATCGCTTCTTTTCACTCGTCGGTCGAAAAAATGTGTAACCCCCTAAACCTAGCCGCATAATCGATTAAATGAGAAACAGATACCGGCGTGGTTTTTGACGCGGGTGAACCCGCACAGAAAGTCGGCCACGTGGCCCAAACTCGCACGAGTAGTCGCTAGAAACATTGTTTTCTTCAATAAAACTTTGTTCCATCATCTTTGAAGACTCTTGTACCACCAAGTGCTTCCACTATCTAATTCCATCCATCTTTTGCTTGATTTTACCTTGATTTTCTCTTTTCCCCTTAAATTTGCTTTAACCTGTACTTTCTCTTAAAAACCCATTAAACTTACCACCATTTTCCCTAGGAACATGGATTTTCTACCCCGATTGAAGATCACAAATAATGTCAATTTTTGAAATTATCATCCGACAACCAAGCAGATGGTCAAAACAGACAACATTTCATTTCAGTTCGTTCAAAGTCAAATTCCTTTGGCAGCTTTCATTTCCTCCAATAACATTTTACGAACCAAACACCGTCTGAATGTCTTGTTAGGTGTTGGGGCTTTAGGGTGGGGTGGTGTCTTTTTGGTTGTTTTCTAATACTCCCTCACTCAAAAAATAAGTGCCTAACATTTTATTATGTTTGTCTCAAAATATTCACTTTCGAAAGTATAACCAGATTAAGAATTAGGGGCTGTTTGTTTTTGAAAAAATACCTCTTAAAACCTCTTATCTCTGAAAATTAAGAGGTTTTCAGATTTAAGACTGTTTGTTTTATTTTTAAAAAAAAGTCTGAAAACCTCTTAATGTCCTCTGAAATTTCAGAGGTGCACCATTCACTTAATTCCTCTTATTTTTTTAAGGGTTCGGTTTCTTCTACCTCCTCCTCAATTGCAAGCATGGTTGATGGGTATGAATGTGTGTTATCAAATAGTGGTCTCTTTCAAGTTGGAATTTTAAAACATAATATTTTTAGTTAATTAAGATGTTTATCGTTTTATAAAAACAAACAATCTTAATACTTCAGATTTCAGCACCATCTCTTACTTTTTAGATATAAAATCAGATTTCAGACTTTATACCTCTTAAAAAACAAACAGCACCTTACTCTTTAAGCTAATACACAAGAGGCCAATTTTGATACAATTTTCAAACAAATGTTAGAGCATTTTTAACATAATCTTTAAAATGTAAAATTTGGGATCCTATAGCTTGATAAAAGTTGGTTGCAACAAAATCCTTGAATCAATTCTCTAAAATTGAGGAATAATGAAAAACCATTAAAAGTTCTTATTGAAATTTAAATTCAAAATTAATCTGAAAAAAAAAACTATATTGGAAATTACCATTCTATAAAAAAAATTGTTTTGACATTTTTGTTGAGATATTAAATGCTTAAAATATGAGTAATAATATAATGTATGCTACATATTATGTGATGTTTATTAGTGCTAAATTGCTTAAAATTCAAGTTGACAACTTATTATTGCATATATACAACTTCTTAATATTCTACATTTGAACTACATAAAATCAATTGATAAACATGTTTGGATAAACAT
Source organism: Saussurea involucrata (assembly GCA_033807775.1). Classification (NCBI taxonomy): domain Eukaryota; kingdom Viridiplantae; phylum Streptophyta; class Magnoliopsida; order Asterales; family Asteraceae; genus Saussurea; species Saussurea involucrata. Next base: position 16,487,413 of record CM066313.1, read on the forward strand.
GTTTGGATAAGGATAAATGTTGACCTCTACCAATACGACAAAATAATTTAAAATTTTCAGATGTTTCTTTTTAACGATAAAGTCCATTTATTTTCATTCTAAAATTAAAACTAAACCTTTACATCCGGTTGAATTGCAAAGGTACATCGCTAGTTGATGTTGAATCTCCAAAATAAATAAAATGTTGAAGTTGAATTATCTATACTATCTTATAATACATTTAACCCCCAAACTCTTAAAAACAACCTTTCAAGCTATATGTACCACACTTTAATGCATAATTACTTAAAATCAATCTCTCTCTCTCCATTTCCCTTAGGCCATCCGCACCGCCTCGGACTCGGCTGCGGGCTCCTGCGGGCAGCGCTGCGGGGGCTGCGGGCTTGGGGCTCGGGCTTGGGGTGCGGGTTTGAAAACCCGAGGAACCCGAAATGTTTTGTTTATTTTTTTTTTAATTTTTTATTCAAACGGCTCTTTCAAACGGGTACTTTTTATTTAATTTTTTATTTAATTTTTTTTCAATTTAATCACACTATATATATTAACCCTCAACCTCTTATTTTTTCACACCAGCAATCTCTCAAACTCTCTCAAACTCTCTCAAATTTCATCATGAATCCAAACAAAACACCTACATCCCGTCGTAACCGACCGGATACACCACAACCGCAAGAAGACCCGGAGCTTGGTTTCCAAGCGTTTACACAACAAGGTTATCATCCGCAATTTTCGCAACAATATCCGCCACAATTTTCGCAACAATATCCGCCACAATTTTCGCAACAATTTTCCCAACAATTTCACCAACAATTTTCTTACCAATTTACACGTCCCGGTTTGATTGAACAAGGTTTTACTCCGGCCAACTACAATATTCCTTCACCCGCAATCAATCTCGCCGACGACATTGTTCCGGAAACCCAACATACTAGCCCGCACACACCACAATCCATCTACACACAACCATCAAACCCGGAACCATCGGACCCGAGACCATCGAGAAAAGGAAAAAGCAAATTAAAGAGAAAAGAGCAAATTAAGGGTTACTTTAAAGAGAAAAGAGCAAATTAAAAATTTTCATAATTGGTAGTGTTTTGTATTTTGTAATTTTTATTTTTAATGAATGATATGAATTTTTATTTTTATTATTTATCTTATTTTTATTTATTAAAAAATATATAAATATTTTTATTTTGTTAAATAATTAAATGTATAAATAAAAGAATTAAAAAAATGATGTGACGCTGATGTGGCATTGAGGGCTTGATGACTTTTAGTTATGTGCTGGGGGTGTTTAGGACTTGAGGGCTTAGCTGATGTGGCGTTGAGGGCTTGAAGGCTTTTATCTCTGCGCTGGATGGCCTTGTAACAAGACTTACATCTTCCCAAGAACCGCCTCCTTATCCCTCCAATCAAAATTCAGACACCGGTTCAAACGTTAGTACAACTCAAGATTGCAGGCTTTAATTTACTTGAGTATCTCTGGTAAATGATTTTCGCTCCTCTCCCGAGATCGGCGATTCATGCCTCCGAGAGAGACCACTCCAAAGACTGGCGATTCATGTCCCGAGAACGACGATTCCGTCTCCAACTCCCTGATAAATTCAAATCCATGTTTGGTTCTGGCAACCTCTATTTGGTTTTGTAATCCCTGATAAAAAGACTGACGATGGGTTTTGTTTTTCTTTCACATTTCAACTTCATTGTGTAGATGGGGTTTCACCTACTTGTTACCAGTTTGCAGGTTAGTAAGATTTTTGGAGAATGGTCTCTGTAATCTCTTTTTTGTCGATGTAATCTCTTTTTTTGTCAAAAAATCTATTCATCTATTATCTCTTTGTGATTTTGGGTTTTTGGATTTGAAGCGATTCTTTCTATGAATTATTCTCTCTTTCTCGATCATTTTGGTTTGGGTTTTGTTTAATTTGAGTTAATTTTAGTGGGTTTCAGGATTAAAGATTGGGTTTGCTTACTTTAGGGATTTTAGTGGGTTTTGTTTAATTTGAGCTAACATTCATGTGTTTTGCTATTTTATTGTTGTTATGTTTGTTAATGGTTCATCCAATGCAGATAATGGTTCTTGATTAGGAACACACCCAAAGGTGTCATGTTCGACAAAGAGGAATCTTCTTTTGAAAAAAAGGGTCATGTTCGACAAATGTGGTTGTATGTTATGGTGGTTCGTTGTGTATGCTTTCTTATCGATTGTTTATGTTATGGTTTCGAGTTTTGAGTAATCAATGTGACGATTATTGGTCTTATATAGGTTGTATCATCTCTTACGGATGTTGCATCAAGCCTTTGTTTCAGTCCCAAGGTGAATTACTTTCAAGAATTGTTTCCTCAAGGCATTCTCCGCACCAGATACGGTTGCAAAATTTCAGGTATATACTTCATCAACTACAATATTATAATGGAGGCAGACCAAGTATGGTTGTTACATGTAAACCATATATTCTCTAATCAAAATTTTTATACTATAATAACTGCATTATACTATCGAACATTTGTGCGGTGTATGAAAGTGTTACAATAAATCTTCCGAATCAAGAGATATTGTGCACTATGTATAAGCACCATGTCAGTATCTGCGTGCTGCCAAACTTACCTTTCTCTGTAAATGCTGCCAAAAGTAGAATCCAAGTTATGAGCACTTCAATCTTGGTAAAGTTGGTTAAAATTTGCTAAAGATATCACCACTATTGATTTCATAGAGTAACATGCACTTTTTTATCACACTGTAACTTGTAATTGACATGCAAGTCCAAACCTTGCTTACTTCCGAGTGCAATACCTCTGACAGTACATATTGGTTTTTCTTGGTCATTCAGTAAATATAGATTTATTGTATGGTCAATAGTTCATAAAGTGAATAATATATTTCCGAACGATGAACTTTATGATTGGTTTAAGCTCGGAAGTATGATTGGTCAATATAATTTACTGCAGTGAATAATATATTTCCGAACAAGTAGCTCAAGCTCTGATGTGCTTAAGTGCTTTATGCTATGTTAAAGTGGATTTGCAAAATAAACAAGTATGATTGGTTAAAAGGATTGCTGGTTGTGTAGTCAAACAGTTTATTGGATTGTTCATATTGGTTTTTAGAACTTACTTCTACTAAGCTTTATGTTCCTCCTATATTGTATCCAATGATTTTCCTTATTTATTCCAACGATTCCTTGTGTTTAGTTGTATAAAAAAGTAGAACATGTGGTAGTATGTTTTCATTTTATTGATGTTTTAAGAATTTATTTGCTTATTAATCATTAGTGCTTATTACTCATTATTTCTATATTTATGATGTTTTCACAAGATACATGTCACCATAAAAATCGTTCTATTTTAGAGAAGAGACTTTTTGCATTTTGCTGGACAGATCCACGAGAACCATTTTTGTTGTTGTTCGTTGGTTTCAAGTAGGAGAAGATTATCATTTAGTGAATTATGGTGACAACCCAAAAAATCAATTGGGATTTAGCGGTCAAGGGCTACGACTTTGGGGCTGTGTGAAGCCTTGACCTTAGCTGCTGTTATCGATGGTTAGGGACAGCTTCGATCCTGTTTTAGAGTCCACAAATCAGCAGCTAGGAGCGGTTTTACTCCACAATCTGGGCATGTTCGTTGAAAACGGTCTAAGGAATTTTATGTGGGTCAAAAACAGCAGCTACAAGGTTGTTCTTTGGGGCACGTAGTCGAAAAACAGCAGCCCTAATGGTGCTGTTTTCTAGTGACAGTTTCGGGTTGTTTTGGGGCATGTTTAGAGTCATTTTGGGGAATGTTTAGACCTGTTTTGGGATCCCGTTAGGGGCTGTGTAGACTTGTTTAAAGGTACAATAAGGAACGATTTTTGAATTTGAGTTCTTTTATTTGCCTCTCTTTAATGTTTGTTGTGGTGGTATGTTGTATCTATTTTTCAACACCCATCTTTTGATGTGTTAGATAGGGACTCATGTTAGACTTGTGGTGGTAATGGGGTCTCTGTAATTATATCTATACTACATTATAAAAGTTGATTACTTTTTTAGTTCGTTGACATTACATTTGATTTTCTTAGCTAATTATTGTATCTGATTGTCTAAACTATTTTTTTCTTTAAAATCTCATCTGATATATATTACTACAAGTAGCAGTAAATTTATCTACCAACATAGCATGTTGGCGATACCCCATCCCGTCGTGCACATCCTTAAATCTATCCATAGTTCTTTGTTATGGGTTTTGTAACAGTTATCATCAACCGATGTCTGCTAATTTAGACTCTTATGAGGACAACTGAGTAGTGTATATGTTAATTTATATATCTATTATTCTACTTTTATCTTAAGACTTGCAACTTTGAAGTGTGAAGATTTGAAATTTAAGCATTTGAAGCTTGTATCAGGGGATTCTCGAACAAAGGATGCGAAAAAACATTTTCAGTCTCGAGAGTATCAAGATGTTAGAGCACTGAAAGCAGAAGGTAAGCTGAATTTGGCGTTGTGTTAAGAAAACCGTAAATTGAACAAGTTGCTCTTGAAACCAGAACCAACTCATCTTAGGATATGCCTCGACCGACACTTCTTGGGAAGAAAAGATCGATGAAAACGTCAAGATTACGACAAAGAAGTCGATTCAGAAGGAGACCACGAGAGTTAGAAGCAAAAACATCAAGGGGAAAGGACCCAAATCGATCTCGAAAGTTATGCTGAAACTGCAAAAAGTCGAACTACTATATGTATTATTATGCTGCTACTGCTTCTTCTATCCTGGCTGTGATTTTAGCCATCAGGTATAACTTGTATGCGTAGACGAACGGGGGACGACGGGTGCACCCTTTGGGTCAAAGCAAACAGCATGGCATAAGTGATTAAATTGTTCAAAGAAAAGGATAAGCAGCGGGAACTACACGCTTATTTACCTCTTATCCTAAAACCCATCGTCAATCGCTCAATGAATCAACCGATGTATGATTCAAATGATTTATCGATCGATTAACCTCATCCATTGGCATAAGTCGATCGCAAAACCTAAACTCTTCTTGATCAATCGATATGCCCGCTTTCATCATTTAGGCATTATAAACTCTTGTTCATCAATGTCTGGATTACGTAATCTCCCTTTTTATGGATGCTGGTGGACATATGTATAGATTTTTGTGCGAGTGTATCAATTTGTTTCGTTTTCCTAAAGCATCGAGTAAGACTTTTCATTCTTATCATTGCTTTTATTAGGTAAGAACCACGACCCTTGCCAAGTTCATTCGGTAAACCTCCAAAATTCAAAATCGTTTACTTTTACGGCTCCCGCCGCATTGCGCGGGTACACTACTAGTAAGTTTTTTGAAAATTTTGACTTTGTTATAACAGAAATTACAAAAAAATGCACACACTTGAGAATTCAGAAGTTACAGAATGACAACTACACCTTATAGCTTAAGAATAAGTAACAAAGGAAGACAACACACACGCTTATAGCTTAAGAATAAGTAAGAAAAGAAGGCAACTACACCTTATAGCTTAATAACTACAACCTTTACTTTATATGTTAGTGTTTTTTTTTTCGATTTTATTATAAAATTTTGTGTGGTTTAAGAAAGCTTTTAATTTTTTTTCATAAATTCGTTTAATTTTATTTAGGTTTATAATTTATTTTAGGTCTTATAATATAATGTTTTTTATAAAATAATAATTAAGTATTATGTTAGAATTCAATAATTATCTTGCTTATATTTAAAATGAGATGTTTATCAACTATTTGATTATGTTTATCCATTAGTTTTTTTTTGACACATTAGTTATTAATTCAAACATGCAGATTTAAAAAATTGTACTGATACATTATCTATTTGTAATCTTTAATTTTAAGTAAGATGCATCAATAAACAATACTTGATGTATAAAAAATTATTTTTAATTTTTTTTCAAATATTTTATGATATAGTATAGATAAAGAGAAAAACAAAAAGCAAGAAAGCAAAATATTCATGAATATGCATGCCCTCATGATGCACTTTCACATTTAAATGAGTTCACTGTTGGGCCCACCTTCCTTTCTATGGATTCAACAATCTAAATCAGATTTATAATCCACATGTTCATTTAAATTGGAATAAAAAAGGGTCACAATGATCTCAGCATGGGTTTAGTTAGGTTTCTATAAAGATTTAAAGCTGTTTGCTTGTTTCAGCTTCAACAACTTTTAACCTTTTCCCTTCTCAACTAAACCACCACCACCACTACCACAACTAAACCACCAACTAAAAGTTGATCCATTTTACCCCACATTTTATACCAACTCAAACAAACTCAGTATATATCAATCGAAATAACACCCGAAAAAGGTGGGTCCACCACCCAAAAGATAAAGCGATCGTCAACGGTCCCCCCACCACTCTGGTTTCCAAACCAAAACCAAAACAAGCCCAGTATATCTCATTTAAAGTTGGGGTCTGGGAAGGGAAAAATGTATGCAGATATGACATCTACCTCAAGAGTAGAGGAGTTGTTTCTATAAAGACCCCCGGCTTGTGAAAAGTGTGCGGTTACTTCCGTGGTAGTCCCACCACTCCATCAACTAAAAACTCCAGTCCTAGCATCCATTGGTGTGTTGTCCAGTACAATCAATGTTTCCAGTAATTATCCTTTTTGGCAAAAAGATTCAAGTAGTAGTTGAAAGAGGTTCTTGAAACTACCATGATATGGTCCAGAATGATGCAGGCATAGCATGTTAAAGAATTCAAGTATCATAAATGATATATATATATATATATATAAAAGGTTCACGGGAAAACCGCAAAAAAATGAAGAACTGAGGAACACCCTGGTAGTCGTTCATCTGAACCGTATGCACCTGTGCATACAAGCAATTTGTAACATGCCTGCGTGCATAATGCCCAAAAAACCAACTTAATTTACTTGTATGCACAAGTGCATACCATCCAGATAAACGGTTACCAGGGTCTTTCTCTCTGTTTTCATTTTTTTGAGGCTTTCCCCGAAACCTCTCTCTCTCTCTCTCTCTCTCTATATATATATATATATATATATATATATATATATATCACACCATACTTGCCATCATTCTAACAAGCATACACTCTTTCCATGATTACATGTTCTAACCTAATCCAACAAAATGAGTAAAGAACCATAAAAAAGAATCAAGAACAAGCATGCCCACCAAATATCTCTACATCTAGTCAACTACAAGCTATAAAGATTCATGTTTCTATACACCATGAAAGCTAAAGAATCAAAACAATACATACACATAACAAGCAAGAAACTCGATGAAGCATATGGCATTCGAAATTTAACGGGAAAACACTGAAATACATTGCACATTTGAAGAAGGTCAACTGTTAATCAAGTTAAATTATGTACTTCAAAGGCGAAGAAGCCATACGCCTTGCAACAAAGTACATAAAACAACTCGATCCATACAAAGATTATAAATTTCTAGAAAGCCAAAAACCCCCATATTCACATCATCTTGAACTACTTGTATCTCACCTATCTTATAAATCAAACAGTTTTGGAAGCAATGAATTCAGAGAAACAGAAAAACTCACCATCACAAATCCAACATCAATATTGTGTTTGCCATTCCAAACAATCATCAAAGTCGAAACTGCTTGCACAATCCAGTAAGGCGTTTTGTTGATGTTCATAGCGACATATATAATTCAACCCCACAAGAAGCTCGCATATGGCCGTTTCTGCCTTTCTTCTATCAGCAAAATACAATGTTTGCAAAAGAAGCACATTGGTTCTTGAAACGATTTGTTGTTGCTCAAAATTCCTTTCGTTTTGCCACCGAATCATGTTGTGTGCCAAAGGGGCAAGCCACGCAAGAATCTCATCAAGCCTATCTTTCCAATCATGGGCAAGAGGGGCGTCATATATTGCCAAATCTTTCACGTAAGACTTTAAACTCATCTTTAACGCCAATCGCAAGCTCGTTGGTAACATTTGATACAAATCATCCCTAGCTTCTTCACCAACTAAATGTGGGTATTGAAGCAATTTCTCAATCACAATAATAACATTAGCATAATGCAACGCTAAAGCCGAGCCTCCAATGGTGTTTGCAGGAGCTTGTACCATTAGTCGGCTTTTTGGAGCAGTTTTAGAGATGCATTTAAACCGTTTTTGTTCTCCAATCATTGGAATCCGACTCTGAAAACCAGAATGATTTGGTATCTCTCTTCTTACGCTGCTTGAAACGCTACAAGAACCAGAAACCTGACTGCTTCGATCATCGCCTTTTCGAACAGAACCATCATCATAATCATTCATCTTCGAAACAGAACTGTTGATATTTAGGCATTCCATGAACAATCTCCCAGGCCCCAATCCACAAGCAAAATTAAAGTCTTCAGCTTTAAACAGAGAAATTTCCCCCTTTTTTGATCCAATTGGAGCCCTAACCCTAGCTACCTTCTTCTCTATAAACCCTGAATTACTAAATCCACCACCGGATTTTGCACTAACAGCATCAATTTGACCTGAATTTTGAGCTAAACTTCTACACGAATGTAAATTCGTACCCGAATTCGAAACACGAGTATTGGAAAACATCTCTCTTCGTGAAATCGTATCATCGAAAACGAAACAAATTCGAGCGTAAAGAGTACATACTGTTCTTGCTAACATCTCCACGATTTTATCGTAAGTTTGATTCCAAAGAGAAACATCCTTGAGGTGTCTCACATCTTGCTTCTGCCAAATCACTTTCTGCTCGAAAACTTTTCGACTTTCTTCGTGTTGATTCTGCTGAAACTTGTTCATCGCAGCTTCCAAATCATTCAAAACCTCCATTTCACTGTAGAGACTAGCTGTGGAATTAACATATCGCTCCATTTTTCGCACCATTGCATCCATATCCTTCACTAGAAACCCTAATTCCCCAACATCAATGGCTCCACTTGCTATATCGCCATAAACATGCTGAAACCCTTGGAGCTGTTGAACTGTACACTTCTTTCCGAGCCTCGAAACGACGCCGGCGATGAAACTTAAGTCGTCGAGCTTTTCCGATAGCGCGAGGTCTAGAAGGTAGGTTTCGTCGGAGGAAACTAGGGTTTTGACGCCGTCAGATTTGAGAATTTCGTTTTTTAATTTGGAGATCTCGGGATTTGTTAGGGATTTGTGGAGGTGAACTGTTTTGGACATCACATTAGCGACTTCAAACGAGAGGATTCCGATTGTTTCTTGGGTTTTATTGCGAATTTCTTGTTTGTTCTTCGCGAGTGGTTTTGAAGATGATTCTAAGAGGAGAGCGTGTTTGAGATTCGAACTCATTTGACTCCCCATTCTCAACAACCAAGGCTCGGCCACCATTGTTGAATCTGTAAGACCTCCGAGCTTCAACACACAAAAGAAATATGGTTAGATCTGATCAGAGGTTCAGTAATTGCATTGGAATAATGAGAATAAGTGGTGGAAATTGGTAGGAATTGAAGGTTGAAAAGAATTGGAGTGTGGGAGAATGAAGAACATGGGATTGTTTAAATGGAGATTGAAGATGGAGGGAAATGATTGAGAGAAGGAGGAATTGGGAAATGGAAATGGCAGTTTGAATGAAGCCAATCTCAGCTCAACTGCACCACTTCTGTCTTTCTGCATCATGTGGACTTACCTCACACTTCTAAAGTAACTTTATAATATGATTTGTCAGGTCACGAGTACCGGTACCCAATGAACTCACTTGTCACCTCAGCGCCATATCAGTTTTTCTATTTCCTACATTCCTTATCCAATCCTTACCCAAAAGTGGAGTACCACTACCCAATGAACCCAATTGCCACCTCATCTTTTTTAATTCTTTTATTTATACATTTAATTATTTAACAAAATAAAAATATTTATATATTTTTTAATAAATAAAAATAAGATAAATAATAAAAATAAAAATTCATATCATTCATTAAAAAATTAAAAATTACAAAATATTAAAAATCTACTCGTCGTCATTGTTGGGAACTTGGATACGCCATATATGTTCGACCAAATCCGACCGAAAGTTATTATGTGGCGAATCCATATTGTCTACAATATGTGGCGAATCCATATTGTCTAAAATTGAAGAAAGTATAGAGTTGTTTGGTGTGAAAAAAATAAGATGGTATAGGTTAATATATATAGTGTGATTAATTTGAAAAATAAAAATAATTTTTTTTTTCTAAAATAGCCGTTTAGCAACGGTATTATTTCAAAAAAATTAAAAAATAAATAAATCAAATTGCAACGGGTTGATCGGGTTGGGAAACCCGGTAGCCAAACCCGCTTGCTACCCGGGACCCCCCTGTATCGCTGCCCGCTGCTACCTCTCGAACCCGATCGCCACGTTGGACCGAGCCCGAGCCCGTACCCGATGGCGGTACGGGTGGTCTTATTGTTTTTTTTAATGAAATATATCACTATTTTATTTAAAATAATTTTTCTCAATAAAGATACGAGAGCAACTTCAACAGATGCTTTATAATTTTTTTTAAGGAAATTAATTAAAATACCCCAAGTTTGACTTTGCTTTACCAAAATACCCTAAATCTCTTTCACTTTACCAAAATGCCACAACTGCCCGCGATGGAGCCCGCGATCGCGGGCTAGGGCGTACGTGGCACTCGTGTTTGGCCAAAGTGTCCCGCGGAGCCCCTCAACTATGGTCGCGGTGACACTTTTGGTCCCTCCCCGCGGTGGAAGCCCGCGATAGGCCAAAAATTTACAATTTCAGCCCCTGTACTTGAACGAATCTTGCATGCTTTTACTGTTTTTTTCCACAATTATTGTACTTTGAAGACCAATTTGTGGTTCAAATTCACTGGTTTGTTTGAGATTTCATCCATAAATATGAGTGATAAGCAATCCATAATTCACACTCATTTCTTGCTTTTTCTTGATTTCTCTCTTGTTTTCTTTGTTTAAGTTGCTTTCTCTCTTGATTTCTCTCATTTCATCCACAAATGGCATCTTCATCAAACCCTAAGTCTACTGCTGAAAAAATGTCACCTAAAATCGAGATCGCCATAGCAAAAAGGGAAAAGGAGATAGAGGAACTAACACAAGAGTGGAAACAAATGATGGCCAGGAAGGAAGTCCACTTGAGAAGGATCGAATAGGAAGATAAGGAGATCAAAAGGATGAAAGGGGATATAAAAGCTAGGGAGGCTCGTATTCGTCGAGAACAAGAAGCAATTCACCATATTCTGCAAGACTTCGCAATTCTTCAAGCGAAGGTAAACGACAAGTAAACTTGGATTGATGAAACTAAAGCAATTTTTGACTAGGTGGTGGTTGTTTTAGTTGTTTTGTATTTGTTTTTTGTTGTTTTGAATTTTTTTTTACTGTGTTGTTGTTTTGTATTTTTTTGTTGTTTTGTACTTTGTTGCTCATGAATAAAGGTTTTTAATTTCTCTGAAAAGTAGTTTTTAAGTAGTCTGAATTTTGTCTGAAAAGTGGTTCTTGTGAAAAATACAACTCATAAATGTTATACAAGATTATTTTATAGCAAACACATACTAGTAAATACAGTACAAATTTATCCAAATTTTAGGCTACGGCTAGACGATGGTTTGGTTTTTGACAACCCGGGTCTACTTCTTACATACTCTGGTGAGACGAGTCTCAAAGTGTTAAGCTCCACTTTCTCGATGTACACTTCAATCACAGTACGACCGTCAACATACTGGCGTATGTTGGCTACATCTTCGTCGGTACTCAATTCTACCAGTCCAGTCAAGAAGTCTGCATTCGGCCTTTTAAAATACAACCTATTATATTTTGGTTCTTCATATTCCAGCTCTTTCGTGATCTGTTCAAGCAGTTGCATAGAAAGATCCTCCACATCTAACATGTCAACATAAATTTCTAGACCACGAAAATAATGTCTTTTAGGTGGTTCCGTAAAGTAACCACCATGGTGGACTTTCATGGTGAACAACTGTGGATATTTATCTGTTGATGAAATTAATTAATATAGTTAGTTCGTAGAAACAAGCAAAAAACTCAATGAAACATGAACACTAACCATATAACTCTTTGCCAGTGTCTGAAAGCGATTCAGATAAACGTCTAAAGCACCAAACATGAAGGTTTGGGGATGCCATGTAAGAATACGTTAACGAATAATATGTTATCGTTTATGTGTTTTACGACTAATCTAGCCTAGGTTGTTTATAGGCAAATGTGGATGCTTTTACTGCACTTAGGTCCCTGTCTTTGCTCTAACACAACTTAGGTCCCTGTCTTTTCTCTAACACAACTTCGGTCCCTATCAACGCTATCATATGATATAGTTCTATATAACCATTATTATTCTCTCCATTTAGACTACTACCATTATGATCATCATCCCATGTTCTGTTTCAAGTACCTTTCAAAAAATAATTGGTCCCAATCAATGTTCAGATCAACGCACATAAGTTATGTTTGATAAATTACAACGCACTAAACATACAATATTTATCGTCTCAATCAATGTTCAGATCAACAGTATCATATGATATAATTCCATGTGGTTCATGTGAAAAATACAACTCATAAATGTTATACAAGATTATTTCATAGCAAACACATACTAGTAAATACAGTACAAATTTATCCAAATTTGAGGCTACGGCTAGTGAATAAAGCTGTACAATGTCCCCACCTAAACAGTCGAGTACACAAGAATTCCGAATCTCTGTGCACTTGACATCCCGTATAGGTTGGCTGATTGGAGTTTTAAGCCGCTGAACCACGGTTAGGTTGGATACATCATGCAAGGTCAAGTCAGAGGTTACCTCATTCGGATAAACAAACATGGGGTTTTGCTTGTTAATGATGCTAGATTTTGGAAGTCGTACTCTATCCACGTGGGCTAGCAACGAGCCTGTTTTTGAATTCTTATGGCACGTTTAGATCAACAGTATCATATGATATAGTTCCATGTGGTTCAAGCTCTGACGGACCCGCAGTGTTACTTAGTTGAGTGCTTGTGCGTCTACAACTTGGCACGGTTGAAGGGGCGGGATTTGGACACTCTCCACGAGTATGTCCTACGCATTGGCACCGAGTACATCTTCGTTGTATCGAACCTTCACCACGTGATGGACGTCGGTCGTTCTTTCTCGGTCTCCCGGTTCTGTTCTTATTGAATAAAGGTGGATAACATGGCGAAAGCGGGTCGGGTGGAGACACCCATGCTTCAGGGGGTCCAGCTGGGTTTATTACCTCCACGCATGTTCTCCGGTAATATTCGGACCTGAAGAAAGGAACAGCCAAGTCGCTGCAATCTCTACGACCCATATATATGGTCGCAACGATGGCATGGTCGCACGGTAACCCAGATTTTTCCCATTCGTGACACGAACAAGTGTGGTCGGTCATATGCACAATCGCGTGAACATGGCCATCCTGAACCTCGTACCTCCCATACCTGATTTCTCTTACCGCCCATGTCTCCGCGCAACGCGCCCTGTTCTGAACTATCTCCTCCGCCGTTGGTGTGAGTGCATTTTGCATCTCAGCTCCTTTTCGGCGTCGAAGTTGGTACCACTCTTGTTGAAAGGCCCGAAAGTAGTCCATAAGATTAACAATCGGACATCTACGCGCAAAACAAGAGAGTGCATTCACCGACTCTGCACTATTGGAGGTCAGAATGTCATACCGTTGTCCAGGAAAATGAGCCGCGGACCACCTCTCCGGTCCAGCTTCGTCCATGACTTTGGTTGCTTCCTTGGCACTAAATCGTAGCAGATTCATGTACCGGTTAAACTCTCGATCCGTATATGCTCTGCATGCCGCCCAGTAGACATCCTTATGGGTGGTAATACGTCTGTCCTTGGTTTTGGCGTTCATCTCCAAATGTCGACAGCATATGGCGTGAGGGGGGTTTGGGTACATGGCAGAGATTGCGGCGCTTATGGAAGGAGCCTTGTCGGACATAAACACCAACCCTTGCGGGTCTCCGATAGCTTGTCTCAACATGGACAGAAACCAAGTCCACTCGTCCCCGGTTTCGGATTTGCCTACGCCGAAAGCTACTGGAACGATGGAGTTATCCCCGTCCATGGTAACCGCCAGGAACATCATACCCAAGTAACGACCTTTTAAATGGGTTGCGTCTATTACCAGGACACGATGTAGATTTGCCATAAATGTGCGGATCTGCAAAAACATAGGTGGTTTTCCTTTGTAAATGTTATAGTTTATAATGTGTAAACATATGATGTGTTAAAATACGTACCGCGGGTCCAAGGGCCACGAAGCACATCTCAAACCGTCCACGTGAATCGGTCCGTAGCTGCGTGACAGTACCAGGGTTCTGCAGCTGCAAATTATATAAATATGTTGGGAGTCGTTCATACGACTCCTCGAACGTGCCTCTCACCATAAGCAATGACTGGCATCGCGCACGCCACGCTTGGTGGTAACCAATCGTGACACCGAACTGCTGGTGAACATCGTGGACGATGTCCTTTGGACGCAATGACCTGCTAACATCAAGAATTTTTTTTTAGTATCGCACCCAAAGTCTTTTTGCCGGCTTGTTTGTGGTGGGGATTCAGTTGCGTCCTCGTACAAGTGTGTACGTCGTGCAACTTTCTAATCATTAACGCCCCTCCTTTGGGACCCGTGTGAATCGCGTACATCCTCCACTCACAGTTTTCTCTGGCACATTCAACTATGTATCTGCTTTTGTCAGATTTCGGCGTGTGACTTTGGAAACCCTCTTCCAAGAACTTAAGTCCGACCTGACTTGCCAAGATATCCTTCGAATCGAATATCTGACCTACTCTTAACCTTTCACTGCGAATATAAGGTGTAGGTTCGTAGGTTTGTGACTGGGTATTCTGGTCTGGAAGAATAGGGGGCATATCAAAAAAGTCATTTATCTGACTACATGATTTTCTACTAGGGGTATATTCTTCGTGATCATCACTATCGGTATCTGATCTGTCTATATCAGCATTACCCATTTTGAAAACGTAGGTTTCATCATCAGCAACTCCAGCACAACGTCCTTCTTGTGGTTGTGGTTGTTGTTGTTGCGTCTCCGGAACATAATCAGGAATACAGTCGTTAAGACCATATGCATGATCGAAATGAACTGTTGGGCCGTGGGACGCCTGAGAATCAGTCTGCTCTATTTGGAGGTCTTCGTCATCAGCGTCGTCGTCACCGTCGTCGTCACCTTCGTCATCGTCTTCGTCGGATTCGGCGGCATACACAAAAAGTAATGGCGACCTTTATGAATCTGCTGCAAAGTGCAGAAAACCAGAGATATCCCCATCGTTGGATAAATCCACAAATGACCCATCAGCATTTTTAAACACTAACTTGCAAACAGCAGAAGGGTTGATTCCACATTTTTGCATGGCATATGCAACAAACTTCTGATAAGTATAGTTTACTGACAATTTTACACCATGCTTAGATTTATAAGCAAAATTCCACTCATTGTTATCTTGCACCCATTCACCATCAAAACAGAAATATAGCTTAGCCTTTGCAACAGATGAACTTATTTTTTCAGTAGTATCTCAAAAATAAAATATTGAAGAAAGAAAGCAAGAAAGAAGTATGGAATCGGTGTGTGGATTATGGATTGCATTTTGCATCTATTTATGGATGAAACAACCAACATTGATGAGAACCAATCTCTCATTTCATCCACAAATTGGTATTCCAAAAACACTGATTCAACATTGATGAAAACATGCCAGTGAATTTGAACCACAAATTGGTCTTCAAAGTACAATAATTGTGGAAAAAAACAGTAAAAGCATGCAAGATTCGTTCAAGTACAGGGGCTGAAATTGTAAATTTTCTGCCCATCGCGGGAGGGACCAAAGATGTCACCGCGGCCATAGTTGAGGGGCTCCGCGGGACACTTTGGCCGAACCTCGGTGCCACGTACGCCCTAGCCCGCGATCGCGGGCTCCATCGCGGACACTTGTGGCATTTTTGCAAACTGAAAGAGATTTAGGGTATTTTGGTAAAGGGAATTCAAACTTGGGGTATTTTAATTAATTTACCTTTTTTTAATTGATTGTCGAAAGTTAAAATTCTAAATAAGTTACAACGAACTATAACCGCTACTATATTCTAGAGATTGGAAATTTAGGGAAAAATTGAATAAACTTTCAGATTTCTATTTTGAGGAATCAACTTTTAAATCATCATTTAGATATTTGTATTTAACTTTATATTTATATAAAGATACAATTAACATCTTCAACAGGTAACCGTAATATTTGGGCATTGCTTGGCAAAAAAAAGCTAGCTTATTTTTGGGTACGTGTTTGGATGACCATAAGCTAGCTTTTTGAAAAGCTACTTGGAGTAGCTTATAAGTAGTTTTTTTTAAATATTGCAATTATTCTCTCATTAATATTAATTATTATTTATTAACTATTTTTTTAATATGTCTTTTTTGGTTTTTTTAAATGCTTATAAGCTACTTTTTGTCAAACGTGACTTTTTCATCAGCTAGTTTATCAGTCAACAGCTAGCTTATAAGTCATAAGCTAGCTTATCAGCTAGTTTGCCAAACATAGTCTTGATATTATCAAAATAGAACCTACTTTTACGTAATTCCTATTTTGTGGAACCGACTTTCAAAAGTGTCACTTAGGGGTATGTATCAAACTTTATGTTTATTTAAGGGTCTGGTTAACCTATTGATTTGAGAATGATAACACTACTTTTTATCAACTAAAATATTTAATACATATAGTAAATAGTAAATTACATGTGTTGGTCCTTGTGATTTATGTGTTTTAATAGTCCGAGTCCTTACATTGAAATATTTATGAATTGCATTATCGTCGTTTGCATTTTATAATGCCTTGGATTCCTAAAACTAACTTCGTTCGAAAATCTCTGTTAAGTAGGTTAACTAAAAGAGGCATTTTAGTCACTTAATTATTTTTTGTTTTCTATTAAAACCACATGGATCAAGAATGTAATTTACTTTATGTTTTTTATTAAAACCACATGACCAATGAAGGTATGAACATCAAGAAGACATCCTATACAAATTCATTCTAATAAACTTTTAACACAAAAATATGTAAAATCAAAACCCCATCCATAAAATTAGAATTCTAAATCAAGTTGGATCCCTAAAATCGAAATTTATAGAACTTTAAGTGAAACTCATTTTAAACTCATAATCAAAACCCCAAATTTTGGAAAAAAGGAAAACCCATTTTTTGTTGTTCTTCATCTTCTCCATCACCCCCAATGCATTTGACCTAGAGTTAAAAGGGTACTAGAGATCGATGTACCCTCAACTCTTTTCTTATAGAAGATTTACTGAACCAGAAGTGACTTCATTTACTTCCCTTATTTTCCTTTCTTCCAATGTTGGTATAGTATATGAGGAAGGCGAAAACAACATGTCGTCAAGCAGACCCTTTCGAAATCGAAATCGAAACACTGTGGTGATTGAAACCTTATAAAAGTTTGAAACTCCAACATTGATCTAAGAACGATGGTTGCTTACTGGAACACGAAATCAAAGTTTAGGTGGTGATTGAAACCTTAGAAAAAATCAAAATCGAAAGACGGTGGTGATTGCTTATTGGAGATAGAAGACGAAGAACGATGGTCGAGGTGAGGATTGGTGTTCTTCGAAACACGTATCTCGGTTATCATGTGTGTTCTTCAAAACCCATATCTTGATTACCCGCTTCTCCTTTTACATCTCCGACCGTTGCTAACTGCTGGTGGCGGCGGAAAACTACCTACATATCTGGAGATGAAGATGAAGACAGAGGAGATGAAGATGAAAAAAGGCATATGTGGTTGTAACGTCCCAAAAACATAACAAGCATTCATCCAGAAATAAGCATTCAGATTACATAATTAAACTTGTCCATAAATATTCATTCTTCTATACTAAACAAAATTTGACAGCGGAAGTCTAAAATCCACAGCCGAGAGCTACATCTATAGTCATTAAAATCCAAAACTCTGGAGTCGCTCTAGTCTCCAAATCCTTCTTGAGTCACTCCTAGTTCTTACTAGAAGGACCCATAGCGCGCTTACCTGAAAATAGTTTAGTTTTTGAAAAGTGAGGGTTAGACCAAAAGGTCTAGTGAATTCCCTCCGAAAACAACATGTAAACAGTATGGAGAACACTTATAAAAAATTTATAAAGAAAATCTCGTATCACATCAACAAGTATGGTACTACACTGTGTAATGGATCACATAAACATTCCACGACCAGGGCCCCAGTAGAACCCCTCTCGCCTCTTCCGGAGCCTACGCAGACTCCCCTCTACCCGAGTAGGAGAAAACGAATTCCAACCTACCGGCATGTCATACATATCCAAGGGATCTTCCGACCCCGAGGATCTCTCTCTGATCCCACAGTGCAGACCGACTCCACATAGCACATAATTCAATTCATAAAACATGCACTTTACATCGTTGTAAAATCATCATTTCCATTTCATCATGTCAAGTAAGCCTTCTCAAGTAAAACGTGTAGTTCATGGAAAACATGCGTGATAGTTACAAACAGTTCATGCTCGTAAATGAAACCATAGTCAGTTAAAACATTTAACACTTTACGTCGTAAAAAGCGTTTAGGGAACTCACCTTGGTAATGCTTGAACGCACTCCTTAACTACCTCCAAGCTAATCCAATCGAACACCTAAGGGCATTAGGTTTAAATCAGATTAAACGGTTCAAACCTACTGACCAGTGAACACTTTCCGGATACCAAACTGTCCGGACACCCTAACTTCCCGGATACCCGAACTGTCCGGATACCCCAACTTCCTGGATACCCGAACTGTCCGGATACTGGGACTTTCCGGACACACCAAATTCCGGATACCGCACCCGGTAACTCAACTTATCCGGAAGGACGCTCATCCGGAAACTACCATAAAACTCTACCCGGGAACTAGCATTTTTATCCGGAAACTACTGTAACAACAAGAATCGCTAGTGTCCGGATACGACGGCTGTTCGACAATAGTGATCTAAAAGTGATCCTTAAGCTCATTTTCTGCCATTAGTTCGAATAGACAAACCTAAGGGTTCATCCACCAAACCTAAACATTCACTTAATCCATTTATAATCCTTCAAATCGGATTACCAAGACAAAAACTCTTAGAACACACTTTTAAGGAAAATGGATGAAAACTCATTGAATCAACCAATTCAGACTTAAGAATCCAGACTAAATAGAAAGGAATACTACAATCAACAAGAAAAACGAATTAGAATGAATTACCTGGTTGATTTCTTCTCTCTTTTGATTTCTTCTCCAAAATTCCTTTCTCTTTCTATTTTCTTCTCTAGCCGACAACACCACCAAGCATACACATAAAATACTGATTTCTCCCAAAAAGAGGCTGCCCTAGGGATTGGAGCCATTATATACATTTCAAAAATTGCCAAGTAGTCCCTTATCTTAACTTTCAGATTCTTGCACAATGAACACCAAACTTACAAACTTGCAAATGAAACCCGGTTGTTACAACACTCCCCCCTTAAAAGAATTCCGTCCCCGGAATTCCTTAATGGAAAAGATGCGTGTATCTAGTTTTCATTTCCGACTCCAACTCCCAAGTCGCCTCTGGACCCTTGTGATGTCGCCACTGTACCTTTACCAACTTAGTCTCCTTGTTTCGTGACTTCCTTACTTTAAAATCCGAGATAGCTTCAGGTTCCTCTACAAAGCTCATTTTCTCATCCACCTTTATGTCATTCAACGGCACTGCTTTGGTTACGTCGGCTAGACATTTCCTCAAGTTGGACACGTGAAACGCATTGTGGATGTTGCGCAATTCTTCCGGTAGATCCAACCTATACGCCACTTCTCCAACTCGTTCCGTAATCTCGAATGGTCCGATGTAACGTGGGCTTAGCTTCCCCCGTTTCCCAAATCGTACCACTCCCTTCCAAGGAGACACCTTTAACAAAACATGGTCTCCGACTTGAAATTCTATGTCCTTCCGTCGCTTATCCGCATAACTATTCTGTCGGTCGCGAGCGACCTTCAGTCTTTCACGCACTTATGTAATGATAAAAAGGAGTTGAGGGTAAATATGTAATTTGAACAAATAAGTTATAAGCATTTTCAAATAAGTTAAAATGAAATAACTTATCAAAAACAACTTATTTGTGGTGGAGAAAAGTTATAAGCACTTTTCTTTTTTTCAATTCAAACACTCAAAATAGCTTATTTGTGATCAGGAAAAGCAATAAACAAATAAGTAAAAAAAATAAGCAATCCCAAACACCCCTTAATTGGGGAGAGAAAAACGTGTGGTCAATTATTGATAAAGAGTAGAGTAAATTACATTCTTGGTCAATGTGATGTTAATAGATAATAAAAAATAATTAAATGACTAAAATGCCCCTCTTAGTTAACCTATTTAACAGAGATTTCCGAACGAAGTTAGTTTTAGGGACCCAATGAATTATAAAATGCAAACCACGAGGATGCAATACATAGATATTTTAAAGTAGAGACACAGACTGTTAAAACACATAAACCACATAGACCAAACATGTAATTTACTCTATGATAAAATATTATTTCTATTCTATATATTTAAATTTAATGTCTTCTGTTGATATTAAATATTATTTCTCTCACTTTTAGAGATTTTTCTCCAAATTTTGGATGTTTCTATCCTTCCTTTTTTTTTCTTTTTTTTTTCAGCATACATTATAGCATAACAATTCTAATAGTTAGTATCTCCTAAATCTTTTATTTTTTTAATATAATTATTAGATATACTCATATATTTCATTATATTTCTATTTTTTACTTTAAACTAAAGAAAATACTAATAAAAATAATTTAAAGATAAAATAAAAATTACTCAAAAATAAGGAATGTTTGGTATGGGGAAGTTGGGTATAAAAGAATTTTGTTGAAAGTCAATTATTGGAGAGGTTGTGGTGGAAGATACATATTCTTGTTGACTTTTTTCTTTTTCATATATTAATGAATAAAATATTATAAGTAAATATGAATTAGAGGAAGTCAACCAACAGTTCCTTATTCTCTTGTCTATTTTTGGGTGTAAATGGAATATCAAAAACTGTATAACACTAGACAAACCCATTTACAAATAGAATATAAACTCACTTTCTTTTTAGTAAGAATATTTTAAATGTTTAATTAACAATTAATTGAAAAATTAAATAAACTAATCATTTTTTTACGGTTAATTTTACTTCTTAGCCATTTCTCTCTATATTTACTAAAATAGCCCTAGATTCGCAATATATAGATTCGTAATTGTGGATCTAACTCAAAAACATAAAAAATACGAATATGATCGATTTTTCTTTAAAAAAATTATGACTCAGATTTGCAATTGCGGATACCATATCCACAATTAGGAAAATTTATCAGATTCGTAGTGTTTTGGTTTTCTTTGAGCTAGGTGCGCAATTACGAATTAAGGCTATTTTGGTAAAAAAGAAAAAAAGAAATAAATGACTAAGAGATAAAACCACTTGTGAGAAATAACTAGTTTAATTAATTCCTCAAATTAATTTTATTATTGAATTCCATTATACTATTACATAAAGTAAACGATATAAAATTTTGATGGTGGAAGGTAAATTGTGGGATCGTTGAAAGGTATATGGCAAGTAGTTTTTTTATTACGGTTTATTCTGTTTAGAAATATTGTATCTTCAAGGGGTAAATTATGGTTGTTATTTTTGTGGTGATATTCAGTTTCAATCATTCTATTGTATTGCTTCTAAGCTCAAAGATCAGTCTGCTTGAAATAGAGTGTGGTTTGGGTCCTTTATTTTGTTGCTTCATAGGGTTCTATTGTTATTTCCCTTTTTTGGTCATTGGTTTTATGTTATGGTTGTTGTTGTTTTTGGTATTTGTGTGTTTCCCTATTTGGTATATGTTTGTCAAGGATGTTCATAGTACGGTTTGGTAAAAAAATTGCAAACCGCACATCATATACCTCAAACTGCAAAAGAACTGCACCGTGAGATGCGGTGACATTTGTACCTAGCGCAATATACGCTTATAATCCAATAACTATAAGATTAAAACTTAATTATAAAATCAACGATAATGTGACCTTAGTCTAAAAAAAAGTTTCAACATGTCTACATAAATATTACAACTACTACATATATATATATATATATATATATAATGCAAGGAGCGGTGCGGTCTGAACTATGGTTTGATAACTCAAAACCACAAACCATACCACATAGTGCGGTTTGTAAGGGTGGACCTACTAAGGATCATGTGCACCCGCTCAATTAATTACCGTAAAGAAAAAAAATGTATGTGTTTTAAAGATGCATCAACTTAATTTTAAGTGTGTCCTGGAATATTTTAAAATTAAATTGTAACACAAATATATAGTTGATGTGATGCCTTGTGTTGGCTGATTTAAAGCTTGACATAAAGGAGGTTTGGGGTTTGATTCCAACTCTTCACACATACACATTGAATACTCTATTAATTTATTGTTTGATCATTAGCTTTTTCTACAAAAGTATAAGTTTTTCTTCGTTTGTATTTTCTAATTTGTTTTTAGTTATTGCTTTGATTATGGTTGCTCAAAATTCTAGATGCATAAGGAAGCAAAATAAGATGCATAGTTAATTTTGATTTGCAAAACATCCTATTTAATAAGAGTTCTAGATGCATAAGGAAACAAAATTGAAAATCTAGAAAAAAACAGAGAACAGTCATATCAAATACTAAACATCGGAAATTTTTTTAAATCAACCAAAAAAACAAAAAAGTTTCGCGTAACCGTGGAATTGAGCTAAAAACGCATCGGGCGTAAGACGTAGTATTGTGTTTTGCTTAAAAGATCAAGGTCGATTCAAATTGAAAAAAACGTATTATTCATGAAATCGACATAATTGACTTTACCATGGATCAAACCGCATCGACTTTTCATGACAATCAAACCCATGAATTTTCGAGACTATGATCCAGCTTAAAGGTAAACCCGCTCAAGAAAATTCTTGGGTCCACCACTTATGCTTTGAATAAAATACAAATTGGGAAACATCATCAAAGAAGTTCTAAATTGCGTTTTATGTTGCGGTACAAATGATTTATACAATTTAACGGTTTAGATGAACACTCTTATATTCTCCTCATATTTCTTTAATAGCATTGTTATATTTTTGCGTTTTTGTATTATCTTGCCTTTCCAAAAAGAAAAGTTTTTGTGGAACCATGAGACGTATTGGAGAGGTTGGAGAAAGAAGAAATGAAAACGTTACTTGAAAAGTCAAAATCGTTGACTTCCTATTGCTATGCTTTTTCACCAAATCCAAATAATACATTCTTAAAAATAATTACACATATATTTTAAGGGTTGGGTTTTGGTGAGAAGTGCCAAATTTGGTGAGAAACGTGAAAAGTGGTTATCGACTGTTGGATGAAAAATAGACGAACATTAGGATGAGATGCACCGGATCAATTCCCTTTTAAGTCGCAATTCACGGGAGAGTATTTAACTAAAAGCGATCAACGATTTAAAAGTACTTCTCACCAAATTTGGCAATTCTCACGTGATTTCATGCCTTTAAACGATCAAAATTAAAATTAAAATTGAAAATGAGAGTTGAGAGCTGTTGCTGAAAGCTGAGAGTTAAGAGTTGAGGGTTGTCGCTGAAAGCTGTTAGCCATTGCTGATAGTTGTCCATCGCTGAAATCTGTCAGCTGTCGCTGAAAAGAGCTGTCAGCAATTGATCAACTTATCGCTGAAAAATGTTGTTGTCCAGAATTTGAAATTCGGTTGTAAGTATCTTTTGACATTATCCATTAACGGTTATAACTGTTTTACAACCGTCTAATCGCCTATAACCGTCGATCTCTTATTTAAATATGTAATTTAAGAATCTGGACATATATATATATATATATATCTCATTTCACAGCCTTTGGATTGAGAAGAGATATCTTAAGAAATTATCCCAATACAAAGTTCATGAACCCAAGGCTAATAGGGTCAAATTGTTGTATTCAGAAAGTGTTTTTCTGACACTATTCTTAAGATTATCCGGTCTCGAAACCATCTTATAATTACACAATTTCTAACAAACAGTGGCATGTATTATGATAATTAATTTTGTGCTTTAAAGCCGTTACGCTTACCACTTTGTGGTCTATATGGGTATATCGGAATAGTATTCTCTTTGGCAACCGAAGCCAAGGAAGTCGGCGATTTTTGAGAACATTATAACTCATGTTTACTTTTGGGTAAATCATAGAAGTAGCAATTTGTCTATTAATTGGGTTGGTTGGCTTACAAATCCTTCCTTTGACATTATTTTTATATAACTGTATCTTTTTCTACCTTTTTGCGAGTCTTATAAAATTCAGCCGTTCAAAAAAAAAGATATAATCGGGTTTTTAGTCATTGGTTTTTATATAAAAATTGGAGTAAGCATGGATTTGGTTCCTGCTTTATGTTGATTATTAAGAAAATGGTCCCTGTATATACGATGGATTGTGTGAGAAGAAGAGTTGAGGTGAGAAAGTATGAGGGGATCTAGACTCTTGATCACTTTTAATCTCACCCCCACCCCTAGGGATCATGCTTGAAATAGAATTGATCTAGTAGATCTATGTAGATCTCATCCTAATGTGCATCCAAGGGTAGAGATTCCTTCTTACCCTTCTCATCATAACTTTCATCATCACCGGACATCAACCATATAATAAATAAATATATATATATATATAGACTTAGGATCATGTGAGACCAACATGTTTCCGTGAGACCGGTGAGACCAAGCTTTAAAGTATGAAACTTCACACCAAAAAACTGTGAATGTAAAAAAAATCGAACTTTTCATAGGGAAAACACCGTAAATGTTACGTTCACGGTGTTTTTCGCTGTGAATGTTCGTTTTTTTACCTTCACATCGTCTTCACTGTGAAGGTTCGGATATACCTTCACAGTCTTTTATCTGTGAAGGTTTGATTTTCTTAAACTTGGTTTAGGTTTTTTCACCTTCATAGTGTGATTACATTATGAAGGTTCGAATGTTTTTTACCTTCACAGTGTTTCGGTATGATGTTTAATGTTTTAAGGCTTGGTCTCACGCGGTCTCACGGAAACAGCTTGGTCTCACGTGAACCTGACCCTATATATATATATATATATATATATATATATATATATATATATATATATATATATATATATATATATATATGCGAAGGATCGTGTGAGAAGCTGAGGTTAACGTGAGAAGTGGATCTGAAGCATTGATCACTTTTAATCTCACACCCTCCTATGAATTGTGCTTTAGAAAGAAAATGATCTGGTGCATCTCGATGCATCTTATCTCGGTGCATCTCATCCTCATGTGCATTAATTTCTCACCTAACGGTTGATCATGGACGGACTCCAAGAGGGGCACGTGGTGGCACGTGCCACCGTAAGAATTTTCCGACGAAGGGTAAAAAAATTCGTTTTTGTGAAGGTGCCACCGTATCGATTTAGGATAATGTTGATATATAGTATATCTAATGCAAAGTTTTACATAATCCATCTCTGGTGGAGTGGCAAAAGCTTCCTTCTTATTTCTAAGCAACTAGGGATTGAATCCTGCAAGGCCATGCTAAGACAATTTTAGTTTTTATTTTAAAAAAGCACCTTTGTGTTATTATGAATCATTTTTAGAATAAATTAAATATATAAACCTTTTAACAATTTCTTTATTTTTAACTCTTTTTATGATTACTTAAATATGTAATTGCTTTATTATTTTTTACGTGATGATTTAATTAATTATATTATTATTTTTATTATGTTTTCTATATAATTTATTCTTCAAAATTCAAATCTAAAGCTTTTAATTTACATTCTTTTTTATTTGTATAATACTTTTAAAGTCCCAAACTGAAAAAAGTCCCAAATCTTATACCCATTCAACCGAAAAAAATCTCTTGGAATCAACAAAAAATACGAAAAAATATCTCGAAATAGATAAAAAACTTAAAAATCCCTTGAAATCAGGCAAAAAACGTTAAAAATCTCTCGAAACACCGGAATTTGGCTAAAAACACATCGGATGATATTGAACGTCGATAAAAAGATGAAAGACACTTCGATAAAAACCGTATGAAAAAAATATGGTGCCACCGTATGAAAAAAATATGGTGCCACCGTATGAAAAAAATATGGTGCCACCGTATGAAAAAAAATCTAGGTCCGTCCCTGCGGTTGATAACAACTTCTCACGCTTTTAACGTTAACCTCAACTTCTCACGTTGATCAGATTCGTTTTCTTTTTTGGTGTCTTAAAGGGAAATTGACCCAACTAGCCATTCCAGACTAATAAATTGGTCTCTTAGTGATTTCTCTCTCATTTTTGACCGCAATGTCATTACGTCCGCAAAACCTAAAAGACACAAAAAAAAGGAACCTGCTCAATTTTTTTTAAAGATAAGTTTTTCCAGACCTAGACCTAAAAATTGCATATATAATGATGTTTTGATAAAAATAAAAGAGAAATAATTAAAATATTAATTTATAAATGTAAAATAGCTATTTGAGTCATCTCCCTGTACTAAAATACAATTGCTTTTATGTATTAGGCAAAAGAAAGATGAAGTAATGGGGTAGTT
This sequence comes from Saussurea involucrata, assembly GCA_033807775.1. Lineage (NCBI taxonomy): Eukaryota > Viridiplantae > Streptophyta > Magnoliopsida > Asterales > Asteraceae > Saussurea > Saussurea involucrata. Next base: position 16,514,000 of record CM066313.1, read on the forward strand.
CACCAATTTATGGGAAGTGTGTTATATGTGGTCATGATTGGGGTCAGAAAGTAGGCCTTTTTGGTGTTGACAAGTCAAACACTACTTATGGTGAAGTAGTAGAAACAACCTTCCAAACCTCTATAATTTATGACACTTTATTTATTCTTCAAAATTATAAATTAAATAAAACAATATTTTTTCCTATCAAAATAATTAAATACAATTTTTGGTCCTTATTTGTTACAACCACAACTAGATAATTGGGTTAAGAATGTGTACATTTCAAGTGATGTTATTCATAATTAATTGGTTTTGAATTGAAATGTTACAAAAGTATGTTTTGAAATTAGAGCAACATATTTAACATGTGTTTAAAATTTATAGTATTATTCATAACGTTTTGACTCGACAAACTGTTTTGAAAACTTTTTTTAACTGTAGTATTCGATTTTTGATTCAACTAAATCTACAATGTTAACATCTAGTGTTATTTGACCCAACAATTTTTGTTGTTGTTGTTGGAGATTAACATAAATCATGCCAAGATACCTTAATTTAGAGAGAGAGAGAGAGAGAGTAACAAAATATCTTAAGGGCCATGGTTAAGCCCAAGTGCAAATGAGAGTAAAAGATTGGGCTTACAATTATGAAGCCCAGATGATCTCTGCTTTTGGTTTGGTAATTGGTAATTGGTAATTTGTATGGTCCAAAAATTATGTACTCTTTATTAAAAACAACTGATTGATCGCTATCAGTATAAGTGTCTGGCTGGAATAAGAAGCTCTGTTTAGAAACAAAAATTGATTGAAAATGTGTGTTTAGCATCCATCTGTTGTTTACCAAGCCACACTAAGCCAAAACCAACAAAGCTCACAAGAGACCCAACTCATGCACCTAAAAATAACACCTGCCCAGAACATAAAAAAACCCCACCTCTTTAGCACAACCAAACACTCATCTCGATGCACCATTTAAATCATGTATAGGCCGCCGACCTTTCCACGCCAAACGGGTTTGGACCACTTCCTTTATGCTCTTGATGACCTGATCCACCAATCTTTTCTTTCCCTGATAAAGCCTATCGTGTTGGAAATTTTGTGAGGTTGGAAGTTTTCTTCCATCCCACATAGATGGAAATGGGAAACCAAAGGGAGTTTATAAGCCTTTTCATTCAAGTAAGCCTTGAATGAATCTATGGTCTTATGGTGGGGGTTTCATAGAAGTGCAACGCACACGCGCCTAGTAACCTCGCCCCGAGCATTCTTTTTACCGTAAGTTAAAAAGAAACTTGAGAGAGTTAATTAATGCAGTGATTAATGGAGTAAACTTATTTTATTTAATTTGAAATTCAAATTTAATAATTAAACAGAAAATAAAAAACGTTTTTTTTTATTTTCAAAATCAGTTTAGACTTGGTCTCTAACTAAAGTCATGGGATCCTAAAAAATGGGATTAAGGCCTGATCTTAAGGGGTTTTTAGCCATCATAAATACAGGGATAATTGGCTATTCTAAACACCTGAAAATTAAGAAAAAATCTCTCTCTGCTCTCTACTACTCTCTCTCGATTTTGCTGCTACGGTTGAATACTGCACTATCAATCATCCCTTCCACCAATTTCTGCATCAACGATTGCTTTATAATTTCGATTGTGATTGTTGTTCATAATCGAAAACTGCATCAAATCCTGGGCTTTGCGGTTTGAAACTCACAGCGTTAAAAGAGTAACCGTATAAAACCTTTAAGGACAGGTTTTCATACCGTGCAGTTTCCTTTACGTTTTGATCACGAAAAGAGGTTAGTTTTACTGTTTCGCATGTATTTTTCTTCTCGTTCACTAGAGTGAACACTCTGATTCTACTCCTTTCTTTAACGATTCTATCGCGAAGGATAAAATCGTATTTAGGATAATCCATTTATTTAATCTGTTGCTTTATTAATACGATCAGATTTTATTTGATAATTAAAGCTTTACAAAGATTATTATTATTGTTGCTGTGGTGTTTGGATTCAAAGCATAAAGCTTTGCATGCTGTTCTGTTTACATATAAATATATATATATATATATATATATATATATATATATATATATATATATATATATATATATATTTGATTGTTAATCCGTACCTATATATATATATATATATATATATATATATATATTTATTTATTTGGTAAACTGTTTCAGTTATTAAAAGATAAGTTCTTTTAATCTACTATTTGAGATTTGACTTATTTGTTATAGTTGAATTGTGGTTTCAATTAACACAAAGTGGTATTGTTGTTTACTGTAGATATATATATATCTATATATATAGATCGATTCTTATATATATACTTATATACATATTGGCTATTAATTCATTAATACCAAAACATTAAACTTTTATAATTAAATTAATAATCTTTCAAGGTTTTGTTTAATTATAAATTGTGGAATATTTTACTGATTTATAAAATATATCAACAATCTTAAAGGTTTTAACAGATCAACAATGGAAACCGGTAACTATCGCTTAATGCCGCAAGAACTGGTGAAACTGGACAGTTTCGATGGATCCAATTTCACCCGCTGGGCTGAGAAAGTTAAGTTCATGCTGATGGTTCTCAAACTCTGGTTTGTGGTGGACCCAAATGTGCAATTGCAACACATACTTGATAACCCTATTCCCGCTGAGGGGAAAGAATCGGACAGAGCTAAGATAGCCGAACTTGAGAAGGAGCGGCTATTCCGTAAGGAATGTAAAACCTTAGCATGTGGGCATATAAAAAATGCTATGTCCGATAGGCTCTATGATTTATATGCCCCTACTAAGTGTCCTCGAGAACTTTGGACCGCATTGGAATTTAAGTACAAAGCACAAGAGGAAGCTACCAATAGGTACCTTATGTCTCGCTACTTGAGATTCAATATGGTTTATGGGGTCGGGCCGAGTGAACCTGTGGGTAGTAGTGTGAATGCAATTTCTGATGATGTTTTTAATAATTCCGTTTCTGAAGTAGTTCCCTTTGATATCAATAAAATTAATTCTTCCAATTATTTTGTTTGTTCAATTTCTTTATGGCATAAACGTTTAGCACATACAAACATAAAGAATATTGAAAAAAAAAATGCAAAGTAAAGGATTAATCAAGATTAATAATAAAGATTTTGGAAAATGTGAAACTTGTGTAAAATCTGAATTTACAAAGAAACCTTTTCCATCCGTCAAAAGGGAAACATCAATTCTAGAGTTAATTCATACTGACATTTGCGAATTGAATGGAATACTTACTCGCGGAGGTAAGAGGTATTTCATTACTTTTTGTGACGACTTCAGCCGCTTTTTACATGTTTTCTTACTACACTCAAAAGATGAAGCTTTTGATGCTTTTAAACTATATAAAGCTGAAGTAGAAAATCAACTAGACAAACGAATAAAAATCCTACGATCAGACAGAGGAGGTGAATACTTCAATAGAGAATTTGATACATTCTGCGAAGAGAATGGTATCAAACATGAACGCACATCGCCTTTTACCCCTCAACAGAATGGTTTGGCGGAACGCAAGAACCGAACCCTCGTTGAAATGGTCAACTGTATGTTGAACCAATCGGGTCTACCAACCAATCTGTGGGGAGAGGCTTTACTAACGGCTTGCCACATTCACAATCGGATCACTAGTCGTGTGATCCCAACCAGCCCATATGAGCTATGGAAAGGAAGGAAACCCAACTTGAACTATTTTAGAGTCTGGGGTTGTATTGCCTACTATCGAACTCCTGATCCAAAACGATCCAAACTTGGAGCTCGTGCTATTAAAAGTATATTCGTAGGATATGCTAGAAATAGCAAGGCTTATAGATTATTGGATAAAGAAACTGGAGTAATAGTAGAATCCAGAGATGTGGAATTCTTTGAAGACAAGTTTTCGGGAGATGCTGAAAACTCAGAAAGAACATTGGCTCTGAATCTTCCTAGTACATCTCGTGATAGTTCGAAAACTTCTAACAAGGTTGACGAACCACGTAGAAGTACTAGAGTAAGAAAAGAGAAAAGTCTAGGAAATGATTTCCTTTCATACTTAGTGGAAGGAACTCAAAAGAAAGTAACGAGAGAGGTTATTTTCTCAATTAACATTGATGATGATCCTAAGACTTACAAAGAGGGTATGTCTTCAAGGGATGCTCCACTATGGAAGGAAGCAATAAATGATGAAATGGACTCTATTATGGGAAACGGAACTTGGGAATTAGCTGATTTACCCAAGGGAACAAAACCCATAGGTTCCAAGTGGATATTCAAAAGGAAGTTGCACCCTGATGGTTCAATCTCAGCATTTAAAGCTAGATTGGTAGCCAAAGGATATAGACAGAAAGAGGGTATCGATTATTTCGACACCTATGCTCCGGTTGCTAGAATTAGTTCTATCCGAACTCTTATAGCAATCTCGGCCATAAAAGGACTGTACATTCATCAAATGGATGTGAAAACAGCCTTTTTGAATGGTTATTTGAACGAGGAGGTTTATATGGAGCAACCCAAAGGGTTTGTGGTAACCGGACAAGAGAATAAAGTATGTAGACTTATTAAATCTCTGTACGGTTTAAAACAAGCCCCGAAACAGTGGCATGAAAGATTTGATACTACTATCACATCTTTCGGGTTCCGACATAATGGAGCTGATCGATGCATTTACTCAAAATGTACGAAAGAATCCACTGTTATAATCTGTCTGTATGTCGATGATATGTTGATCATCGGGACCAATCTGGAAGGGATCTGTGAGACGAAAAACTACTTGTCCTCGAACTTTAAGATGAAAGATCTTGGAGAAGTAGATACAATTCTTGGGATTAAAATTAAAAGGTTAGGATCTCAAATTTCTCTTACTCAATCCCACTACATAGAGAAGATACTGACTAAGTTTCAACATTTGAATATAAAGGAGTTTAATACTCCATTTGATTCAAGTGTTAAACTTGACAAGAACTCTGGTAGAGCGGTGGCTCAATTAGAGTATGCTAGTGCAATAGGTTGCATGATGTATGCAATGCATTGCACTAGACCGGATATTGCTTTTGCTGTGAGTAGACTAAGCCAATATACAAGCAATCCGGGTCCAGATCACTAGAAGGCAATCAGTAGAGTATTTGGATACTTGAAAAGAACCAGTGATCTTGAGTTGACATACACGACGCATCCAGGAATCATGGAAGGATATTCTGATGCTAGTTGGATAGATCACTCAAGTGACTCTAACTCTACAAGTGGGTGGATTTATACACTTGGTGGTGGAGCGATTTCTTGGGCGAGCAAGAAACAAACATGTATCGCTCATTCAACTATGGAAGCCGAACTTATTGCCCTAGCTGTTGCGGGCAAAGAGGCCGAATGGATTAGAAATCTGCTGTCAGATATCCATTTATGGCCCCGACTGACTCCTTCGATTCCCATGTATTGTGACAGTGAGGCCACACTGTCAAAAGTATACAACGCCGTGTATAACTGGAAGTCGCGACACATAGGTCTCCGACATAATTATGTGAGACAACTGATAGATAATGGTACCATTAGCATTGTGTATGTCAAGTCGTGTGGAAACTTGGCAGATCCGTTGACTAAGCCTCTGACGAGAGACTTAGTAGGATCGACTACCAGAGACATGGGTCTGAAACCACGTAGAATCGGTTAGTGATGGAAACCCAACTTAGATTTAGTGCTCCTATCTTCTAAGTTTAATGGGTAATAACAAGTCACTCAATCGATAGAAGGTACTATCAATTAAGATAGACTCATGTAAGGTATTGGATAGTACGTCGTTGCCGAGAAAGAGGATGAGTTTGATCTCTTAACAAAGTTTGAAGGCATCTTAGCAGCGAAGATGATATAGAACTTTGCCTATATGACCAAGAGGTGGTGCCGCCTTAATTGAAGAGTAGTGGTTCCTCTTCTAAAAGGTCATGAAAAGGATTTAGCGCATGGCCATATTCGCGCTCAGTGAGAAAGCAAAGAAATAAGATAGTGTGTGCAAGTAAGCCGAAGCGGTCTTAAGATTCAAGGTTTAAATCCTAAGGATACCATTGAATTGATCTCTTTTTGCATACGTGCATTAAACGGGGTTTAATCTTAGTGACACCACTGTGACACTGTCTTATACGAATGTCAGAAAACTTTCCAACCTGGTGGGGGATTGTTGGAAATTTTGTGAGGTTGGAAGTTTTCTTCCATCCCACATAGATGGAAATGGGAAACCAAAGGGAGTTTATAAGCCTTTTCATTCAAGTAAGCCTTGAATGAATCTATGGTCTTATGGTGGGGGTTTCATAGAAGTGCAACGCACACGCGCCTAGTAACCTCGCCCCGAGCATTCTTTTTACCGTAAGTTAAAAAGAAACTTGAGAGAGTTAATTAATGCAGTGATTAATGGAGTAAACTTATTTTATTTAATTTGAAATTCAAATTTAATAATTAAACAGAAAATAAAAAACGTTTTTTTTTATTTTCAAAATCAGTTTAGACTTGGTCTCTAACTAAAGTCATGGGATCCTAAAAAATGGGATTAAGGCCTGATCTTAAGGGGTTTTTAGCCATCATAAATACAGGGATAATTGGCTATTCTAAACACCTGAAAATTAAGAAAAAATCTCTCTCTGCTCTCTACTACTCTCTCTCGATTTTGCTGCTACGGTTGAATACTGCACTATCAATCATCCCTTCCACCAATTTCTGCATCAACGATTGCTTTATAATTTCGATTGTGATTGTTGTTCATAATCGAAAACTGCATCAAATCCTGGGCTTTGCGGTTTGAAACTCACAGCGTTAAAAGAGTAACCGTATAAAACCTTTAAGGACAGGTTTTCATACCGTGCAGTTTCCTTTACGTTTTGATCACGAAAAGAGGTTAGTTTTACTGTTTCGCATGTATTTTTCTTCTCGTTCACTAGAGTGAACACTCTGATTCTACTCCTTTCTTTAACGATTCTATCGCGAAGGATAAAATCGTATTTAGGATAATCCATTTATTTAATCTGTTGCTTTATTAATACGATCAGATTTTATTTGATAATTAAAGCTTTACAAAGATTATTATTATTGTTGCTGTGGTGTTTGGATTCAAAGCATAAAGCTTTGCATGCTGTTCTGTTTACATATAAATATATATATATATATATATATTTGATTGTTAATCCGTACCTCTCTCTCTCTCTATATATATATATATATATATATAGACTTAGGATCACGTGAGACCAACATGTTTCCGTGAGACCGGTGAGACCAAGCTTTAAAGTATGAAACTTCACACCAAAAAACTGTGAATGTAAAAAAAATCGAACTTTTCATAGGGAAAACACCGTAAATGTTACGTTCACGGTGTTTTTCGCTGTGAATGTTCGGGTTTTTTTTACCTTCACAGCGTCTTCAGTGTGAAGGTTCGGATATACCTTCACAGTCTTTTATTTGTGAAGGTTTGATTTTCTTAAACTTGGTTTAGGTTTTTTCACCTTCATAGTGTGATTACATTATGAAGGTTCGAATGTTTTTTACCTTCACAGTGTTTCGGTATGAAGTTTAATGTTTTAAGGCTTGGTCTCACGCGGTCTCACGGAAACAGCTTGGTCTCACGTGAACCTGACCCTATATATATATATATATATATATATATATATATATATATATATATATATATATATATATATATATATATATATATTTGGTAAACTGTTTCAGTTATTAAAAGATAAGTTCTTTTAATCTACTGTTTGAGATTTGACTTATTTGTTATAGTTGAATTGTGGTTTCAATTAACACAAAGTGGTATTGTTGTTTACTGTAGATATATATATATATCTATATATATAGATCGATTCTTATATATATACTTATATACATATAGGCTATTAATTCATTAATACCAAAACATTAAACTTTTATAATTAAATTAATAATCTTTCAAGGTTTTGTTTAATTATAAATTGTGGAATATTTTACTGATTTATAAAATATATCAACATATCGTTCCTCTCCCGCCATATGAAGTAGAGGGACGCTCCAAGATAAAGTTTAGCCACCACCGAACAATTGTTTGCATTCGACATGTGGGAAAGAATATCCTCCCATTTTTCCGGCCACACCGAGATTTTAGCGTCTTTTTTACTTTGCTTCCACACCGCCAACGAGAACCTGCACAAAAAGAAAAGGTGGTTGTGCGAGTCCATCTCCTCCTCGCAAAGGGGGCACGTCCAAGCATGATCATCCCGCGACCAAACCGCCATCCGGTCTTGGGTAGGAAGCCGAAAAAAGCATGCAACCCATACGCAAAAAGCATGTTTCGGTATATGGCCAGAGAACCATACACACCCATGCCAAGGCACTTTCGGATATGGGCCATCCAAGGACTGCGAAGCAATACTAACCGAGAAATCAACCATCTGATTCAGAGTATCCACCCAACACGGTTTGTCACTTTGATCTATCTCCAACTGCGGAAGACGATAATTCACAAGAGATGGGTAAATCTGAATCCACCTATTCGGCCAAGAAGTCCCAAACCGGGCCACCACCTCTCGAAGGGAAGAGGTCGGCGGGAACCAGCCGATATAATAAATCGGTACGATAGTATTTCCGACAGGGGCGTATCGTGCGTCCATCGGCCCTCTCATGCATTAATCGTTTCCCCCATTTCCCACACGCATCATTGTAAATGGACGCAAAAGCGGACGCAAGTCCATCAATTTGCTTAAGCTCCAAGACCACCTTGAATGTTTCCTTACTAACCAAAAATGATCAGTGCGGAGGCAATGTGATACACCCATCGAACCCATATAGAATTCCGTCGAGTAAGAAGATCCCAAACATTCTTTGCTAAAAGGGCACAGTTCCAATTAGCAAAACCTTTTATTCCAAGACCTCCCCCATCCACGGGTCTACAGATTTGCGCCCAAGATATTTTGCATTTCCCTTTCGAACTGTCACCTTGCGCCCACAATAAATCCCGGAAGAGGGATTCTATCTCATTAATCACACTCATCGGAATGGCAAACGTAGCCATCCAATAAAGTTGGAGAGACTGGAGGACTGATCGAATAAGTTGGCGCCTACCTCCAAACGAGAGGAATTTAGTCTTCCAATTTTGAATCCTACCTTTCACTTTATCAATAAGAAATCCAAAGTCGGCCACTTTTAATCTAACCGGCGAAAGGGGCACTCCAAGGTACCTTATTGGGAACGTACCAAGGCGAAACGGTAAGCATTCAAGAATGGCCGCTTGGGAAGTAGCCGGTACATTACCAAAGAACACCTCACTCTTTTGAAGGCTTGGAGTGAGACCCGATTTCACTTTAAACAAATGGAGCGCTTTTTAAGAACCTCAACCGACGGCACATCACCCCTCGTAAAAAAACAAAGAGGTCATCGGCGAAGCATAAATGCGTTATTTCCAAAGCTTGACAATCTTTATGATACCCAAAATTTGCTGCCTCCATAATACACTTTTTAAAGATCATCGAAAACCCCTCCATAACGATCGTAAAGAGGTAAGAAGATAGCGGATCCCCCTGACGAATGCCCCTCCCTCCTTTAAAAAACCCGGACGTATCTCCATTTATGGCCAAGGAAAAGGAAGTAGTGCAAACCATCTCTTTTATCCATTTAATAATCACGGGATGAAAACCCAACCCCTCCAACATAGTAATAAGAAACCTCCAATCCACCGTGTCATAGGCTTTTTGGATGTCGATTTTAAAAGCACAGCGAGGGGGTCCCGAATTACGCTGGTAGCCATTCATCAACTCATGAGCCATCAAGATGTTGTCCGAAATCCTACGACCTGGAATAAAAGCCGATTGGGTTGGAGAGATTAAATCATCCAACTTGCCTTTCATGCGATCAACAATAATTTTACTGATACATTTATAAAGAACCGAGCAACACGAAATAGGTCGAAAATCAGTAACCCGGGTGGCATTGGGAATTTTCGGGATAAAGGCATAAAACCGTGTGATTTAATTCCCGAGCAAGACTGCCATTATAGAAGAAATTGTGAATAGCAATCTCCACATCCCTTCCAATAATAGGCCATGCCGCCTTGAAAAATTTCGACGAAAAACCATCCGACCCTGGGGTTTTATCATTACCGATACTCAACATAGTCGATCGGATTTCTTCATTGGAAATCGTCCTAATTAACGTTAGCCCAATTATAATGTTTTAAGATTTTACTCTTTTAAACGATTGGACAATTTCCAATTCCACCTTTCGGAGAATAACATATGAATGATCTGTTTTTGTCATTTTATAACATTTTTCTTGCTTGAATTTGTAATATTTTTAATATAACATAAGTTATGGATTCTTGTATTATGTTTTATTTAGTACTCCTCCGGTCGATTTATAGTTTATAGTCATTATATAATAGTAACAAGATCTCCAAAAAAGAGTGGAACGCTCTTGTCATTCCTAGATTCTTTGTAGATTCGTTCTACATAGGTTAGAACCTAGATAACCTTAACGACACGCACAAGACTGGACAATACAAAATATAAAAAAAAATAAGACAAACTGATAAATTACAAAATTACTTGTCTATTGTGGATGCTATATGCACCCTGTATAGGTTAACATCTAATAAAATCATACATTAAGGGTGTGTTTGGTACACTGGACATGACATGACAGAACAGAACATGGTCCACTGTCCCACGTTTGGCAGGATCTTTATGTGAAACAGACTGGAACAAGGTGGAACAAACTGGAACATGCCTGTTCCACCCCCACCCCATGGAACAAGTTGGAACAGACCTACGTTTTACTAATATAACCTCAAAATAAAATCTAATTCTCTTCTAAAACATCAAATAAACCTTCTATTTCATATTTTATTCATTCTTTAAATTTAGCAATGGTAAATTGGTCAATGTTATATGTTCTGTTCTATCCAGTTCTGTCTTACCAAACGTGGAACAACTGTTCTGGCTTGTCATGTTCTGTCCTATTCTGTTTGCGTACCTAACGCATCCTAAAAATGTGTAAAAAAATTAGCTAACGATATTGATGAGTGTGAGAAGAATATTAACACGTAGAAGCGCATTTAACCTACCCCAAATTAGAACCTGCCTCACAATCATGTACGGTCTGCTTTAAAAGTTTGGCACTAGCTCGAATCACTTTCCGGCCACTAGAGGGGTTTTTTGGGTAATGCTATTTGCACCATTTTTCTATGTCAAAATCAAATAACTCATGCATTGGAATGTAAAAAAATGACTCGTTAAAGAGAAAATTATGGATGAGCTAATTGCACCCCTACTTATTATTAAATGCACCCATACACATTAAAAAAAAGATATGTCAATGACCTGGCACAGCAAAGCACTCTCCGAGGGCATCCTTCCATTCCACTATTCAGATCGAGAAAGAATCTCTTTTGAACGACCAAGTCATAATGCTTGCTAGTCAAGGTGTTTTCGTTTTCTTGATTCATAGCTCCTGTAAAAAAAAAAGGCTTCGAGCTTCTATAAGAAGAAAGCCTTATATTATATGGTCTCAACGAGAAAAGCCCTTTCTATCTTCTTAGTTATTAGTAAAGCCTAAAAAAGGCCCTGCAATCAAAGTCAAGTGGTACCGAGCAAGAAAACGGATGCGTTGTCGCGCAACGGCTAACATCAATACTATTTTTTACATTGTCAATAGATAAATTGATCCGATTTTGACATGAAAGAAGATGCGTCACACGAAAATTAGTAGATAGCCGTGGATTTAGCATAAAATAAAATGGTGCAATTAGCCCAACAAATGTTTTTTTTTCTTCTCCTTTTTGGGTTTTGTTGATTCTGTACGGTCACCTATTTCATATAAACCAAATGCGATCTAAGTTGATAATTTAATGGAATTTTTGGCTTTCTTTTATCAGATTTAATCAATCAAGCAGTACTCGAAACAATAAAAAAATTTACTGATCTAAACCTAGCAATCACACGGTATCCAGAACTTGTTCATGCTTGTTGAGATCCATTTCCTTCGGACCAGTATTTATCAAAAATAATTCGATGAAGAAACCAGAAAAAACAAAAAAAAAATGATATCATTCACCATTAGATCTAAAAACGATCAGGTTCTACGAAACTACAAATCAGAAACAATACAAATTGCAATGAAGGAATATTCTAAATCTGTATCCAACATCAATCAACTCATATCAACAATACCAGTACATACCGACTGCAATAACGGCGTCGCCGTCTCGTAATAGAACGGAGCCGCCGGATGTTGCCACTTCTTATACACAATCGGCACTTTTTCCGGCTCCGACACACTCTTATTATCACTATTAACAACTCTTCGACACTCCTCTTTACTATTATTATCAACATCATTCGTCTTCACATCCGGCGACGTAGCCAACGGCGATAAAAGAGGAATCGCAACATTCCAGTGACCTACCGGAGCTACCTGAATCAACGCCGGCGCTCGCCGCTGTAACCGGCTAGGTTGCCTTCTAGTTTTCGTCGATTGATCCGCCATAGATAGAAATTATTGAATCAAGAACACACGGAGGTTATTGAATATTGAACAGAGAGAATCGGATTCGATGAGATTTGGGGATTAGGTTTTAGATAGAAGTTGATGGGTGGAGATCTGTGGGCGGGGTATATATAGAGAGAGAGAGTGAGAGAGCCGAGTGGCGTGTGGTGAGCACGCTGAGCCGATGAGGAGGAGTCGAAAGTGTTAAAAGAGAAATATTTTGATGAGTTGGCTCGGCTTGAGAAAAAAGTCGTTTTAAGGTGAACACGGAGAAGGGAGTCGTTGTTTGACTGCCAGCTGCCATGTAAACAGCTTGAGTTGTTTAGCTGTAAAACAGCTCAACCAATCCGTACCCCCAATTATTGTTCCTCGTGGTTAAATAATGTAATACAATAATTAAAATGAGATTTAACTAAAGGGAAGACTATTTGCACCAAAAATGTTGCTAATGGTACCAAACAATGATTAAATTTTTTTTGTTTTTTTTGTATTTTGTCTTTTTGTTGTCTTTTCTTTTATTTTATTTTATTTATTTGTAGAGTAAATTACAGTTTTGGTCCCTCAACTATGCCTCGATTTCAGTGATGGTCCCTCCAAAGCTGAAAGTACACTCTTGGTCCCTAAAATGAGTTTCCTCAGCCCAAAATGGTCCCTGCCACTCACGCCGTCCATTTTTCCCCGTTAACGCTCACATGTGCCCCTCACGTGAGGGGCTTTTTGGTCTTTTTACCCTTTCCCTCTATTTCCTTCTCATTTAGATAACGACAAGACCAAACGACCTTTCAATCCTAAGCTACCCTCAGTACACACTTCATCATCATCCACATTCATCTTCATCATCATCCACATTCATCTTCACGATTATAAAGATTTGCAGACAATGGGACGAACTCAGTGGCAAATACGCTCTAGCACAGATGATATTAACTATCCAGAAATATATGGTATGTACAATTTCACAAAATAACTTCACCATAGCTCAGATTATAGCTAGAAATGGGTTTTTGCTTACATTTGTTTGTTTCTCTGTAAATTTCAGGTATGTATCCTACCCTAATCTCCCTAAAGATACATCATGGAGGGGTGTTCACAAAGAAACCTGGAAGGGTGTATGTAAGGAGTAAAACACATTTTGTGGACTTAGTAGATACTGATGAGTTCTCTGTACATGAACTAAATGCAATGGTTGCTGACTTAGGTTACAAAGACCCTGTGCCTCCTATGTACTATCACTTTCGAATTCCAGACTTGGATTTAGATTATGGTCTCATGCCTTTAGGGAATGATGAAGATTGCTTGAACTTCTTTAAATACTTTCCAAAATGTAAACTTGCTGATGTTTTTATTGAGCATTGGAGGACCACCCTTAGATCATATTTTACCTCACCAAATGCTGCAAAAGTTGTAATAGAGGAGCTTCCTGAAGATGTATCACCTGAACTGAATAAGAGACCAAAGAAGTTTAAGGAATCTTCTAGTTCTTGTAAGAAAAGATTATATCTTGGTTGGGTTGATCACATCACAGGGGAAGATGTATCACATGATGAAACTCACCCAAATGATCACATCACAGGGGAAGATGTATCACATGATCACCCTAACACAGATGATCACATCACAGGGGAAGATGTATCACATGATCACCCTAACACAGATGATCACATCACAGGGGAAGATGTATCACATGATCACACTAACACAAATGAGGGTCAACATGGATTAGGAATAGATCTTAACAACTTTGACAAAAGTGTGGGATTGAACATGGATGAAGATATGGCAAGGGATCAACATGGAATTGATATAGATCTTAATAACATTGACTTAAGTGATTATGACCTTTTTGATGACTTTAATCCTTTTGAAGTTGCCAACGTTAATGTGGTCAATGAAAACAACATGGGTGATCAAGCAGGAGTAGATGAAGGTGTAGGAGATGAAGGTGTAGGAGATGAACCCGTGGACTGCAGTGATGGAGATGAATCTGATGATGACTACATTCCATTAAGTGATGAAGTTGTAGGAGATGATGACTACATTCCATGTAAGCATATTGTGGCTGTCATGTGGAATATGGAAAGCAATGGCGTTGCAGCTGGGAGATTAGAAGATTTGGTCAACAAGGCCTATTGGTTGGACACTTGGAAGGACATGTACAGGTTTAAACTCAAACCAATCAATGGAAGAATGATGTGGCCTAAGTCAGCCTGTCCCACAACACTTACTCCACCAATTCATCATTGTAATAACCAGGTATATTATTGGTTTATTTATAAGTGTTGCGTTAAATTAATTTTGGGGTTAGAAACTAAAGGGTAAGTTTTAATTTAATTAAAAGAAGTTTGGGGGTATTTTGTGCCATTTGGGAGAAACTTAGGGTTCTTTTAGTCTCTTTAGCTAAAAAGAAACTCCACCATAGCCGACCCTTTCTAATTCAATTAGAATAGGTGGCATCCTCTTAGAACAACCAAGAAAACCATAAGTGTATGCGTGTGTATGTGCTGTCGGTTCACGGCGACAAAGAGAGAAAAGGTGAAGAGGAATTAGGAATTAAGGTTTTGCAGCTGAGTTTAAGATCTACATCAAGAACAAAAGGTAATACTCCATTCTAATTCTTCCTTTCTATGTATAATAGGTTTTATATGAACTTTAGAAGTGGGTTATGCTATTTTTAGAAGGGTATATGATTTTGGGTTTGGAATAGTGTTCTAATGGTAGTATAAAACATATCTGCAAAATTACATAAACATGCATAGCTTAAAACTGCAAAAATCTGGGTTTTAGGATGAAACAGTAGACTGAGATATCTCATCGAAGTTGCAGTAGGCTAATATTCATCGAAGTCGCAGTAGGCTATTATTCATCGAAGTCGCAATAGACGATTGCGACATTCATCGGAGTCGCAATAGTTGGTTGCGACTTGGGTATGAAGTCGCAATTGTCGTTTGCGACTTGGCTTGGAATCGCAGTAGTTGATTGCGATTCGGGGTTGGAATCGCAATAGAGGGTTGCGACTCCAGGGTGGAATCGCAATGGAGGGTTGCGACTCCAGGGTGGAATCGCAATGGAGGGTTGCGACTTAGGGTGAAATCGCAATAGTGGGTTGCGACTCCATGGTGGAATCGCAATATTGGGTTGCGACTTCAGGGTGGGATCGCAATAGGAGATTGCGACTTGGTACTGTTCATTGCTATTTCAGTTGGGAATTTTGTAAGTTCAAGTATTAAAAGAGATATTTGGTATTTTATCTGATTTCAGATTCTGTGAAGGATTGACCTACGTGAATTATCTTGGAAGGGTTTTTGCGATAAACACAAGAGGTGAGTTTTTATTTGAAATGTTTTCAAATGGAATACATATATGTGATTTAATGTAATATGGTGCATATAGTGTTTATATGGATATTACATTGTATGAGTACTAGTTGGCCGGGCTTAGGACCGGTGAAAGTTGGCTGTACAAAGGGACAGTGGTGTTGGCTGTATTTAGTACAGCGGTGTAAATTAATTAATTGGCTTGCTACCAATTAATATGGCCAAGGAAAAGAAAAGAGATAGAGATGGAAAGATACATGATGCATGAGTCATATGTGGTATTCTTACGTGAATTATGTGCAAATGTTTTCTTTTACTAACGGGGATTTTTCTCACTAGACCTCAAGGTCTAACCCTCATTTTTGTTTTAAAATATGTATTCCAGGTCATGGAGCAAACAAGAGACAATGATAGGATTTATCATGTTAGCTTTTGTGGATGTTGAATGATTATGAAGATTTCAGTTATAATTAGTAGTTGTTATGTATTTTACTTTATTCGAAAAAGTTTGTACTGAAAGACTTAATTGTAGAATTTAAGGGACCATATTTGGATTATGATATGTTATTTTGTGGTGAATTATATGAAACTTGTATGTTGGGATTAAGGGATGTTACAAATGGTATCAGAGCCTTAGTTTAAGGGATTTAGGTATTAGTATCTTTACCTAGACTTAAACTGCATGTGAAGTAGGAGGTCCTTGTTATTTTAGAACCTTGGGATGATAAATATAAAAAGGTAGAAGGAACCTCATGTAAGGTAATTTCAGATTATACCTGGCCAGTGTAATTATGATCTTACAGGTACATGTTGGAACCAGAATACTTTATTATATGGGGTATGTGCTTATGTGTATATTAACCTTGTTTGAATCAACAGAATGGAAAGTGGAACGAGACGAACAAACCGAGAAGGGGAAGGGAATCCGAATAGATCTAATCCAACAACCGGTGGAAGGGGAAGAGGGGGAGAAAGAGGTAGAGGTAGGTCAGGGGGCAGAGTACAGGGGCGAGGCACAGAGTTTGTTACGAGAGACGACCTAGCGAATGAAATGGGAAGACTTCAGGCAAATATACAAGCTATGTTTAACCAGACTCACCATTCGGAAACAGAAATACCAGACCCTACCCTTGAAAACGAAGTGCCTATCGCACCTATTGTCACATCAGCACCCAGAAAGTGTGATTATAAAATGTTTTTAAGATGTAAACCACCCAATTATGGAGGGGACAGAGATCCAGTAAAAGCAATGCGATGGCTGAAGGAGGTTGAAGCTGTATTTAAGACCAGTAAATGCGCGGAAGAAGATAAAGTGTTATATGGAACAGCGATGTTGAAAGCAGATGCCTTGTATTGGTGGGAAGCCCTTATTGACTCTGAAGGACCTGATGAGTATTCAACTTTTACTTGGGGCGAATTCTCGAGGGCATTTAAGGAACAGTTTTGCCCGCAAGCCGCAGTTAGACAGTTGGAAGAGGAATTCCTGAGCCTACAGCAAGGAAATTTATCGATAAGAGACTACACTGCCCGTTTCTTGGAAAAGTCGCATTTCGGAGAATATTATGTTGCCACAGAAAAGATGAAGATGGAAAGGTATGTATTCGGATTGAATTCGGAGATTAGAAAGTTGGTAACTGCAGCAAGACCTAATACTTTTTCAGAAGCAGTCAATGCTGCGGAAAATGTGGAGCGAGACAATAAGAGGGATGTTGGGGATAAGAGTGCGGGAAAGAGAAAATGGGAAGGACCACCACACGATGTGAAGAAGTCTGGATTTAAGCGATTTGATAGTCGTCCACCTTTTAGAGCAGTTGAAAGACCTTGCCCAAAGTGCCACCGTTTCCACTAAGGAAGCTGTCAGGTAGATCCTAGAAACTGTTATAAGTGCGGGAAGTTTGGGCACATTGCTAAAGATTGTAGGGTGGTTAGATTTTGTTATTCATGCAATTCGCCAGATCATCTTCAATCAGATTGTCCACTGGGAAGAATACCATCGGGTGGCACGTCAACAAGAGCATCGGGTGTTAGACCAACAGTACCGAGGTCTGAGCCAGCAAGAGCAAGAGGCCGTTCATTTCAGATGACAGCAAAGGAAGCGGAGGAAACTCCGGACGTAGTTACAGGTACTTTCTTAATAAATTCCACACGTGCTAAGGTGTTATTTGATTCTGGTGCAAACCGATCGTTTGTGTCTCCTTCGTTTGCTGCTTACATGCGTTTAAAGCCGAAAGTGTTAGATCATGCTTTATTGGTAGATACAGCAAATGAAAATCAAGTGTCGGTTAAAGAAGTATTTGATAGTTGCGTAATAGATATAGAAGGGTGCGGAGTACCGATCCAGTTATTTCCAATAGCCCTGGTAGAGTTTGATGTGGTAGTGGGAATGGACTGGTTAGCCGAGAACCAAGCTAATATAAATTGTGATAAGAAGTTAATAAACGTTGTGTTACCTGAAAAAGGGCCGGTAGTGATTTATGGCGATCGTAGGAATTATCAGTATAATCTTATTAACATGATAAAAGCCCGTAAGTGTGTTAGTAAAGGTTGTCAGAGTTACTTAGCTTATGTAATAGATACTAAGCTAGAGAAGAGTAAGTTGGAAGACATTCCAATTGTTAGTGATTTTCCAGAAGTATTTCCTGAAGACTTGAACAGTCTTCCGCCCGTTAGACAGGTAGAGTTCGGTATAGATCTAATTCC
This sequence comes from Saussurea involucrata, assembly GCA_033807775.1. NCBI lineage: Eukaryota > Viridiplantae > Streptophyta > Magnoliopsida > Asterales > Asteraceae > Saussurea > Saussurea involucrata. The sequence continues at coordinate 16,532,505 of CM066313.1, forward strand.
TGGAGCCAACCCTGTGGCCCGTGCACCGTATCGTTTGGCGCCTCCAGAAATGAAAGAAATGATGGCACAACTGCAAGATCTATCCGATAAGGGTTTCATCAGACCAAGTTCTTCACCGTGGGGAGCACCAGTCTTATTTGTGAAAAAGAAGGATGGTTCGATGAGAATGTGTATCGACTACAGAGAATTGAATAAACGCACGATCAAAAACAAGTATCCTCTACCTAGAATTGATGACCTCTTCGATCAATTAGTTGGAGCTTGTTGTTTCTCCAAGATTGATTTAAGATCCGGTTATCATCAGTTGAAGGTCAAAGAAGAAGACGTGTTGAAAACTGCTTTTCGCACCAGGTACGGTCACTATGAGTTTCTAGTAATGCCATTTGGATTGACAAACGCTCCAGCCGCCTTTATGGATTTAATGAATCGGGTATGTAAGCAATATCTTGATAAATTCGTCATCGTATTTATCGATGATATACTTATTTATTCCCGATCCAAAGAGGATCATGCGCAACATCTTCGTTTGATTTTGGAATTATTGAAGAAAGAAAAGTTGTATGCGAAATTTTCAAAGTGTGAATTCTGGTTACGGGAAGTTCAGTTTTTGGGGCATATAGTTTCTGAAAAGGGTATACAAGTCGATCCGATGAAAGTGGAAGCAGTTGAAAAATGGGAACCACCAAAGACAGCAACAGAAGTACGAAGTTTTCTGGGTTTGGCCGGCTACTACCGAAAGTTTTCAAAAGATTTCTCTCGTATTGCCACACCTTTGACGAAGCTGACTCGGAAGAATCTGAAGTTCGAATGGAAGGCAGAACAGGACGAGGCATTCAGGATATTAAAGGAGAAACTCTGCAGCGCGCCGATATTAGCATTGCCAGAAGGTTCGGATGATTTTGTGGTCTACAGTGATGCTTCTAAGTTGGGTTTGGGATGTGTACTCATGCAACGTGGAAAGGTGATTGCTTATGCTTCTCGTCAATTAAAGGATCACGAAAGACAATATCCTACTCACGATATGGAACTGGCAGCAGTTGTTTTCGCTTTGAAGATTTGGAGGCATTATCTTTATGGTTCCAATTGCCAAATTTTTACGGACCATAAGAGTCTCCAACATCTTTTTGATCAGAAGGAACTGAACATGAGGCAAAGAAGGTGGCTAGAGTTAGTGAATGATTATGATTGTGAAATCCTTTATCACCCAGGAAAAGCGAATGTGGTGGCAGATGCACTAAGTCGACAAGAAAGAAGTGGAACGATAAAGGCGATATCTTTAAGAGCTGAACTTCTTCCAAACATTTTTGACGAATTAGTGAAGTGCCAAATAGATGCTTATCAAGAAGAAAGTTTGAAATCTGAACGGTTGGTTGGGATATCAGCATTGCTTGAGAAAGATAACCGTGGGTTGTTGTGTTTGGGGAATAGGATTTGGGTACCTCGTTTGGTTGGATTACGTGATCGTGTACTACAAGAAGCTCATCAATCTCGATTCTCCATCCATCCAGGTACAAATAAAATGTATAGAGATTTAAAACAATTCTATTGGTGGCCGGGGATGAAAAGAAGTATTGCTAAGCATGTGGAAGACTGCATTACCTGCAAGAAAGTAAAGATTGAGCATCAGAAACCGTTTGGTCAGTTACAACGCTTAGATATTCCAGTGTGGAAATGGGATCAGATCACAACTGATTTCATTACCAAGTTACCAAGAACTTCAAAGGGATTCGATTCTATTTGGGTGATTGTGGATAGGTTGACAAAGTCTGCTCATTTCTTGCCGATAAAAGAAACCGATTCTTTGGAACGTTTAGCTAAGCTGTACATTAATGAAATAGTAACTCGACATGGAGTACCAATTTCGATTATTTCTGATCGAGATAGTCGTTTTACTTCTAGATTCTGGAGAAGCTTTCAAAAAGAGATGGGAACACAAATCAAGTTGAGTACAACATATCATCCACAGACTGATGGCCAGAGTGAAAGAACAATCCAGACTTTAGAAGATATGCTCCGGGCTTGCATAGTTGATTTTGGAGGATCATGGGATAAACATTTGCCTTTGATAGAGTTCGCTTACAACAACAGTTATCATTCTAGTATTCAGGCGGCACCGTTTGAAGTATTGTATGGTAGGAAATGCCGAACGCCCTTGTGTTGGAATGAAGTGGGGAAAAAGCAGTTAGCAGGGCCAGAAATAGTACAGTTAACAGCAGATAAAATTACTCAGATCCGGGATAGATTGAAAACGGCACAAGACAGACAGAAAAGTTATGCAGATCGACGCCGGAAACCGTTAGAATTTCAGGTTGGGGAATTTGTGATGTTAAAAGTTTCACCTTGGAAAGGAGTCATACGTTTTGGGAAGCAAGGTAAACTCAGTCCGCGGTATATTGGGCCATTTGAAATTACAGAAAGAATTGGTGAGGTAGCATACAGATTGGATCTTCCGTTGGAATTGAGCAGGATTCACAACGCGTTTCACGTGTCGAATTTTCGGAAATGTTTAGTCACGCCGGACCAGGCAGTCTCTCTACCGGATGTCCAGGTTGATGAAAAGTTGAACTATGTAGAAGAACCGGAAGCTATAGTTGATCACAAGATTAAGGTATTAAGGAACAAAGAGATCAGACAGGTGGAGGTTCAGTGGAAACACCATCGAGGTCAGGACGCGACGTGGGAATCAGAATCAGAAATGAGAGCCAAGTACCCTCATCTGTTCGCTTAATCGAATTCCGGGACGGAATTCTTTTAAGGGGGAGATGTTGTAATAACCAGGTATATTATTGGTTTATTTATAAGTGTTGCGTTAAATTAATTTTGGGGTTAGAAACTAAAGGGTAAGTTTTAATTTAATTAAAAGAAGTTTGGGGGTATTTTGTGCCATTTGGGAAAAACTTAGGGTTCTTTTAGTCTCTTTAGCTAAAAAGAAACTCCACCATAGCCGACCCTTTCTAATTCAATTAGAATAGGTGGCATCCTCTTAGAACAACCAAGAAAACCATAAGTGTATGTGTGTGTATGTGCTGTCGGTTCACGGCGACAAAGAGAGAAAAGGTGAAGAGGAATTAGGAATTAAGGTTTTGCAGCTGAGTTTAAGATCTACATCAAGAACAAAAGGTAATACTCCATTCTAATTCTTCCTTTTTATGTATAATAGGTTTTATATGAACTTTAGAAGTGGGTTATGCTATTTTTAGAAGGGTATATGATTTTGGGTTTGGAATAGTGTTCTAATGGTAGTATAAAACATATCTGCAAAATTACATAAACATGCATAGCTTAAAACTGCAAAAATCTGGGTTTTAGGATGAAACAGTAGACTGAGATATCTCATCGAAGTTGCAGTAGGCTAATATTCATCGAAGTCGCAGTAGGCTATTATTCATCGAAGTCGCAATAGACGACTGCGACATTCATCGGAGTCGCAATAGTTGGTTGCGACTTGGGTATGAAGTCGCAATGGTCGTTTGCGACTTGGCTTGGAATCGCAGTAGTTGATTGCGATTCGGGGTTGGAATCGCAATAGAGGGTTGCGACTCCAGGGTGGAATCGCAATGGAGGGTTGCGACTCCAGGGTGGAATCGCAATGGAGGGTTGCGACTTAGGGTGAAATCGCAATAGTGGGTTGCGACTCCATGGTGGAATCGCAATATTGGGTTGCGACTTCAGGGTGGGATCGCAATAGGAGATTGCGACTTGGTACTGTTCATTGCGATTTCAGTTGGGAATTTTGTAAGTTCAAGTATTAAAAGAGATATTTGGTATTTTATCTGATTTCAGATTCTGTGAAGGATTGACCTACGTGAATTATCTTGGAAGGGTTTTTGCGATAAACACAAGAGGTGAGTTTTTATTTGAAATGTTTTCAAATGGAATACATATATGTGATTTAATGTAATATGGTGCATATAGTGTTTATATGGATATTACATTGTATGAGTACTAGTTGGCCGGGCTTAGGACCGGTGAAAGTTGGCTGTACAAAGGGACAGTGGTGTTGGCTGTATTTAGTACAGCGGTGTAAATTAATTAATTGGCTTGCTACCAATTAATATGGCCAAGGAAAAGAAAAGAGATAGAGATGGAAAGATACATGATGCATGAGTCATATGTGGTATTCTTACGTGAATTATGTGCAAATGTTTTCTTTTACTAACGGGGATTTTTCTCACTAGACCTCAAGGTCTAACCCTCATTTTTGTTTTAAAATATGTATTCCAGGTCATGGAGCAAACAAGAGACAATGATAGGATTTATCATGTTAGCTTTTGTGGATGTTGAATGATTATGAAGATTTCAGTTATAATTAGTAGTTGTTATGTATTTTACTTTATTCGAAAAAGTTTGTACTGAAAGACTTAATTGTAGAATTTAAGGGACCATATTTGGATTATGATATGTTATTTTGTGGTGAATTATATGAAACTTGTATGTTGGGATTAAGGGATGTTACAATCATGCTCAGATAGGGAGGCCAAAAAAGAAGAGAAAGAGGACAGTGGAAGAGCTGAGTCAAGCTTCCCAAAAGGTACCAAGGTGTGGGCTGAGAAGCAGATGTACCAAATGCAAGCTTCAGGGTCACAATGCAAGGACATGTAAGGGGGGGCAGGCTAGTGGAAGTCAAGCATAGGTAATCTAAGACTGTGTTGTGCTTTCTTTTGGGAAACAATGTACCACTTTTTATGTAGATGGTTTAGAACAATGATGGTATGTATGTAATGAACAACTTAGAACCACTTTTGGTCATATTTGGTATGAATGTGGTTTTTTTTTGGTAAAATGGTCATATTCACTATATGAATGTGTTTTAGTTTCTCATATTGTTTACAGTATATTACATTAAATGGATGGGTTTCATTTATTGAACCAAGAACAATTGAAGAACAATTGAGCATTTAATGAACCAAGAACAACTAAAGAACCATAAATGCAACACATTGCCATTTCATTTGCAAATAAACTGTTTACATTAGCTAGCCACTTAAAATGTAGAAAATAACCAACACTATCCAACTTAAACAACAAAATAGCTTCCATCTTTGCCTCTGCTTCTGAAGTTCTTCAATTTCCCCTTCAAGCTTGTTCTTTGATCTCAGAAGCCCATTTATAATACCCATATTGTTACAAGAAATTGGGGGGTCCACCCAAGTAAAGAAACCACAATTCCATACCTAATAAACAAATCAAACCAAAATCAAACCAAAATTAAACCAAATTGGCACACAATCTGACCAAAATTAAACCAAATTAGCAGAGAGTGAAAACCTACATTTCTTGAACAACAGTTGAATCAGCGCCCTGGATTTTTTTCTGTCCAAGATGTGCGAGTGATGGCAGGTAAACCACAGTTGCAGTAAACCATGGGTAGAAGTATGGGTCGCACCATGGTTTTTTGGAGAAACAGAGTATGGAATAGAGAGAGAGAAGGGAGGTCTGTAATGGAGCGATGAAGATGATATGAACGTTGGAATTCTAATATCTAAATGAGAAGGAAATAGAGGGAAGGGGTAAAAAGACCAAAAAGCCCCTCACGTGAGGGGCACATGTGAGCGTTTACGGGAAAAAATGGACGGCGTGAGTGGCAGGGACCATTTTGGGCTGAGGAAACTCATTTTAGGGACCAAGAGTGTACTTTCAGCTTTGGAGGGACCAGCACTGAAATCGAGGCATAGTTGAGGGACCAAAACTGTAATTTACTCTTATTTGTATTATATATTTTTATTTAATTGTATTATATAGTTTAAAAATGTTTTTTTTTCTTTTACTTTTTGGTTTTATTTAAAAATAAATAAAAATTTAAAAATATAAATATTACTAATTTTTTATAATTATATAATTATAAAAATAAAACATAAACATCGCGATTTAACATATAAATAGAACATAAATAAATCTATATTACATTCGATTATTCTAAAATAACATTATCCGTAGTACAATTAACACGTAAAAGTCGCTGGTACTTCTGTATTCGATCTGAATACGGGGTAGCCCATCCTGCAGCACACAGATATCTATAGTGGAAAAAATGTTGTACAATAGTTGGGAACGGGTATCCTTCTGCCATATCTAATTTCACATAATGGTTACCATTAACGTACCCAATTGTAAAAGCAACATGTTGATACCACGCTGGCGGAGTGGACCTAAGCGGCAAGTACGTCCCACAGCCTCCCATATTTATAACGTGTAATATCACATTATACTTTGAAGCAATCAAGACACCTATTTCAGGCATTGTCATCTAGTGTTCAACTGGTGCACCTTGATCTGATTGGAAGAAGTTTAAAGTGTTGTAAACAATATTCCAATATTGACCTCCAAAAGCGTTCATGTATTCGGTCTTGTGTGTATCTAACTCTTCCATCAAGTTAAACCGAATTGTGGGCCATGCATTTTCATGAAGACCAAGACAGACAGCTATTGCTCGGAATCCACAATTTCCATCACCTCTCACATCATGTACATGCGTAATGTAAGGGTGAAACATCTTTGGAAATTGATTAATGTATGGATGTACATTATAGTTTTTGCCCATGAAAGAACTGTGTCTCGGTGGTTCTTGGTAACTCATTTTTTCCAAGTCAAAAAACGTAGCCTTCTTCCTGTAAAAACGACATCACAACTTGCATTGGAGTTCTACCTGCATAATACAAATAAATAAAAATATATAATACAAATAAATAAAATAGAAAAAGAAAAGACAACAAAAAGACAAAAAAAAAACAAAAAAAAAATCATTGGAGTTCTACCTGCATTCTTTTGAAGTTGAATTTTCTGGCATTGACTGTATATAGTTTTTTTTGTACGAGCAGATTTCGAACCAGAGATGGAGCATCAAAAAATTGACTAACATAAAGAAAAACATATTTTACAAAGTTATAATAAAATCAAAAGTTACAAATTTATAAAATAAAATCATAAGTTTCAAATTTATAAAATCAAAACATATATAAAATAAGATCAATCATGGAACGAACATTTGACTAACATAAAGAAAAATATATTTTACAAAGTTATAATAAAATCAAAAGTTACAAATTTATAAAATAAAATAAAATCAAAAGTTACAAATTTATAAAATAAAATAAAATCAAAAGTTACAAATTTTATAAATTTAAAAAATCAAAACATATATATATATATATATATAAAGATAATATATATATATATATAACCATAGGGAGGAAATTTGTAATTTACTCTTTATTCTATTTTAGTTAAGGGGAGTGCTATTTGCACCAAAAATGTTGGTGTTGAATGCATTGTTTTTTGTGCCAATTGTTTTGACACAAAAAATAATGCGTTCAACACCCCTTTTTGGTCCCTTGGTCCCCTTATATATATATATATATATATATATATATATATATATGCTAAGGGGACCAAAAAGGGGTGTTGAATGCATTATTTTTTGTGTCAAAACAATTGGCACAAAAAACAATGCATTCAACACCAATATTTTTGGTGCAAATAGCACTCCCCTTAACTAAAATAGAATAAAGAGTAAATTACAAATTTCCTCCCTATGGTTATATGAAAGTTTGGATTAGGCCCTAAAAACAAGAGAATTACATGTATGGTCATTGTGGTTTCACATTTGTTATCGATTGGGTCCCTTTCCCTAAATCTATTAACTTTTGTTTTGTTAACTCAATGGCAATTTAGTCAATTTATAATTTTGTCTAATTTTTCTTTTTGTTAAAAAACAATATATTATATAGTATATTTATCCTCTAAAAAAAGATATATAATATATACAAACTCAAGAACATGGTCTTCCCACCCCAAGAACGGCTCCATCGCCCGCGAAGTCTCTTCCCCCAAACGTCGTCCCCTACACCAATCTCCGACCTCCGGTACGCCACCACCTCCCGTTTACCATCTCGTCTACCGAGCTTACGTTTGAAACCGAGATGCCCAAGTCTTTCTACTGAACTTCGCCGAAGATTGAAACACGTCTACGGAGATCGCTGGTGACTCTCGGTTCTCCCTTATCCTCCTTTACAGAGGGTTTTCGTCTCATGTTTCTTTTTTATCCCCCCCCCCCCCTCTTCCCCTGTTAGCCTACCAATTATGTCCATCTCTTTCCCATCTCCTGTTTTTGTTTTATCTTCCCTCTTTCCCGTCTCATCAGATTCCGTTTTGTCAATGGTGTTTAGGTTTTATTTGATGATTTTAGGGTGTTACTTCGTTTAGCTATACATATTGGATTATTGATGTTAGGGGTTAATTTGGTTTGATTTTGAAATGGATTACGTTTTTTCTTTTCTTTTTTGGTTCTACACTTTTAGTGCCTGGATTGCTTTCTATGAGTTGGTTTCTCCGGTGGATTGCAGCTCACTAAAGGAGAAGAAGGTGATTTGAAAAGGAGAAAAGAAGGCGATGTGGTTGGTTTTTATGGAGTGATGGGACACTTTAATTTTATTATGTTATATATATTATTTTTTAACAAAAAGAAAAATTAGATAAAAATCTAAATTGACTAAATTGCCACCGAGTTAATGAAATAAAAGTTATCATATTTAGAGAGAGGGACCCAATCCAAAACAAATATGAAACCATAGTGATTGTGCATGTAATTATTTCGTTTGAGGGACCCAAATCAAAATTATGTTGAACCATAGGGACAGATTTGAAATTTACTCTAGAATAAATTACAAAGATGGTGGTAAATGACTAAGGTGGTGTTTGTTTTTTTAAAATAAGCTCTTAATTATCGCTTATGTCTGACGCGGTCAGACGTAAGATGATTCAGACCGTTTGTTTTTTCTTTCTTTTCAGGGCCTCTTAACTCTTAATGTCTGATAACTCTATTTTTAGAGTTATTATTTTCCTTTATTTTTATTTTACTTTGTCGAATTTTAAGCCATTTCACTTCTCAAAACCCCCATTCTTGGTAATATTTACGAAAATGAGCAAAAAGAGTGAACCATCGTCTTAATAAATTATTTGGTGGAGTTTTGTTGCCTTTTCACGAAATATCTGCAGTGACTTGCGCATCCCACTACAGACCCCACTATCGAGCAGAGAAGAAGACAAAAGAAAAACAAATCTTAGCTTGGGAGTGAATCTGGAGAATAGAAGGTTCAAATGGCAGAGGCATGGGACTGAGAAGTACAAGCATGTTTCCAAAAGCATGGCAAGGTGAATTGTTTATTAAAACCAATGGTACTATAAGTGGACATTTTGGAAAAGGTGAAGGGGCCAATGGGTAGAAGAACTACAAGCTTGTGGATAGAAGTGTTGTACAAAGAAGCTGAATTTTATGCTTCCTATCTTCAGTCTTTATTCTCTAGTTTAAACCCATCTTTTGAAAAACCCAACCTTTCCTCTTAGTATATAAAGAGGTATTGGGTTCCATTTAATTCATCCTTGACATCTCATCTACCACAATTAAGTGTTAGTGTAGTTCTAGTTGTTAGTTCTCATTTATTGCAGTAGTTCTTTAAATTTCTGTATTTCAATTCCTAGTGTAATTGTAGTTTCACGTAATCAGTGGCAGTGACGTACCTTTGTTCCCCACTGCGGTTTTAATTCAAGTCACTTTCAGTTTATTTATGTTCATCTTCTCATCTTTTATTTTCTTTACTTCAGTAATTATGGGCTAAACATCCTTTGGGATGTAGGAAAGAGAAGTACCTGGATTTTAGAGAAAATGCTTGAGTAATCTTTATACTTGGAATATTTTTTGTTTTGGTCATTCACTCTCGATTATTGCCCGATGATGCGAACAAGCCGATCACTTGTAAGGATCTAAAGTCTAATTCTTAACTCAGAAATGAGTAGAATGCAGTGACACGAGATTGAATGATGCTAGGGGATTCGAAAGAATTCTTATGACACTTGCGAAAGTGAGGTCGGCACAGTGAGCTAATCTCAACCCACTGGAGTAGTAGGCAAGCTAGTTGGTGTATTTAAAACATTAGAGTATTTGTCTCTACACATTCCATCGAGGCCTGAAAAGGTCCATTCTGAGATTACCATTGACAAAACAAGAAATACTAAGAGTACATGATTTTTGCTTAACGGTGTGAGTACTTTGTAACCGGGCTTTTCTAGCGAGAATGCCCACCTCAAGTACAAGGATCACTTTTGGGATCAAGTATTTATTATAAAATCTAGGGAAAATCTAACCTACATTCGTTCCTTTAAATCTTAAGTAAAACCGTTAAAGTAACATTTCACCGAACAAACCAAACTATTGCTTCTTCTGTAATTGAAACTTGTAAAAGGAAGCTCATGAGAACCGTATTGTCTTGAATGCCCAGTCCCTGTGGATTCGATTCTGGTATTTTACCAACTATTACTTGTTGTGACGATCATAGTAGTCAGTGTACACTTGCACTTCCCACTGTGGATAGTTTGCAACCCACTGCGATTAAATCACATATTTCGCACGTACCAATGTCCTCTGAATAATTAAGTGACAGACTACCACTTAACTACCTCTTATTTCCATCCAGCATCATTCTTTCGATTTCAACGTCGGTTTTAGCCCAGATGCTCCTCGAATTTGCGAAATCACAAAACACGAATATCATAGATTTGTATGTTGGCTTTTCAAAACATCTTGAATCGCTTAAATCGGTTCCTCGGTGTTTGATATATGATTAAATTTCCACAACCTCGCAAATCTGTGAGTATCCCCCTTTTGTTTTTTTTTTCCCGATTTTGATCTTCGATCACCGATGCTCTCTTCAATTGATGTATTTAAGGTTGAATTTTTTAGGGATAAAATAGAAAAATTATACATATTCAGACGTGTGTCAGTTTACAAAAACAAACATCTTATTGATTCAGATTTCAGACTTCAGCAGCACCTCTTAAAAATCAGAAGTGAAATCAGACTTCAGACTAAAGCACCTCTTTAAAACAAACGCCACCTAAATGTTATCATTGTTAATTTTTTTCACTAGGTCCATGTGCAAGTCACGTGATGGCAACTTGGTAATTTTTCATTTACAAAAAATAGTGTACAAGTTTGTAAAGCATGTTAAAAGAAAACAAAATTCTTTTATTTTGTTATATTATTTTCATATATTGTGTACAACTTATATACAAAGCATAATATAACTATAGAGCTAATTATATAAATACGGATAAATCAGATTGATTAATTAGCTATTACAGTAGTTTCTTAATATTGAAGAATTTCAATCACATACAATCGCATTCCTTAATACTCCCCTTAAGTTCGAGTGTATATTGATCACACCTAACTTACTCAATAGTGTATCGAATTGTCGTGAACTAAAAGGCTTTATAAACAGGCATGTTGGTTGTTTCTTTGTGTGCACATGTACGATCTTGACTAGCCATCTTTCAACCTTCTCATGCACAACATGTCAGTCTATTTCTATGTGTTTTGTGTGTCCATGAAACACGAGATTGAATGTTATGTCTATTGCAGCCTGATTATCGCAAGATTAAATATTTTCAGAGTGATGGTGCATTAATATTAATGCAAGGTTAAATGCGCACATTTTTATCTGAGTCTAGTATGATGCATATGCTATTGTTGCTTTACAGATCATGGGTTACACTTAACACAACAGTGATATCTTCTTGATTTACTTTAGCGTACCGGAATGACTCAATGTAAACCTCTATCATCTCTTGTTTCTCTTGGTCGACAGTTGTCTCGATATTCTGGTATTCCATTGGATGATCCGTCTTTATATCGAAGTGCAGTCGATGCCTTGCAATATTTGGTTCTTACTCGACCAGAGATAGCGTACGCTGTTAGTAAAGTTTCTCAATTTCTTCAGCGTCCGACAGATAGACATTGGATAGCAGTCAAAACGTATTTTATGATATTTTAGTGGCACGAGTACTCATAGCTTAGTTTTTCGGCGTTCATCATCAGCTGCAGTTCATGCCTATGCTGGTGCGGATTGGGTCGGTTGTCTCGATGATCGTCGTTCTACCACCAGTTATTGTATTTTTCTTGGATCGAATCTCATCAGTTAGAGTTCCAAGAAACAACCCACTATTGCTAGATCAAGTACATAAGCAGTGACACGGGGTTTTCACACCCCGCGAATCTAAACCGCAAGTGTACGGGTCGAAGTCAAGTAGTAGTACTTGGAAAGTACGAGTATCGAATCACGGGGAACTAGGAACTAAGTATCACAATTACTATAAGAACTATTAACTGCACTGTCGAATCTGGAAAATAGGTTTTAAACTAATTAATTGTAGCAAATAAAATAAACCAAACACAAGACAACTAGTAGGCAGCTTTGGAATTCAGATGGAGAAAACAGTTGAGGGTTGGATATCCTTAGGTTTTCACATATGAGCTTCAGACTAAAAACAAATACCAGTTAATTCTGTTGATGAATACTCAACCTTGATCTAACCATTGCTCTCTCTCAAGTAACAACAGTTATATTTGTAAAACATGGTGCTTTCTCAAGCTACCATGGAGTTTATCTCGAAAAGCACAAGATTAATCTCTCGATCTCACCCTATGTAGTTCAAAACACATTAAGCGCAGGTTATTATGAGACTAAGGCTTACTCGGTATATCTCTATCCTTTCTTACCTTAGACATGTAATTCCTAATTCTAGATCTCAATTAATTCTCTCGAACATAATTGAAAACAATAAAACAATTGTAAGTTAGCTACGCTCACAAAAGCATTAAGAACAAAATCACATGCATTCATTAAATCAGAAAACTGATAAAAGTCATTCGTCATCCATCTATACGTTCAATCCTAATTCAATCCAACCCCCAACATCTTAAAGTTAGTTCATGATGTTGGGGGATTCAAACACAAAAGAAAGAGAAACGAAAGTGTAAGTAAACATGGTAAACGTGATCGTGGTGACTGTGTAAGATGAATTGGTAAACTCCCTTTTCCCGTGATTGAATCTACTTCGCGTCTTGAACGTTCCTTCGATTGATCTTCGATCCTTGCTCCAAACGGTGTCACTTGGCTCTGAAAATCGCCCCCGGGACTGCTCTGGCCGTCGTGTGAAATCTAGATACCGAACGAATGACCTAAATCCCGAATAAGATAGCTGATTTTCGACAAACAGAGGGTTACGCCACTTGCCACGCGACTTGCAAGTCGTGTGGTAAGTCGCGCGTGTTGTTTTTGCAGCTTGGGTCGATTTCTGGTTCGCGGGTCGGGTCCTGGTTCGGTCGCGGGTCTTGGGCTTGGCTTTTGGGCTTCCGTTAGGCTTCATTTGGAATCGTTTTGGGCTCTTTTTAGCTTCTTTTCTCGAGGAATGCCGCCTTTTAGATAACCTGTGTGAATCACTAGATAAACCGTAAAATACGCGCATTTTTACTTGAATACAAGCCAATCTCATTGGTTTGAGAACCGGAAATAACGCCAAAACATGGCGTTATCAACAACCCCAAACCGAGCGTTGCTTGTCCCCAAGCAAATTAGCGATAAAACAGAATTAAAGCACATATCAGTGAAAATATAATAACTGCACAATTCCCAATCGGTACCAAGTGACGCATCGGTGATTTCCCATACCCGTGAATATCTATCTCACTCTCGCCTCATTCTCATTTCGTTTGACCTATGACCTTCCATTGTGAGTTGAACTCGTGACCGTTCCGATTACATTAGGGTTAGACTAAGTCCGAACATACTAGGGAAAATATTTCGCTTCGACCCTACCTCACGGGATACTCTCATTTCGCTCGAACCTAGGTTATCGCTCGTGTTGTCATGTTTATGGAAGTTATGCACAATAATACTCGAAATATTACATGACAACTCTAAAGAAAGACGCACAAATGTCCAAACTTTTGATCTCAGAAGGAATCAAATAACAAGACAGAGAATATCGGTCAAGGTGGTCATAGACTCTAATCACGTTTTCCAGAAGATCATCCAGGTCTTTACACGGGTTGTAGCGGGGCTAAGGTTAAGAAACGAAGGGTAAAAGGATCAAAAATCCTCGGTGTGTCAATCATTGGCAATTCCGAACTTCTTTACTTCACTATCATTTACTTGGCCCTTTTCGTCACTATTGGAGTCGCTTTGACTCTCTTATTGTGCATCTCTACATATTATCTAACTAAAGGTGTTTATTTGCTTTTCGTTTTTTTTTTTTGAAACTTCATTGGTTGGGGCAACATTGGCCCTCTTTTCTATTTCTTGACTGGCCTGATTTCTTTCTTTTCCGCTCTATCTCTCTAAGTTCATTACTTCTTCCGATTGACACGCTTTCGGATTGGGTTGGCTAAGGTTTATGGCTAAGGGTTTAATGATGGGTTTAGAAACGAAAATGTGGGTGTTTGGCTATAAAGGGGCTAAGGGTACACGCAGAAGGGTAAAAGGTACGATAGCTAAAAACAGGTTAAATAAAACACACAATGCCTGGAATCATATCTTAAGGTCCACACGATATGGTCTACTATACCCTTACCTAATATCCCGATGTTCGTCTTTGCTACTCAATGCAATAATGTAGCGAGATCATTCTATATTCACGACAAGGAATTCGAAAAGTGTATAAGAATTACGTGTATGAATCCCTCGAAATGAAAAACGTCTTATTAGGCTCAAAACTCACTATCGGGTGGTCTCCACTAATGTCCCTAGTCATGTCCTTTCCCAGTCCTTCCCTAACGGTCACGTCACTATCACAAGATTCTTCCCACAATGGTTGGTCTCAATCATTCAAAACAAAAAAAAATTAGCTACTTTGATCTAGACACTCAGAAGTGTAGGAAATCTACGTGCATAACTTGGGCCCGATTGGGCAACCCCAAACCTTTCCCACACATTGTCCCCAATGTGCAAGCAAAGTCGTAGGTGAAGTGACTCAATCATTGTGCAGTTATTACAGATATAAAAAGGACGGGCAAAGCATTACATAGCAAGCAAAAGAAATCCCAAAATTTCTAAAACTAGGCACCCCAAACCTAGGCCGTGGCCTAGGTTTGCCAATTAAAGCCAAATAGAAGCCAACCCCAAACCTCGGTAAAACCGAGGTTTGCACAGGGTTAAAAGCATTGAGTGTGTAGATGCGAAAGATGAAGCACCCCAAACCTAAGTGAAACTTAGGTTTGTTGCCTCTCGTTAAACTACTAAGGAATAAACATCATACACCACTCATTAAAAGCAAGGTTTAGAACGTACCTGTTTTGCCCGGCCGACTGCGATTCTCTTATAAGATTCGAGCACTTAGAGGGGATGGAGGGAGCATGCACACACGAAAGAGACAAACAACGACGAAAGAAAAACAAGAAAACAAAAACACACAACGCAAGAAAGGAATAAAAATTTGCACGAAAAACGAACGAGAGCCAACAGGGGACTCCCGCGGTTTAGCCCACGACTTGCAAGTCGCGTGGCAAACCGCGTAACTCTCTGTCTCAGAAAACCAACAGAGTGCCCCGCGGCTTGCTGCGCGGTTTGCAAACCGCGTGGCAAGTCGCATATGTCCCTGTTCGTTTTTCGCTTTTTTCGATTTTTCGATTTTTCGATTTTTCTGGTTTTTCGGGAATAAGAAACGCACTCAAAATAAGCAAATAACAAAGGAAAACAAACCTTGGTGGGTTGCCTCCCACCCAGCGCCGTATTTAAAGTCGTGGCACGACTGTGCAGTTTCAGCTCGGCTTAGTGTCCGCGGGATTGTACAGTCCACACTTACGGTTCTTCGCGGACTTCTCTACCACTTCATCACTTCCTCTTTCTAGCAGCTTGAATCTCATGTTTTCACCGCCGACTCGGAACGTGATCTTACCCTCTTCCATGTCAATCAGGGCTCTACTCGTAGCCAGAAATGACCGTCCTAAGATCATCGGGACCTCTTCATCTTCATCGATGTCGATCACCACGAAGTCTACTGGAAAGTAGAACTTCCCAACTTTAATCAGCACATCTTCAATCACCCCGTATGGATACCTTATCGATCGACCAGCCAGCTTAAGTGTCATGAATGTGGGACTCACCTCGCCCAATCCAAGTTTCCTGAAAATAGAAAGGGGCATCAAATTAATACTCGCCCCTAAATCACATAACACTCTATTAAAGGTAAACTCCCCAATCTGAATAGGGATAGAAAAACTCCCTGGATCTTTAAGCTTCAAGGGAAGCTTATTCTGAAAAATCGCGCTGCACTCTTCAGTGAGTGCAACGGTGGCTTGATGATCAAGTGCCCTCTTCTTTGATAGGATCTCTTTCATGAATTTCATGTAAGAGGGCATTTGTGCCAACACATCTGCAAACGGGATATTAATTGTTAACTTTTTAAAAACATCGATAAACTTATAAAAATTAACATCGTCCTTGCTTGCTTTCAGTCTGTTTGGATATGGCACTTTGGGTACCACTGGCTTGACCGGTGGTTGCTCTTGCTCCTTCACTTTGCTCTCGATCTCTTTCTCTCTCCTCGTACGCTCTTCATCAGCTTCACTCTCTTTATCAACTTCTAACTCACCCACATCTACCATCTCGGAATCTTCCTCGGCTCTCTTTGGGGAGGACTTGCTTACCGGGTTTCCAATCAACTCTTTGCCACTTCTCAGATGAATGGCATTGCAATGTTCTTGATTTCTCTTTTCAGCCATACTCGGGAAAGTACCAGCAGGTCGGGTTTGTAGGGCTTCAGAAATCTGCCCCACTTGCCTCTCGAGAATCTTTATTGTCGCGGTATTTTGTTCAGTTGCGGCTTTCACCGTATTCACCGTGATCGCTAGCTCTCCGACCGTGCTGTCCATTTTTGACATGAACTTCATCATCATGTCTTCGAGGCCCGGCTTCTTCTCCCCGGATGGTCCTTCGTTTCTTTGCTGAAAACCTGGAGGACAGTATACATTATTAGCATTAGGAAAATTAGATGAGTTAGAAAAATTACCTGACTGTGGTTGCCCGGGCTGATTCCATGAAAGATTGGGATGTCTTTTACACCCCTCGTTATAAGTATTCGAGAAAGGATCGTTTCTCGGTTGGCTCCGATTTGACACAAAATGGACTTGATCAGCTTCTTGATGGCTGCCGGTTTGCAATTGGCTCGTAATCACTGCTAATTGGGTTTTGATCTCCTTAAGCTCATCCGATTCTCGAACACTTGCTACTCGTGCAATGGATGATCGTGGAGTGGAGTAGCTATGTTCGGCAAGGTTCTCGATCAGCTCGATCGCTTCTTCATAGGTCTTGTTCATGAGCGCTCCCCCCGCTGCAGCCGTAATATCATTCTTGAATTGCGGGTGAAGGCCTCCAAAAAACGTTTGGATTATGACCCACCCATGAAGACCGTGATGTGGACACTTCTTCAACATGTCCTTATATCTCTCCCATGCCTCGTAAAGTGTCTCTTGGTCCCATTGCGCGAAATGTGTAATATCGGCCATTAACTGCGCGGTTTTTCCATGTGGGAAGAATTTATGGAGGAAAGCTGCCTTCAATTGTGCCCAAGTGGTGATAAGGTCTGATGGTGGCCCTCGATCCATATTTCAGCTTGACCTTTTAGAGAGAAGCTGAAAAGTCTTAGCTTGATCGCATTCTCTTCCATCCCGTTGATTTTGAAGGTGCTGCAAATCCTCTCGAATGCACGGAGATGTGCATGAGGATCTTCGGTCGGTGCTCCTCCAAACTGATTCTGTTGTACCATTACGATGGTACTTGGCTTGATTTCGAAATAATTAGCCGCGGTGGTGGGTGGTTGAATACCTATGCACTTTGCTTTCCGGTTCTCAAACCAATGAGATTGGCTTGTATTCAAGTAAAAAGACGTGTATTTTACGGTTTATCTAGTGATTTACACAGGTTATCTAAAAGGCGGCATTCCTCGAGAAAAGAAGCTAAAAAGAGCCCAAAACGAGTCCAAAACGAGTCCAAACGAAGCCTAACGAAAGCCCAAAAGTCAAGCCCAAGACCCACGACCGAACCAGGATCCGACCCGCGAACCAGAAATCGACCCACGCTGCAAAAACAACACGCGCGACTTACCACGCGACTTGCAAGTCGCGTGGCAAGTGGCGTAACCCTCTGTTTGTCGAAAATCAGCTATTTTATTCGGGGTTTAGGTCATTCGTTCGGTATCAAGATTTCACACGACGGCCAGAGCAGTCCCGGGGGCGATTTTCAGAGCCAAGTGACACCGTTTGGAGCAAAGATCGAGGATCAATCGAAGGAACGTTCAAGACGCGAAGTAGATTCAATCACGGGAAAAGGGAGTTCATCAATTCATCTTACACAGTCACCACGATCACGTTTACCATGTTTGCTTACACTTTCGTTTCTCTTTCTTTTGTGTTTGAATCCCCCAACATCATGAACTAACTTTAAGATGTTGGGGGTTGGATTGAATTAGGATTGAACATATAGATGGATGACGAATGACTTTTATCAGTTTTCTGATTTAATGAATGCATGTGATTTTGTTCTTAATGCTTTTGTGAGCGTAGCTAACTTACAATTGTTTTATTGTTTTCAATTATGTTCGAGAGAATTAATTGAGATCTAGAATTAGGAATTACATGTCTAAGGTAAGAAAGGATAGAGATATACCGAGTAAGCCTTAGTCTCATAATAACATGCGCTTAATGTGTTTTGAACTACATAGGGCGAGATCGAGAGATTAATCTTGTGCTTTTCGAGATAAACTCCATGGTAGCTTGAGAAAGCACCATGTTTTACAAATATAACTGTTGTTACTTGAGAGAGAGCAATGGTTAGATCAAGGTTGAGTATTCATCAACAAAATTAACTGGTATTTGTTTTTAGTCTGAAGTTCATATGTGAAAACCTAAGGATATCCAACCCTCAACTGTTTTCTCCATCTGAATTCCAAAGCTGCCTACTAGTTGTCTTGTGTTTGGTTTATTTTATTTGCTGCAATTAATTAGTTTAAAACCTATCTTCCAAATTCGACAGTTCAGTTAATAGTTCTTATAGTAATTGTGATACTTAGTTCCTAGTTCCCCGTGATTCGATACTCGTACTTTCCAAGTACTATTACTTGACTTCGACCCGTACACTTGCGGTTTAGATTCGCGGGGTGTGAAAACCCCGTGTCAAGTTTTTGGCGCCGTTGCCGGGGAACTAGTTGTAATTAATAGCACTACCATCTATAAGCATTATTAGATTGGACATTTTCTTTTATTTCGTGTTTTATTCCATCTCTTTCAGTTTTTGGATTACTGACTTTGTCTTTCTTTCTTTTCAGGTACCACTTGGTTTATGCCAAGGACGACCCGAGGGAAAGAAATTGAAGAACTCGATCTGGAAATAGAGAGAACTGCTCGTCGCCTACGTAAAGAGTCAAAAGCTAGAAAGCAATTGAATATGGGCGACGAGAGACCACCTCCAGAAAGGGTGCCTATGTGGTCGTTTGCCGACCCGAATGTGGCAGCGGCCCGCATAGGTATTCAACCACCCACCACCGCGGCTAATTATTTCGAAATCAAGCCGAGTACCATCGTAATGGTACAACAGAATCAGTTTGGAGTAGCACCGACCGAAGATCCTCATGCACATCTCCGTGCATTCGAGAGGATTTACAGCACCTTCAAAATCAACGGGATGGAAGAGAATGCGATCAAGCTAAGACTTTTAAGTTTCTCTCTAAAAGGAAGAGCAGAAATTTGGATAGAGGGCCTTCCATCAGACCTTATCACCACTTGGGCACAACTGAAGGCAGCGTTCCTCCAGAAATTCTTCCCACCAGGAAGAACTGCGCAGTTAATGGCCGATATCACGCACTTCGCGCAATGGGACCAAGAGACGCTATACGAGGCATGGGAGAGGTATAAGGACATGCTGAAGAAATGTCCACATCACGGTCTTCATGGGTGGGTCATAATCCAAACGTTCTTTGGAGGCCTTCACCCGCAATTCAAGAATGACATCACTGCTGCAGCGGGTGGGGCACTCATGAACAAAACCTATGAAGAAGCAGTCGAGATGATCGAGAACCTCGCCGAACATAGCTACTCCACTCCACGATCATCCATTGCACGAGTAGCGAGTGTTCGGGAATCGGATGAGCTTAAGGAGATCAAAACCCAATTAGCAGCGATTACGAGCCATTTGCAAGCAAGCAGTATTCAAGAATCTGATCAAGTCCATTTTGTGGCAAACCGGAACCAACCAAGAAACGATCCTTTCTCGAACACGTATAACGAGGGGTGGAAAAAGCATCCCAATCTTTCATGGAATCAGCCCGGGCAACCACAGTCAGGTTTTCAGCAAAGAAACGAAGGACCATCCGGGGAGAAGAAGCCGGGCCTCGAAGACATGATGATGAAGTTCATGTCAAAAATGGACAGCACGGTCGGAGAGCTAGCGAGCACGGTGAATACGGTGAAAGCTGCAACTGAACAAAATACCGCGGCAATAAAGATTCTCGAGAGGCAAGTGGGGCAGATTTCTGAAGCCCTACAAACCCGACCTGCTGGTACTTTCCCGAGTATGGCTGAAAAGAGAAATCAAGAACATTGCAATGCCATTCATCTGAGAAGTGGCAAAGAGTTGATTGGAAACCCGATAAGCAAGTCCTCCCCAAAGAGAGTCGAGGAAGATTCCGAGATGGTAGATGTGGGTGAGTTAGAAGTTGATAAAGAGAGTGAAGCTGATGAAGAGCGTACGAGGAGAGAGAAAGAGATCGAGAGCAAAGTGAAGGAGCAAGAGCAACCACCGGTCAAGCCAGTGGTACCCAAAGTGCCATATCCAAACAGACTGAAAGCAAGCAAGGACGATGTTAATTTTTATAAGTTTATCGATGTTTTTAAAAAGTTAACAATTAATATCCCGTTTGCAGATGCGTTGGCACAAATGCCCTCTTACATGAAATTCATGAAAGAGATCCTATCAAAGAAGAGGGCACTTGATCATCAAGCCACCGTTGCACTCACTGAAGAGTGCAGCGCGATTTTTCAGAATAAGCTTCCCTTGAAGCTTAAAGATCCAGGGAGTTTTTCTATCCCTATTCAGATTGGGGAGTTTACCTTTAATAGAGTGTTATGTGATTTAGGGGCGAGTATTAATTTGATGCCCCTTTCTATTTTCAGGAAACTTGGATTGGGCGAGGTGAGTCCCACATTCATGACACTTAAGCTGGCTGATCGATCGATAAGGTATCCATACGGGGTGATTGAAGATGTGCTGATTAAAGTTGGGGAGTTCTACTTTCCAGTAGACTTCGTGGTGATCGACATCGATGAAGATGAAGAGGTCCCGATGATCTTAGGACGGTCATTTCTGGCTACGAGTAGAGCCCTGATTGACATGGAAGAGGGTGAGATCACGTTCCGAGTCGGCGGTGAAAACGTGAGATTCAAGCTGCTAGAAAGAGGAAGTGATGAAGTGGTAGAGAAGTCCGCGAAGAACCGTAAGTGTGGACTGTACAATCCCGCGGACACTAAGCCGAGCTGAAACTGCACAGTCGTGCCACGACTTTAAATACGGCGCTGGGTGGGAGGCAACCCACCAAGGTTTGTTTTCCTTTGTTATTTGCTTATTTTGAGTGCGTTTCTTATTCCCGAAAAACCAGAAAAATCGAAAAATCGAAAAAAGCGAAAAACGAACAGGGACATACGCGACTTGCCAAGCGGTTTGCAAACCGCGCAGCAAGCCGCGGGGCACTCTGTTGGTTTTCTGAGACAGAGAGTTACGCGGTTTGCCACACGACTTGCAAGTCGTGGGCTAAACCGCGGGAGTCCCCTGTTGGCTCTCGTTCGTTTTTCGTGCAAATTTTTATTCCTTTCTTGCGTTGTGTGTTTCTGTTTTCTTGTTTTTCTTTCGTCGTTGTTTGTCTCTTTCGTGTGTGCATGCTCCCTCCATCCCCTCTAAGTGCTCGAATCTTATAAGAGAATCGCAGTCGGCCGGGCAAAACAGGTACGTTCTAAACCTTGCTTTTAATGAGTGGTGTATGATGTTTATTCCTTAGTAGTTTAACGAGAGGCAACAAACCTAAGTTTCACTTAGGTTTGGGGTGCTTCATCTTTCGCATCTACACACTCAATGCTTTTAACCCTGTGCAAACCTCGGTTTTACCGAGGTTTGGGGTTGGCTTCTATTTGGCTTTAATTGGCAAACCTAGGCCACGGCCTAGGTTTGGGGTGCCTAGTTTTAGAAATTTTGGGATTTCTTTTGCTTGCTATGTAATGCTTTGCCCGTCCTTTTTATATCTGTAATAACTGCACAATGATTGAGTCACTTCACCTACGACTTTGCTTGCACATTGGGGACAATGTGTGGGAAAGGTTTGGGGTTGCCCAATCGGGCCCAAGTTATGCACGTAGATTTCCTACACTTCTGAGTGTCTAGATCAAAGTAGCTAATTTTTTTTTGTTTTGAATGATTGAGACCAACCATTGTGGGAAGAATCTTGTGATAGTGACGTGACCGTTAGGGAAGGACTGGGAAAGGACATGACTAGGGACATTAGTGGAGACCACCCGATAGTGAGTTTTGAGCCTAATAAGACGTTTTTCATTTCGAGGGATTCATACACGTAATTCTTATACACTTTTCGAATTCCTTGTCGTGAATGTAGAATGATCTCGCTACATTATTGCATTGAGTAGCAAAGACGAACATCGGGATATTAGGTAAGGGTATAGTAGACCATATCGTGTGGACCTTAAGATATGATTCCAGGCATTGTGTGTTTTATTTAACCTGTTTTTAGCTATCGTACCTTTTACCCTTCTGCGTGTACCCTTAGCCCCTTTGCAGCCAAACACCCACCTTTTCGTTTCTAAACCCATCATTAAACCCTTAGCCATAAACCTTAGCCAACCCAATCCGAAAGCGTGTCAATCGGAAGAAGTAATGAACTTAGAGAGATAGAGCGGAAAAGAAAGAAATCAGGCCAGTCAAGAAATAGAAAAGAGGGCCAATGTTGCCCCAACCAATGAAGTTTCAAAAAAAAAAAAAAAAAACGAAAAGCAAATAAACACCGTTAGTTAGATAATATGTAGAGCTGCACAATAAGAGAGTCAAAGCGGCTCCAATAGTGACGAAAAGGGCCAAGTAAATGACAGTGAAGTAAAGAAGTTCGGAATTGCCAATGATTGACACACCGAGGATTTTTGATCCTTTTACCCTTCGTTTCTTAACCTTAGCCCCGCTACAACCCGTGTAAAGACCTGGATGATCTTCTGGAAAACGTGATTAGAGTCTATGACCACCTTGACCGATATTCCCTGTCTTGTTATTTGATTCCTTCTGAGATCAAAAGTTTGGACATTTGTGCGTCTTTCTTTAGAGTTGTCATGTAATATTTCGAGTATTATTGTGCATAACTTCCATAAACATGACAACACGAGCGATAACCTAGGTTCGCGCGAAATGAGAGTATCCCGTGAGGTAGGGTCGAAGCGAAATGTTTTCCCTAGTATGTTCGGACTTAGTCTAACCCTAATGTAATCGGAACGGTCACGAGTTCAACTCACAATGGAAGGTCATAGGTCAAACGAAATGAGAATGAGGCGAGAGTGAGATAGATATTCACGGGTATGGGAAATCACCGATGCATCACTTGGTACCGATTGGGAATTGTGCAGTTATTATATTTTCACTGATATGTGCTTTAATTCTGTTTTATCGCTAATTTGCTTGGGGACAAGCAACGCTCGGTTTGGGGTTGTTGATAACGCCACGTTTTGGCGTTATTTCCGGTTCTCAAACCAATGAGATTGGCTTGTATTCAAGTAAAAAGGCGCGTATTTTACGGTTTATCTAGTGATTCACACAGGTTATCTAAAAGGCGGCATTCCTCGAGAAAAGAAGCTAAAAAGAGCCCAAAACGATTCCAAACGAAGCCTAACGGAAGCCCAAAAGCCAAGCCCAAGACCCGCGACCGAACCAGGACCCAACCCGCGAACCAGAAATCGACCCAAGCTGCAAAAACAACACGCGCGACTTACCACACGACTTGCAAGTCGCGTGGCAAGTGGCGTAACCCTCTGTTTGTCGAAAATCAGCTATCTTATTCGGGATTTAGGTCATTCGTTCGGTATCCAGATTTCACACGACAGCCAGAGCAGTTACGGGGGCGATTTTCAGAGCCAAGTGACACCGTTTGGAGCAAGGATCGAAGATCAATCGAAGGAACGTTCAAGACGCGAAGTAGATTCAATCACGGGAAAAGGGAGTTTACCAATTCATCTTACACAGTCACCACGATCACGTTTACCATGTTTGCTTACACTTTCGTTTCTCTTTCTTTTGTGTTTGAATCCCCCAACATCATGAACTAACTTTAAGATGTTGGGGGTTGGATTGAATTAGGATTGAACATATAGATGGATGACGAATGACTTTTATCAGTTTTCTGATTTAATGAATGCATGTGATTTTGTTCTTAATGCTTTTGTGAGCGTAGCTAACTTACAATTGTTTTATTGTTTTCAATTATGTTCGAGAGAATTAATTGAGATCTAGAATTAGGAATTACATGTCCAAGGTAAGAAAGGATAGAGATATACCGAGTAAGCCTTAGTCTCATAATAACCTGCGCCTAATGTGTTTTGAACTACATAGGGCGAGATCAAGAGATTAATCTTGTGCTTTTCGAGATAAACTCCATGGTAGCTTGAGAAAGCACCATGTTTTACAAATATAACTGTTGTTACTTGAGAGAGAGCAATGGTTAGATCAAGGTTAAGTATTCATCAACAGAATTAACTGGTATTTGTTTTTAGTCTGAAGTTCATATGTTAAAACCTAAGGATATCCAACCCTCAACTGTTTTCTCCATCTGAATTCCAAAGCGGCCTACTAGTTGTCTTGTGTTTGGTTTATTTTATTTGCTGCAATTAATTAGTT
Source organism: Saussurea involucrata (assembly GCA_033807775.1). Classification (NCBI taxonomy): domain Eukaryota; kingdom Viridiplantae; phylum Streptophyta; class Magnoliopsida; order Asterales; family Asteraceae; genus Saussurea; species Saussurea involucrata. Next base: position 16,557,266 of record CM066313.1, read on the forward strand.
TAAAACCTATCTTCCAAATTCGACAGCTCTGAAAATCGCCCCCGGGACTGCTCTGGCCGTCTTGGGCTTGACTTTTGGGCTTTCGTTAGGCTTCGTTTGGACTCGTTTTGGGCTCTTTTTAGCTTCTTTTCACGAGGAATGCCGCCTTTTAGATAACCTGTGTAAATCACTAGATAAACCGTAAAATACACGTCTTTTTACTTGAATACAAGCCAATCTCATTGGTTTGAGAACCGGAAATAACACCAAAAAGTGGCGTTATCAACAACCCCAAACCGAGCGTTGCTTGTCCCCAAGCAAATTAGCAATAAAACAGAATTAAAGTACATATTAGTGAAAATTTAATAACTGCACAATTCCCAATCGGTACCAAGTGATGCATCGGGGATTTCCCATACCCGTGAATATCCATCTCACTCTCGCCTCATTCTCATTTCATTTGACCTATGACCTTCCATTGTGAGTTGAACTCGTGACCGTTCCGATTACATTAGGGTTAGACTAAGTCCGAACATACTAGGGAAAACATTTCGCCTTGACCCTACCTCACGGGATACTCTCATTTCGCTCGAACCTAGGTTATCGCTCGTGTTGTCATGTTTATGGAAGTTATGCACAATAATACTCGAAATATTACATGACAACTCTAAAGAAAGACGCACAAATGTCCAAACTTTTGATCTCAGAAAGAATCAAATAACAAGACAGGGAATATCGGTCAAGGTGGTCATAGACTCTAATCACGTTTTCCAGAAGATCATCCAGGTCTTTACACGGGTTGTAGCGGGGCTAAGGTTAAGAAACGAAGGGTAAAAGGATCAAAAATCCTCGGTGTGTCTATCATTGGCAATTCCGAACTTCTTTACTTCACTATCATTTACTTGGCCCTTTTCGTCACTATTGGAGTCGCTTTGACTCTCTTATTGTGCAACTCTACATATTATCTAACTAACGGTGTTTATTTGCTTTTCGTTTTTTTTTTTGAAACTTCATTGGTTGGGGCAACATTGGCCCTCTTTTCTATTTCTTGACTAGCCTAATTTCTTTCTTTTCCGCTCTATCTCTCTAAGTTCATTACTTCTTCCGATTGACACGCTTTCGGATTGGGTTGGCTAAGGTTTATGGCTAAGGGTTTAATGATGGGTTTAGAAACGAAAAGGTGGGTGTTTGGCTGCAAAGGGGCTAAGGGTACACGCAGAAGGGTAAAAGGTACGATAGCTAAAAACAGGTTAAATAAAACACACAATGCCTGGAATCATATCTTAAGGTCCACACGATATGGTCTACTATACCCTTACCTAATATCCCTATGTTCGTCTTTGCTACTCAATGCAATAATGTAGCGAGATCATTCTACATTCACGACAAGGAATTCAAAAAGTGTATAAGAATTACGTGTATGAATCCCTCGAAATGAAAAACGTCTTATTAGGCTCAAAACTCACTATCGGGTGGTCTCCACTAATGTCCCTAGTCATGTCCTTTCCCAGTCCTTCCCTAACGGTCACGTCACTATCACAAGATTCTTCCCACAATGGTTGGTCTCAATCATTCAAAACAAAAAAAATTAGCTACTTTGATCTAGACACTCAGAAGTGTAGGAAATCTACGTGCATAACTTGGGCCCGATTGGGCAACCCCAAACCTTTCCCACACATTGTCCCCAATGTGCAACCAAAGTCGTAGGTGAAGTGACTCAATCATTGTGCAGTTATTACAGATATAAAAAGGACGGGCAAAGCATTACATAGCAAGCAAAAGAAATCCCAAAATTTCTAAAACTAGGCACCCCAAACCTAGGCCGTGGCCTAGGTTTGCCAAATAAAAGCCAAATAGAAGCCAACCCGGCAACCCCAAACCTCGGTAAAACCGAGGTTTGCACAGGGTTAAAAGCATTGAGTGTGTAGATGCGAAAGATGAAGCACCCCAAACCTAAGTGAAACTTAGGTTTGTTGCCTCTCGTTAAACTACTAAGGAATAAACATCATACACCACTCATTAAAAGCAAGGTTTAGAACGTACCTGTTTTGCCCGGCCGACTGAGATTCTCTTATAAGATTCGAGCACTTAGAGGGGATGGAGGGAGCATGCACACACGAAAGAGACAAACAACGACGAAAGAAAAACAAGAAAACAGAAACACACAACGCAAGAAAGGAAAAAAAATTGCACGAAAAACGAACGATAGCCAACAGGGGACTCCCGCGGTTTAGCCCACGACTTGCAAGTCGCGCGGCAAACCGCGTAACTCTCTGTCTCAGAAAACCAACAGAGTGCCCCGCGGCTTGCTGCGCGGTTTGCAAACCGCGTGGCAAGTCGCGTATGTCCCTGTTCGTTTTTCGCTTTTTTCGATTTTTCGATTTTTCTGGTTTTTCGGGAATAAGAAACGCACTCAAAATAAGCAAATAACAAAGGAAAACAAACCTTGGTGGGTTGCCTCCCACCCAGCGCCGTATTTAAAGTCGTGGCACGACTGTGCGGTTTCAGCTCGGCTTAGTGTCCGCGGGATTGTACAGTCCACACTTACGGTTCTTCGCGGACTTCTCTACCACTTCATCACTTCCTCTTTCTAGCAGCTTGAATCTCACGTTTTCACCGCCGACTCGGAATGTGATCTCACCCTCTTCCATGTCAATCAGGGCTCTACTCGTAGCCAGAAATGACCGTCCCAAGATCATCAGGACCTCTTCATCTTCATCGATGTCGATCACCACGAAGTCCACTGGAAAGTAGAACTTCCCAACTTTAATCAGCACATCTTCAATCACCCCGTATGGATACCTTATCGATCGATCAACCAGCTTAAGTGTCATGAATGTGGGACTCACCTCGCCCAATCCAAGTTTCCTGAAAATAGAAAGGGGCATCAAATTAATACTCGCCCCTAAATCACATAACACTCTATTAAAGGTAAACTCCCCAATCTGAATAGGGATAGAAAAACTCCCTGGATCTTTAAGCTTCAAGGGAAGCTTATTCTGAAAAATCGCGCTGCACTCTTCAGTGAGTGCAACGGTGGCTTGATGATCAAGTGCCCTCTTCTTTGATAGGATCTCTTTCATGAATTTCATGTAAGAGGGCATTTGTGCCAACGCATCTGCAAACGGGATATTAATTGTTAACTTTTTAAAAACATCGATAAACTTATAAAAATTAACATCGTCCTTGCTTGCTTTCAGTCTGTTTGGATATGGCACTTTGGGTACCACTGGCTTGACCGGTGGTTGCTCTTGCTCCTTCAATTTGCTCTCGATCTCTTTCTCTCTCCTCGTACGCTCTTCATCAGCTTCACTCTCTTTATCAACTTCTAACTCACCCACATCTACCATCTCGGAATCTTCCTCGGCTCTCTTTGGGGAGGACTTGCTTACCGGGTTTCCAATCAACTCTTTGCCACTTCTCAGATGAATGGCATTGCAATGTTCTTGATTTCTCTTTTCAGCCATACTCGGGAAAGTACCAGCAGGTCGGGTTTGTAGGGCTTCAGAAATCTGCCCCACTTGCCTCTCGAGAATCTTTATTGCCGCGGTAGTTGCAGCTTTCACCGTATTCGCCGTGCTCGCTAGCTCTCCGACCGTGCTGTCCATTTTTGACATGAACTTCATCATCATGTCTTCGAGGCCCGGCTTCTTCTCCCCGGATGGTCCTTCGTTTCTTTGCTGAAAACCTGACTGTGGTTGCCCGGGCTGATTCCATGAAAGATTGGGATGCTTTTTCCACCCCTCGTTATACGTGTTCGAGAAAGTATCGGTTCTTGGTTGGTTCCGGTTTGCCACAAAATGGACTTGATCAGATTCTTGAATACTGCTTGCTTGCAAATGGCTCGTAATCGCTGCTAATTGGGTTTTGATCTCCTTAAGCTCATCCGATTCCCGAACAATCGCTACTCGTGCAATGGATGATCGTGGAGTGGAGTAGCTATGTTCGGCGAGGTTCTCGATCAACTCGACTGCTTCTTCATAGGTTTTGTTCATGAGTGCCCCACCCGCTGCAGCAGTGATGTCATTCTTGAATTGCGGGTGAAGGCCTCCAAAGAACGTTTAGATTATGACCCACCCATGAAGACCGTGATGTGGACATTTCTTCAGCATGTCCTTATACCTCTCCCATGCCTCGTATAGCGTCTCTTGGTCCCATTGCGCGAAGTGCGTGATATCGGCCATTAACTGCGCAGTTCTTCCTGGTGGGAAGAATTTCTGGAGGAACGCTGCCTTCAGTTGTGCCCAAGTGGTGATAAGGTCTGATGGAAGGCCCTCTATCCAAATTTCTGCTCTTCCTTTTAGAGAGAAGCTGAAAAGTCTTAGCTTGATCGCATTCTCTTCCATCCCGTTGATTTTGAAGGTGCTGTAAATCCTCTCGAATGCACGGAGATGTGCATGAGGATCTTCGGTCGGTGCTCCTCCAAACTGATTCTGTTGTACCATTACGATGGTACTCGGCTTGATTTCGAAATAATTAGCCGCGGTGGTGGGTGGTTGAATACCTATGCGGGCCGCTGCCACATTCGGGTCGGCAAACGACCACATAGGCACCCTTTCTGGAGGTGGTCTCTCGTCGCCCATATTCAATTACTTTCTAGCTTTTGACTCTTTACGTAGGCGATGAGCAGTTCTCTCTATTTCCGGATCGAGTTCTTCAATTTCTTTCCCTCGGGTCGTCCTTGGCATAAACCAAGTGGTACCTGAAAAGAAAGAAAGACAAAGTCAGTAATCCAAAAACTGAAAGAGATGGAATAAAACACGAAATAAAAGAAAATGTCCAATCTAATAATGCTTATAGATGGTAGTGCTATTAATTACAACTAGTTCCCCGGCAACGGCGCCAAAAACTTGACACGAGGTTTTCACACCCCGCGAATCTAAACCGCAAGTGTACGGGTCGAAGTCAAGTAATAGTACTTGGAAAGTACGAGTATCGAATCACGGGGAACTAGGAACTAAGTATCACAATTACTATAAGAACTATTAACTGAACTGTCGAATTTGGAAGATAGGTTTTAAACTAATTAATTGCAGCAAATAAAATAAACCAAACACAAGACAACTAGTAGGCAGCTTTGGAATTCAGATGGAGAAAACAGTTGAGGGTTGGATATCCTTAGGTTTTCACATATGAACTTCAGACTAAAAACAAATACCAGTTAATTCTGTTGATGAATACTCAACCTTGATCTAACCATTGCTCTCTCTCAAGTAACAACAGTTATATTTGTAAAACATGGTGCTTTCTCAAGCTACCATGGAGTTTATCTCGAAAAGCACAAGATTAATCTCTCGATCTCGCCCTATGTAGTTCAAAACACATTAAGCGCATGTTATTATGAGACTAAGGCTTACTCGGTATATCTCTATCATTTCTTACCTTAGACATGTAATTCCTAATTCTAGATCTCAATTAATTCTCTCGAACATAATTGAAAACAATAAAACAATTGTAAGTTAGCTACGCTCACAAAAGCATTAAGAACAAAATCACATGCATTCATTAAATCAGAAAACTGATAAAAGTCATTCGTCATCCATCTATATGTTCAATCCTAATTCAATCCAACCCCCAACATCTTAAAGTTAGTTCATGATGTTGGGGGATTCAAACACAAAAGAAAGAGAAACGAAAGTGTAAGCAAACATGGTAAACGTGATCGTGGTGACTGTGTAAGATGAATTGATGAACTCCCTTTTCCCGTGATTGAATCTACTTCGCGTCTTGAACGTTCCTTCGATTGATCCTCGATCTTTGCTCCAAACGGTGTCACTTGGCTCTGAAAATTGCCCCCGGGACTGCTCTGGCCGTCGTGTGAAATCTCGATACCGAACGAATGACCTAAACCCCGAATAAAATAGCTGATTTTCGACAAACAGAGGGTTACGCCACTTGCCACGCGACTTGAAAGTCGCGTGGTAAGTCGCGCGTGTTGTTTTTGCAGCGTGGGTCAATTTCTGGTTCGCGGGTCGGGTCCTGGTTCGGTCGTGGGTCTTGGGCTTGACTTTTGGGCTTTCGTTAGGCTTCGTTTGGACTCGTTTTGGGCTCTTTTTAGCTTCTTTTCTCGAGGAATGCCGCCTTTTAGATAACATGTGTAAATCACTAGATAAACCGTAAAATACACGTCTTTTTACTTGAATACAAGCCATTCTCATTGGTTTGAGAACCGGAAAGCAAAGTGCATAGGTATTCAACCACCCACCACCGCGGCTAATTATTTCGAAATCAAGCCAAGTACCATCGTAATGGTACAACAGAATCAGTTTGGAGGAGCACCGACCGAAGATCCTCATGCACATCTCCGTGCATTCGAGAGGATTTGCAGCACCTTCAAAATCAACGGGATGGAAGAGAATGCGATCAAGCTAAGACTTTTCAGCTTCTCTCTAAAAGGTCGAGCTAAAATATGGATCGAGGGCCTACCATCAGACCTTATCACCACTTGGGCACAATTGAAGGCAGCTTTCCTCCAGAAATTCTTCCCACATGGAAAAACCGCGCAGTTAATGGCCGATATTACACATTTCGTGCAATGGGACCAAGAGACACTTTACGAGGCATGGGAGAGATATAAGGACATGTTGAAGAAGTGTCCACATCACGGTCTTCATGGGTGGGTCATAATCCAAACGTTTTTTGGAGGCCTTCACCCGCAATTCAAGAATGATATTACGGCTGCAGCGGGGGGATACGGTGAAAGCCGCAACTGAACAAAATACCGCGGCAATAAAGATTCTCGAGAGGCAAGTGGGGCAGATTTTTGAAGCCCTACAAACCCGACCTGTTGGTACTTTCCCGAGTATGGCTGAAAAGAGAAATCAAGAACATTGCAATTCCATTCATCTGAGAAGTGGCAAAGAGTTGATTGGAAACCCGGTAAGCAAGTCCTCCCCAAAGAGAGCCGAGGAAGATTCCGAGATGGTAGATGTGGGTGAGTTAGAAGTTGATAAAGAGAGTGAAGCTGATGAAGAGCGTACGAGGAGAGAGAAAGAGATCGAGAGCAAAGTGAAGGAGCAAGAGCAACCACCGGTCAAGCCAGTGGTACCCAAAGTGCCATATCCAAACAGACTGAAAGCAAGCAAGGACGATGTTAATTTTTATAAGTTTATCGATGTTTTTAAAAAGTTAACAATTAATATCCCGTTTGCAGATGCGTTGGCACAAATGCCCTCTTACATGAAATTCATGAAAGAGATCCTATCAAAGAAGAGGGCACTTGATCATCAAGCCACCGTTGCACTCACTGAAGAGTGCAGCGCGATTTTTCAGAATAAGCTTCCCTTGAAGCTTAAAGATCCAGGGAGTTTTTCTATCCCTATTCAGATTGGGGAGTTTACCTTTAATAGAGTGTTATGTGATTTAGGGGCGAGTATTAATTTGATGCCCCTTTCTATTTTCAGGAAACTTGGATTGGGCGAGGTGAGTCCCACATTCATGACACTTAAGCTGGCTAATCGATCGATAAGGTATCCATACGGGGTGATTGAAGATGTGCTGATTAAAGTTGGGAAGTTCTACTTTCCAGTAGACTTCGTGGTGATCGACATCGATGAAGATGAAGAGGTCCCGATGATCTTAGGACGGTCATTTCTGGCTACGAGTAGATCCCTGATTGACATGGAAGAGGGTGAGATCACGTTCCGAGTCGGCGGTGAAAACGTGAGATTCAAGCTGCTAGAAAGATGAAGTGATGAAGTGGTAGAGAAGTCCGCGAAGAACCGTAAGTGTGGACTGTACAATCCCGCGGACACTAAGCCGAGCTGAAACCGCACAGTCGTGCCACGACTTTAAATACGGCGCTGGGTGGGAGGCAACCCACCAAGGTTTGTTTTCCTTTGTTATTTGCTTATTTTGAGTGCGTTTCTTATTCCCGAAAAACCAGAAAAATCGAAAAATCGAAAAAAGCGAAAAACGAACAGGGACATACGCGACTTGCCACGCGGTTTGCAAACCGCGCAGCAAGCCGCGGGGCACTCTGTTGGTTTTCTGAGACAGAGAGTTACGCGGTTTGCCACGCGACTTCCAAGTCGTGGGCTAAACCGCGGGAGTCCCCTGTTGGCTCTCGTTCGTTTTTTGTGCAATTTTTTTTCCTTTCTTGCGTTGTGTGTTTCTGTTTTCTTGTTTTTCTTTCGTCGTTGTTTGTCTCTTTCGTGTGTGCATGCTCTGATAAATCCCAAATCTCTAGCAATAAGATATGAATGTAGTGAGAGAGAATCTAGAGAGCAAATATGTCATCCATGTATTGATCTCAAAGGATTACAAAAGGTTTCTAAAAGATTACAAAAGCTTACTAACAAATGAACTAGACAAGCCTATTTATACCCATGACATACAAGGTATAAAGGCATTCACAATACTGTATAGACTCATACAGTACATTGACTTTTACAGTAAATCTTGAATACAATAATGCTCTAACAATCTCCCCCTTTGGATTCAAGATTTAAAAAATTTGACAGCAGTCTTCAGCTCTTTGTAAAGTCAATCTTCTTCAACAGACACTTTATCAAACTATCTTCAAGCCTTGTACATGAAAACAGATCTTTACAGCTTTATCAGTCTTTAACAAACAGTGACTTCTCGTATCCTTCTTGATGCAAGAACCTTAGTTCTCATATTAACTTTAAGAATCCGAAATCATCAATTCGGATGTAGGCAGATCCGAAACCATCAATTCGGATGCTAGAGGATGCGAAATCAGCTCAATTCGGATCAAGTAGGATTCGAATTCAAGTAAGTTGGAACAAGAAGGGTCCGAAATCAGGGCAATTCGAATCATGAAGGGTGCGAAATCAGGACAATTCGAATTATGAAGGGTTCGAAATCAGGGCAATTCGAATCATGAAGGATGCGAAACCATCTATATTTTTGAACTTTTAGGTGTAAGCGCATTCCGAGAACCACTCAGAACTAAGATAACCAAATTCAGCAATATTTAGACTTCACATGATCCTTCTCCCCTGATCTTCAGTCTTTGTTCACGAATCGTTGACTTGAAAGCTCTTAGACATGAGATATCTTTGACATGAAATTGAATTAAACATTTCTCCCCCTTTTTCGATGAAAGTGAGCATCATTATCATCGAAAACCTTCTTCAATTTCAGTCGCGTCACTGAGTATTACTAACAATCTCCTCCTTAGTGGATAACCTTGCTCCCCCTCAAAATAAGAATTCTGGAGCAAATTTTTTTCTCCCCCTGAAAGTATGCATATATTTCAATAACGTACAGTATTTGAAATTGTAGCACAAATTTTAAAACAAATTTACACAAGGAAAATAAAATTCATTGAACTTCATTTTATAACTACTAACATTTGATCATTTGAATGCTTTATAAAAGAAATTCAGCTTAATGAAATTTAACAAATTTTTCAATCAACTGAAATCAAATGCATGTGTTTGGATTCAAGAACAAGTCATCGCATATCAAGTTAAAAATGTTCAGTTTCAACCCCTTTATTAAACCTATTTGGTGTGCTAGCATGCGAAATATGATTAGCTTCAAGCATATGCAATTGTAAAACATATAAGAATACTTTGCTCTACTCACACTATTTGTCCAAAATCAGAATTTTCACAATTTTACGGGTTTATCGCGACTTTGTATTTTCCCAAGTTTCAAGAGATGTGTGCTCATTGGCATCTTTTCTTTTGTGCACATTGACATCTTTTGATTTTGTGCTCATTGGCATCTTTTGATTCTGTGCTCATTGGCATCCTTTGATTTTGTGCTCATTGGCATCTTTTGATCAAAAAGTTTAGTAAGAATAAGATACACCGTTAAACATGACTTTCTATCTGGTTCTATAGCAGGATTTGGGTTAGCAGATCCCAGACCAGTTGGCCTTAGGTGCTAGGTGACGAGCACCCCTTAGAACTTAATTTCCCAAACCAGAAAGGCCACATCGATATATCTTAAACCCATTTGTACCAGTAGAACATGGCTTTCTATCTGGTTTTATTGCAGGATTTGGGTCAGCCGATCCCAGACCAGTTGATCTTAGGGACTAGGTGTCGAGCACCCCTTAGGACTCACTCTCCCAAACCAGAAAGGCCACAGGCACAAACTTTCAAACTAAATGATATTCTATATAAGTTCGAATTTCCATCACAAAATATGAATGATATCTCAATCACTTGGTTCTTAATCATAGTGCTTCCCCCATATTTCGTTTCCATTCATCATTCTGATAAATAGGCTTTTTGAGCATTATATTCTATATAAGTCCAGATTCACATATCTTTGAGCATTCAGCATAATTTCATTCATGTTTTGCTGACCTTTCGATTTATTTCAGAGGTGAAAGATGAAACAAATATAACTCAGATAAAACAAAAACACTTGTAAAATCATCTTTTAGCACACATTTAATTCATTGAGTGAAAATTGAAAATTTTATCTCATTGAATTAAATTTGTAAAGATTCAAATTTTCAAAGTGGTAGAAACAAAATATAATCCAATGTTACCTTTTACCACGTTCCTTGAAACAAAAAGATGTGACAGTTAAGGATATCACCTGAGAAGTGTGAGTTCTAAACTGATTTGTTTAGAAGTCTTAGTCGTTGAAGTACGGGTCCTGAACTGAATTGTTCAGAAGCCATAGTCGTTGAAGCACGGGTTTTGAACTGATATGTTCAAAAGCCATTGATATTTGTCTCCCCCTTAATGGTACAAATATTTTTCAAAAAATACGCCGCTTCTCTTCTGTTTTCAGTCATGTGTGTGGTATGTATCTACAATTCAGTACAACACATGAAGAACCTGCAAAACAGATTAAGCAGATTTTGGTACCCAATGGCACTTGGGTCCTAGTGGGTTAGGTGTAGATTTCTTACAAGGAATACTGTAAGAACCATACCAATAAGAAGTATAATCTTTATGCACAAAATCATTTGATCCACAGTAAGAACAACAGATTTTCTTATGTGCCAACCTAATCAGATGATTTACAGAATAAATAGGATTAGGTTTAGCATAAGATTTACCTTTTGGCGCATTGTTCTTCTTTTCATTTGATGTGGATACAGATGATTTTGGCACTTCTTTCTTTGGAACTGTTGTGCCTTTTACTCTCCATTCCATCTTCACCCTCTTGAAGACTGGAACTTCTTCAGGTTTGGAAGTATTAACTTTAGGCACTTTAAGAATATCATCCGATTTATCAAACAGAGGATTATAGAAAAGATTAGAAGAACGAATCTGACCTTTTGAGAAATCTGTTGATCTTTTAAATTGTTTAGAAGGAATGTTTTTAAAACTTGAACTTGAAGCAGTTTTAAAAGAACATTCAGAATCATTTGAATCAACAAATGGAGTCTGAAAGATAGAATTATGACTAGCCTGCTTTGAGACATCAAATTTAAAAATGACGTCTTCAAGTTCTTTGACTTTGTTTATTAAAACATTTTTCTCTTTAGAAATTAGATCAAATTTCTTTTGGAGATCAGATTTGATCAACTGATCCTTCATAATATCAGCTGATAAACCAGATAATCTTTTGGTAAGATTAAGAATCACATCTTCAAAATATACACGTTCCGATTCAAAATCTTTTTCCAAAAACCTTCTTTTATCAGTAATCTCTTTGAAAATTTCCATATTTTTCTTTTTAAGGGTTTTACTTTCCTTTTCAAAGAGATTTTTCTTTTCCGTGAAATCTTTTCTTTCCTTTTCCAAAAGATTTTCTAATTCAGAGATTTTTATAGAAAGTTCAGAACTTTTAATCTCAAAAAAATTTCGTTCAGTTTCAAATTTAGCTCTTTCTTTTTCGAGCTTGTCTTTTTCTAAAAATAAAACTTTCTCAAAGTCTGAAACTTGTTTTGAAAGTTTTATACATTTCAGCTCAGTCTCTTTCTTTTCTTCAAAAACTTTCTTTTCTTCAAAAGAAAAATTAGACAGTTTTCTCTTTAGATCGGCATTTTCACTGTCCAAAATTTTCCCTATATCTTTAACTTCTTTTAATTGAGCATGTAACTTTAAGTTCCACTTCACTCTCTTTTCTTCTCTACTCTTCAAATCGGCATTTTCTTTTTGAAGAGTTGTTACTTTCTCTTGAAGATTCTCGATTTGATCGTGCAGACTTGAGTTGTCTTTCTTTGCTTCAAGATCTGCAATATAAACTTCAAGATCAGTTATTCTTTTAGTAAGTTTAGCATTTGAAGAAGAAATGTCTAAAATTTGTCTTTTCAGATCAACATTTTCTTCTTCCAATGCTTTATTTAAAATAGGAGTTGAAGAATTTGAAGCATTATCTTTAACAGGAGTTTCTGATATAGGAGATGTTTCTGATAAAATAACTTGTTGCAAAATTCCATTATTTGCCTTAGCCTTTTCAAGTGGCTTTGGAGGTGTTTTTGTTATTATGACTTGTTGCAACACTCCATTATTTGGTTTAACAAATACATGTGAATTAACAGATGTTTCTGTTATAATGACTTGTTGCAACTTTACATTTGGTTTAACAAAAACTTTTGCAATTGGAGGAATCTCCTTTTTCAGAGTTTGCTTCAAATCTTCACCACTGCTTTTAACAATAACTTGTTGTAAAACCATTTTGAATATTGCTAGAAATTGATCGTTCAGAAGATCAAGCAGACAGTGTATGAAAATACAAAAAAATTATATAAAAATTTTTCTTGAAAAGCTCTTACAGTGTATGAAATACACTATAGGAAAAATATCGGGATAAAATTTTTTTTTTTAAAAACTTTTTTTTTTAAAAAACTTTTTTTTTTTTAAATCAATGAATATTTTTCACAACTTTTTGAGGCCTTAGAGTTTGATATTTCATATAATTTGGATTCTAGTCTTTGAATCTCACTCTTAAGATCAAGATTGATCCTTTTTGTATGATCAAATTCTAGTCCAATATTATCATAATCATCCTCTAATTTTTCAAAATCTAATTGCCATTTGGAAATTTGATTTTCTAAATCAACAATTTTAAGTAAAGCTGAGTCCAAATCAGGAAATTCAGAAGAGGTTTCTGGAACAAACTCCCTTTTGTCAGAATCTGATGTATTATTTGACTCCATTTCAACGTTAGATTTAGTTTTAACAGATATAGGTTCATTGATTTTGTCAACAATTGTTTTAGCCATAGATTCATCGGAAAACAACGAACTAAATCCAGTTGGTTCAAACATTTTGGTTTTGTAACTGGAGTTTAATTCATCATATTTAAAATTTGTTATATTGTATCTAGGCTTTTCTTTTGAACCTTTGTCTGTTTTAGCTTCATCTTTCTTTGAAATTGGAGTTGAAGAATTTGAAGCATTATCTTTGATAGGAGTTTCTGATTTAGGAAATGTTTCTGATACAATAACTTGTTGCAAAATTCCATTACTTGCCTTTGCTTTTTCTTGTGTCTTTGGAGGTGTTTTTGTTATTATGACTTGTTGCAACACTTCATTATTTGATTTAACAGATACAGGTGAATTAACAGGTGTTTCTGTTATAATGACTTGTTGCAACTTTACATTTGCTGGTTTAACAAAAACTTTTGCAATTGGAGGAATCTCCTTTATCAGAGTTTGCTTCAAAACTTCCTTTTTCTCATGAGGTTTTATTGTTTTGAAACTCTTGTCATCAGATAATCCTAGACCCATTTTTGGATTATAAAATCGTTTATCTTTTGGGTTGCTAGTCAACAAATTCAGCGTTTGCTCAGATTGGCCTCTTTTGTAATTTAAATCTTCAAGCTGCTTAATCTTTTCAATTGCTTCTTTTCTTTCATCAGAAAGAACCTTGATTTTGAACTGAAAATCTATGTTTTCATCATTTAAATCAGTTATTTTCTTTTTTAACTCAGAAATTTCAGATTCAAGTATTTTAACATTTGATCTAATAATTTCTTTCTCCTTTTCTCTATCTTCAGCTAAACACTTATAAAGAAGTGCTTCATCATGATATTTCAGCTTTGAGCTTTTCTCATCTTCATATTGCTTTTGCACTTTTTCAATTTTCTTTTGTGCCTTTTTAAATTTCTCGTTAAGCTCAAATATCACAACTTGCATTTCTTCATATTTATCATTTTCAGTTTCAGATTCATTTTCAGAATTATCAGAATAAAGAGAAGTGTTATCATAAAGAGAAGGATATAGAGATTGTACCTCAGATTCCAGATCTTCCTCATCAATTTTAGCCATTAAACTGTGCTTCACTTGAGTGAAGTGAGCTTCTTCATCATCTGAAGAATCCATCAGCCATATTTCTTCTTCAGCATTTACTGGCTTTCCGGTTTCTTTGGCTTTTGCGAGATGTGCTTTACGCTGATAGTATTCAGAATCCTTAACTTTCTTCAACTGACAATCTCTGGCAAAATGACCCGGCTTACCGCAGTTATAGCAGTTTCGGTCATCCATATCCTTCTTTTCTTCCCTCTCCTTTTTCTCAACTTTCTCCTCTTTTTCTTCTTCCTTTTGATCCTTGTTCTCATACCTTTTCTCAAACCTTTTGTATCTGTTCACTTTGTTGTAATCAGGTTTGCTTTTTGAATGAAACTTCTTCTTTCCATATCTGTTTTGAAATCTTGTAGTTAACAAGGCTAATTTTTCAGCTATCTCACTCATTTCATCTCCAGAACTGCTGCTTTCATCATCATCATCAGAACTTATCTTCTTTTTGCTTAACCCAGAGATCAAAGCCTTTGTTTTCATCGCTCCACTTTTCTTGTGTTCACTTAGAAGGGCTAAAGATTCTTCAACCTTTTTCTCCTTTTCTTTGACCATTTTTACTTTTTCTTCATGTTGACCCAGAATGCTGAAAATATCGGTCAACTTTTCATCATCCACATCCCTTGACATTTGAAGCTGAATAGAGTATGAATCCCATTCCGGCAGTAAATTCTTGACAAACTTGTAATTAATCTCTGATTCAGACTTGTCAACTCCATTCCTTCTTAAATCATTCAGAATGATGTTGTAACGATCATAGGTATCTTTCAACGATTCTCCATCTCTAGCTTTAAACCCTTCATACGCATTGATGCTCTGATTCTTTTTGGTCTTCATTGATTTTGATGAACCCTCAAACTGCCTTTCTAGCTCATCCCAAATATCCTTTGCTGAATTTCGGCTGTCTACGCGATTATAGATATTGTTTGGAATGGCCATAGTCAAGTATGTCAATGCTTGCTCATCAATTTCAACTCTAGCTTTATCAGCATCACTGTAATATTTGTATTCCTTTTCTATTCTTCTTGGAAGAATCTCTTGACTTGTTTCTGTTGCAGCAATGCCACCAACCTCTATGTAGGCTTTGTAAGGACCGTTCTGAATGGACAGCATAAGATCTCTGTTCTGATGATTCAGAAATTGAATCATTCTCCTTTTCCATTGAGAATATTCTTCAGCTATCAATACCGGAGGCTTATTCTTAGAACCCATGCTCAGCATATCTCTCGACATCTTCTGATAATTGGCTAGATAAACGATCGTTCAGAAGATAAAGCAGTTAGTGTAAGAAAAATTACACTTATGAGAATTTAATCAACATTCCTAAGAATTCGGATGCTCAATTCGGATGCTCAATTCGGATGATCAATTCGGATGATCAATTCGAATGCTCAATTCGGATGCTCAATTCGGATAATCAATTCGGACTTGATAGATTTCGAAATCCTCCAATTCGAACTTAATAGCGTTCGAATTCACTCAATTCGGATTATGTTGAGTGCGAATTCACTCAATTCGAATGTAACTGGATTCGAATTCACTCAATTCGAATTTACTTAGGTTCGAATTCACTCAATTCGAATGTAATAAGGTTCGAATTCACTCAATTCGAATGTAATAGGGTTCGAATTCTCTATGAATGTTCCGAATTCTCTTTGAATGATCCGAATTCACCAAGAATGATCCGAATTCTGCACTTCGAACTTCAAAATCACTTAATCTGCCATAACTTCTTCAATTCTTGATCAATTGTGATGAATCTTATATCAAATTGTTCGTAATTGAAATCTGCACACTTTTCCTGTTGATCACAATTCACAATTCGATCAATTTAATTGAATTAAGATCCAAACAGTGAACTTGAAGTTTTTTGAAAAAAATATTCAAGAATCGATCAGATCTGTCAATTCTGTGCAGATTTTGATGTTTATGCAAGAATTAAATGTGTTCAGAATCCAAATCCGAGTTGAACGATGCAAAGAAATGATTCAAAAACTCAAAATCTAGAAAAACTCCATGTCTGAATGATAAGACTTCAGATGAACAGTGTTTTCTTCTTGGTCCGAATTCTTCAAGAACAGTGTAAAAAATCTTCAATTTGGTCTTCGATCTGCTTGTATCTTCTGTTTAGCTCTGATACCAATTGATAAATCCCAAATCTAGCACAAAGTAATGAACAAGTGTAGAGAGAATCTAGAGAGCAATCTTGTCATCCATATATTGATTTCAAAGTGTAAAATGACAAATGCTTCAAGTTGTTGTACAAAATAGAAAAGGAACTCCTTTATATAGTAGGACATGACAAGCCCATACCTCTACTAAGGAGAAACAGTACAAGATATTAATACTGTCTTGATAGCTACAAAAATGCCCTAACAATCTCCCCCTTAGCTATCAAGGCAGAAAGGGTCTTCTTCTACTTCGAAACCCAAGATGCGTTTCAATCCTTCGCATAGCCATTCTGAAGCTCAATTTTTCATCTATCTCTTCAATGGCTCTTGACAAAACTCTTTTTAAAAATTTAAAATATATAAGACGGCCGGGTGTAGGTCACGCGCTTAAGCGCCATCCATTTTCGGGGCTAGTTGATTCGGCAGGTGAGTTGTTACACACTCCTTAGCGGATCTTATAAGAGAATCTCAGTCGGCCGGGCAAAACAGGTACGTTCTAAACCTTGCTTTTAATGAGTGGTGTATGATGTTTATTCCTTAGTAGTTTAACGAGAGGCAACAAACCTAAGTTTCACTTAGGTTTGGGGTGCTTCATCTTTCGCATCTACACACTCAATGCTTTTAACCCTGTGCAAACCTCGGTTTTACCGAGGTTTGGGGTTGCCGGGTTGGCTTCTATTTGGCTTTTATTTGGCAAACCTAGGCCACGGCCTAGGTTTGGGGTGCCTAGTTTTAGAAAATTTGGGATTTCTTTTGCTTGCTATGTAATGCTTTGCCCGTCCTTTTTATATCTGTAATAACTGCACAATGATTGAGTCACTTCACCTACGACTTTGCTTGCACATTGGGGACAATGTGTGGGAAAGGTTTGGGGTTGCCCAATCGGGCCCAAGTTATGCACGTAGATTTCCTACACTTCTGAGTGTCTAGATCAAAGTAGCTAATTTTTTTTTGTTTTGAATGATTGAGACCAACCATTATGGGAAGAATCTTGTGATAGTGACGTGACCGTTAGGGAAGGACTGGGAAAGGACATGACTAGGGACATTAGTGGAGACCACCCGATAGTGAGTTTTGAGCCTAATAAGACGTTTTTCATTTCGAGGGATTCATACACGTAATTCTTATACACTTTTCGAATTCCTTGTCGTGAATGTAGAATGATCTCGCTACATTATTGCATTGAGTAGCAAAGACGAACATAGGGATATTAGGTAAGGGTATAGTAGACCATATCGTGTGGACCTTAAGATATGATTCCAGGCATTGTGTGTTTTATTTAACCTGTTTTTAGCTACCGTACCTTTTACCCTTCTGCGTGTACCCTTAGCCCCTTTGCAGCCAAACACCCACCTTTTCGTTTCTAAACCCATCATTAAACCCTTAGCCATAAACCTTAGCCAACCCAATCCGAAAGCGTGTCAATCGGAAGAAGTAAGGAACTTAGAGAGATAGAGCGGAAAAGAAAGAAATTAGGCCAGTCAAGAAATAGAAAAGAGGGCCAATGTTGCCCCAACCAATGAAGTTTCAAAAAAAAAACGAAAAGCAAATAAACACCGTTAGTTAGATAATATGTAGAGCTGCACAATAAGAGAGTCAAAGCGACTCCAATAGTGACGAAAAGGGCCAAGTAAATGATAGTGAAGTAAAGAAGTTCGGAATTGCCAATGATTGACACACCGAGGATTTTTGATCCTTTTACCCTTCGTTTCTTAACCTTAGCCCCGCTACAACCCGTGTAAAGACCTGGATGATCTTCTGGAAAACGTGATTAGAGTCTATGACCACCTTGACCGATATTCCCTGTCTTGTTATTTGATTCTTTCTGAGATCAAAAGTTTGGACATTTGTGCGTCTTTCTTTAGAGTTGTCATGTAATATTTCGAGTATTATTGTGCATAACTTCCATAAACATGACAACACGAGCGATAACATAGGTTCGAGCGAAATGAGAGTATCCCGTGAGGTAGGGTCGAGGCGAAATGTTTTCCCTAGTATGTTCGGACTTAGTCTAACCCTAATGTAATCGGAACGGTCACGAGTTCAACTCACAATGGAAGGTCATAGGTCAAATGAAATGAGAATGAGGCGAGAGTGAGATGGATATTCACGGGTATGGGAAATCCCCGATGCATCACTTGGTACCGATTGGGAATTGTGCAGTTATTAAATTTTCACTAATACGTACTTTAATTCTGTTTTATCGCTAATTTGCTTGGGGACAAGCAACGCTCGGTTTGGGGTTGTTGATAACGCCACTTTTTGGCGTTATTTCCGGTTCTCAAACCAATGAGATTGGCTTGTATTCAAGTAAAAAGATGTGTATTTTACGGTTTATCTAGTGATTTACACAGGTTATCTAAAAGGCGGCATTCCTCGAGAAAAGAAGCTAAAAAGAGCCCAAAACGAGTCCAAACGAAGCCTAACGAAAGCCCAAAAGTCAAGCCCAAGACCCACGACCGAACCAGGACCCGACCCGCGAACCAGAAATCGACCCACGCTGCAAAAACAACACGCGCGACTTACCACGCGACTTGCAAGTCGCGTGGCAAGTGGCGTAACCCTCTGTTTGTCGAAAATCAGCTATTTTATTCGGGGTTTAGGTCATTCGTTCGGTATCGAGATTTCACACGACGGCCAGAGCAGTCACGGGGGCGATTTTCAGAGCCAAGTGACACCGTTTGGAGCAAAGAACGAGGATCAATCGAAGGAACGTTCAAGACGCGAAGTGATCTCACCCTCTTCCATGTCAATCAGGGCTCTACTCGTAGCCAGAAATGACCGTCCCAAGATCATCAGGACCTCTTCATCTTCATTGATGTCGATCACCACGAAGTCCACTAGAAAGTAGAACTTCCCAACTTTAATCAGCACATCTTCAATCACCCCGTATGGATACCTTATCGATCGATCAGCCAGCTTAAGTGTCATGAATGTGGGACTCACCTCGCCCAATCCAAGTTTCCTGAAAATAGAAAGGGGCATCAAATTAATACTCGCCCCTAAATCACATAACACTCTATTAAAGGTAAACTCCCCAATCTGAATAGGGATAGAAAAACTCCCTGGATCTTTAAGCTTCAAGGGAAGCTTATTCTGAAAAATCGCGCTGCACTCTTCAGTGAGTGCAACGGTGGCTTGATGATCAAGTGCCCTCTTCTTTGATAGGATCTCTTTCATGAATTTCATGTAAGAGGGCATTTGTGCCAACGCATCTGCAAACGGGATATTAATTGTTAACTTTTTAAAAACATCGATAAACTTATAAAAATTAACATCGTCCTTGCTTGCTTTCAGTCTGTTTGGATATGGCACTTTGGGTACCACTGGCTTGACCGGTGGTTGCTCTTGCTCCTTCACTTTGCTCTCGATCTCTTTCTCTCTCCTCGTACGCTCTTCATCATCTTCACTCTCTTTATCAACTTCTAACTCACCCACATCTACCATCTCGGAATCTTCCTCGGCTCTCTTTGGGGAGGACTTGCTTACCGGGTTTCCAATCAACTCTTTGCCACTTCTCGGATGAATGGCATTGCAATGTTCTTGATTTCTCTTTTCAGTCATACTCGGGAAAGTACCAGCAGGTCGGGTTTGTAGGGCTTCAGAAATCTGCCCCACTTGCCTCTCGAGAATCTTTATTGCCGCGATATTTTGTTCAGTTGCGGCTTTCACCGTATTCACCGTGCTCGCTAGCTCTCCGACCGTGCTGTCCATTTTTGACATGAACTTCATCATCATGTCTTCGAGGCCCGACTTCTTCTCCCCGGATGGTCCTTCGTTTCTTTGCTGAAAACCTGGAGGACGGTATACATTATTAGCATTAGGAAAATTAGATGAGTTAGAAAAATTACCTGACTGTGGTTGCCCGGGCTGATTCCATGAAAGATTGGGATGTCTTTTCCACCCCTCGTTATAAGTATTCAAGAAAGGATCGTTTCTCGGTTGGCTCCGGTTTGACACAAAATGGACTTGATCAGCTTCTTGATGGCTGCCGGTTTGCAATTGGCTCGTAATCGCTGCTAATTGGGTTTTGATCTCCTTAAGCTCATCCGATTCTCGAACACTTGCTACTCGTGCAATGGATGATCGTGGAGTGGAGTAGCTATGTTCGGCAAGGTTCTCGATCAGCTCGACCGCTTCTTCATAGGTCTTGTTCATGAGCGCTCCCCCCGCTGCAGCCGTAATATCATTCTTGAATTGCGGGTGAAGGCCTCCAAAAAATGTTTGGATTATGACCCACCCATGAAGACCGTGATGTGGACACTTCTTCAACATGTCCTTATATCTCTCCCATGCCTCGTAAAGTGTCTCTTGGTCCCATTGCGCGAAATGTGTAATATCGGCCATTAACTGCGCGGTTCTTCCCGGTGGGAAGAATTTCTGGAGGAAAGCTGCCTTCAATTGTGCCCAAGTGGTGATAAGGTCTGATGGTAGGCCCTCGATCCATATTTCAGCTCGACCTTTTAGAGAGAAGCTGAAAAGTCTTAGCTTGATCGCATTCTCTTCCATCCCGTTGATTTTGAAGGTGCTACAAATCCTCTCGAATGCACGGAGATGTGCATGAGGATCTTCGGTCGGTGCTCCTCCAAACTGATTCTGTTGTACCATTACGATGGTACTTGGCTTGATTTCGAAATAATTAGCCGCGGTGGTGGGTGGTTGAATACCTATGCGGGCCGCTGCCATATTCGGGTCGGCAAACGACCGCATAGGCACCCTTTCTGGAGGTGGTCTCTCGTCGCCCATATTCAATTGCTTTCTAGCTTTCGACTCTTTACGTAGGCGACGAGCAGTTCTCTCTATTTCCGGATCGAGTTCTTCAATTTCTTTCCCTCGGGTCGTCCTTGGCATAAACCAAGTGGTACATGAAAAGAAAGAAAAACAAAGTCAGTAATCCAAAAACTGAAAGAGATGGAATAAAACACGAAATAAAAGAAAATGTCCAATCTAATAATGCTTATAGATGGTAGTGCTATTAATTACAACTAGTTCCCCGGCAACGGCGCCAAAAACTTGACACAGGGTTTTCAAACCCCGCGAATCTAAACCGCAAGTGTACGGGTCGAAGTCAAGTAATAGTACTTGGAAAGTACGAGTATCGAATCACGGGGAACTAGGAACTAAGTATCACAATTACTATAAGAACTATTAACTTCACTGTCGAATTTGGAAAATAGGTTTTAAACTAATTAATTGCAGCAAATAAAATAAACCAAACACAAGACAACTAGTAGGCAGCTTTGGAATTCAGATGGAGAAAACAGTTGAGGGTTGGATATCCTTAGGTTTTCACATATGAACTTCAGACTAAAAACAAATACCAGTTAATTCTGTTGATGAATACTCAACCTTGATCTAACCATTGCTCTCTCTCAAGTAACAACAGTTATATTTGTAAAACATGGTGCTTTCTCAAGCTACCATGGAGTTTATCTCGCAAAGCACAAGATTAATCTCTCGATCTCACCCTATGTAGTTCAAAACACATTAACCGCAGGTTATTATGAGACTAAGGCTTACTCGGTATATCTCTATCCTTTCTTACCTTAGACATGTAATTCCTAATTCTAGATCTCAATTAATTCTCTCGAACATAATTGAAAACAATAAAACAATTGTAAGTTAGCTACGCTCACAAAAGCATTAAGAACAAAATCACATGCATTCATTAAATCAGAAAACTGATAAAAGTCATTCGTCATCCATCTATATGTTCAATCCTAATTCAATCCAACCCCAACATCTTAAAGTTAGTTCATGATGTTGGGGGATTCAAACACAAAAGAAAGAGAAACGAAAGTGTAAGCAAACATGGTAAACGTGATCGTGGTGACTGTGTAAGATGAATTGGTAAACTCCCTTTTCCCGTGATTGAATCTACTTCGCGTCTTGTACGTTCCTTCGATTGATCCTCGATCCTTGCTCCAAACGGTGTCACTTGGCTCTGAAAATCGCCCCCGGGACTGCTCTGGCCGTCGTGTGAAATCTGGATACCGAACGAATGACCTAAATCCCGAATAAGATAGCTGATTTTCGACAAACAGAGGGTTACGCCACTTGCCACGCGACTTGCAAGTCGCGTGGTAAGTCGCGCGTGTTGTTTTTGCAGCTTGGGTCGATTTCTGGTTCGCGGGTCGGGTCCTGGTTCGGTCGCGGGTCTTGGGCTTGGCTTTTGGGCTTCCGTTAGGCTTCGTTTGGAATCGTTTTGGGCTCTTTTTAGCTTTTTTCTCGAGGAATGCCGCCTTTTAGATAACCTGTGTGAATCACTAGATAAACCGTAAAATACGCGCCTTTTTACTTGAATACAAGCCAATCTCATTGGTTTGAGAACCGGAAATAACGCCAAAAAGTGGCGTTATCAACCATGCTATATCCAAACAGTCGTAACGGCGCCAAAAACTTGACACGGGGTTTTCAAACCCCGCGAATCTAAACCGCAAGTGTACGGGTCGAAGTCAAGTAATAGTACTTGGAATGTACGAGTATCGAATCATGGGGAACTAGGAACTAAGTATCACAATTACTATAAGAACTATTAACTGCACTGTCGAATTTGGAAAATAGGTTTTAAACTAATTAATTGCAGCAAATAAAATAAACCAAACACAAGACAACTAGTAGGCAGTTTTGGAATTCAGATGGAGAAAACAGTTGAGGGTTGGATATCCTTAGGTTTTCACATATGAACTTCAGACTAAAAACAAATACCAGTTAATTCTGTTGATGAATACTCAACCTTGATCTAACCATTGCTCTCTCTCAAGTAACAACAGTTATATTTGTAAAACATGGTGCTTTCTCAAGCTACCATGGAGTTTATCTCGAAAAGAACAAGATTAATCTCTCGATCTCACCCTATGTAGTTCAAAACACATTAAGCGCAGGTTATTATAAGACTAAGGCTTACTCGGTATATCTCTATCCTTTCTTACCTTAGACATGTAATTCCTAATTCTAGATCTCAATTAATTCTCTCGAACATAATTGAAAACAATAAAACAATTGTAAGTTAGCTACGCTCACAAAAGCATTAAGAACAAAATCACATGCATTCATTAAATCAGAAAACTGATAAAAGTCATTCGTCATCCATCTATATGTTCAATCCTAATTCAATCCAACCCCCAGCATATTAAAGTTAGTTCATGATGTTGGGGGATTCAAACACAAAAGAAAGAGAAACGAAAGTGTAAGCAAACATGGTAAACGTGATCGTGGTGACTGTGTAAGATGAATTGGTAAACTCCCTTTTCCCGTGATTGAATCTACTTCGCGTCTTGAACGTTCCTTCGATTGATCCTCGATCCTTGCTCCAAACGGTGTCACTTGGCTCTGAAAATCGCCCCCGGGACTGCTCTGGCCGTCGTGTGAAATCTGGATACCGAACGAATGACCTAAATCCCGAATAAGATAGCTGATTTTCGACAAACAGAGGGTTACGCCACTTGCCACGCGACTTGCAAGTCGCGTGGTAAGTCGCGCGTGTTGTTTTTGCAGCTTGGGTCGATTTCTGGTTCGCGGGTCGGGTCCTGGTTCGGTCGCGGGTCTTGGGCTTGGCTTTTGGGCTTCCGTTAGGCTTCGTTTGGAATCGTTTTGGGCTCTTTTTAGCTTCTTTTCTCGAGGAATGCCGCCTTTTAGATAACCTGTGTGAATCACTAGATAAACCGTAAAATACGCGCCTTTTTACTTGAATACAAGCCAATCTCATTGGTTTGAGAACCGGAAATAACGCCAAAAAGTGGCGTTATCAAGCAGATATCGAGCACTTGCTCATGTCGCAGTTGAAATAAGATGGATTGGTTTTCTTGTATGTGAGCTCATATTACCTTTGTGCTCTAATTTTATGGTGTGAGTGTAACAACCCAACCAAAAATATAGCCAAACATGGTTTCAATAGATAAATCAAAACTGCCAAAACTTGGCCCACACCAAAATTTAACAATTTAATAATGGGTTTGCGGAATACAACCCTAAATACAGCTGAGAGTAAAAGTCTATAATAACTAAGATGGATGTCTTCTAATCCTTAAGATGCAAGCTCCAGCTCACATCTTCCCCTTTCCCTTTTCCGAGCTTCCTATCACCTGCTTACCTGAAAGGGTTTTTAGTTTTGAAAGCGAGGGTTAGACCATGAGGTCTAGTGAGTTCCCTCAAAAGCCACACCATAAATAACTGAGTTTATAAAAGTTTTGCAGTAAGAAATGTTTATACAAAACTTGTCATAATGCACACGTATATAATCCACACAATTTGACATGCTAATGGCACACGCTATGGTCACACACACCGTGACAGCGTAAAAGGGCACACACCGCCCATATATGAAACGAATTCATATATTTAATATTATAGGACACACCCCCATCTCACACAAATGCCATAGCATGTCCACACGTAAGCGATTTATATCCACACAATTAAATCACACTGTTCATGCATAATTTTAAACAATACAAATATTTGTCAATATGAACATGCATGAAATTCCACACTTTAAAAAGGGTTTTAGGATCAGAAAAACTCACCTAGCGCGTTAGCAATTTCCCTTCTTGAAAACCTCAGATTTTATGGGCAACACCTAATACGTTAAAAGTATAGGAATAATAAGTCTGAGATAGACTAAAACCACCCTCACCAACTCTCTTGGGTTTTTATCCTAACCCGACCCAAAAGATTTCGGATCTACCTTACTTGATACCGGATCTCAATTTATTAACAATACCGGATCTTAATTTTATCAACAATACCGAATCTTAATTTTATAAGTCCATATTCCGGTTCCAATAAAATACCGGATCCCACATCATGTTAATAACTTCCGGTCCAATAGGAAAAATCCCACAGCCCAAAATATCAATACCGGATCCATAAGTTGGGTTCCAGATTTTTAAGCCCACGTGACAAAAGACTTCCGGATCCATTTTTTATTAATTCTGGATCTGATTCAGATAACTCCGGAACTGGGCTAAGCCCACTCAAATACCGGATCCAATTTGATAAAGTCCACATTCCGGTCCTTAAGGTTAAATCCAATTTCTGATTTTTATGATGAGGGTTCCGGATCCACTAAGTGGATTCCAGATCTGGCCCAGTTACCGGGCTTCCAAATTGCATTTAAATTCCGGATCATTTATTAACCAATTCTGGATCCTAATTCTAAGGGTTCCGGATCCTAACAATTTACTGATTCCGGATCTTAAGTAAACTCAATTCCGAGCTTCCAAGTTTTAATAGTTCTGGTTCCCAATTGGGTTCCGGTACCAGTCCGATATTAGGTTAAAAGTTCGCACTTAAGGTTTTCAACATAAGCGACCATTCTAAAATCAAAATTAAACTT
The DNA here is from genome assembly GCA_033807775.1 of Saussurea involucrata. NCBI lineage: Eukaryota > Viridiplantae > Streptophyta > Magnoliopsida > Asterales > Asteraceae > Saussurea > Saussurea involucrata. The sequence continues at coordinate 16,582,935 of CM066313.1, forward strand.
GATATTAAGCCATTAATCAATTAGAGGATGCTAGAATTGACTAATTGATAGCTAATCCCTCCATTTACTCTAATAAGGAGATTACAGACACTGGCCATTTCATTTCTTCCCGATTGGTTAACACAACTTTACCCTAACTCTACCAAATCCTCAAATTAAATCAACAAGTAATAGGAGAAGAAGATTACCTCTAGCACATATAAAAAATTTCCACTCCAAAGCCTGTTATTCCACCTCTTATAAGCTCCAAATGCATTTGACACACACACACACACACACACACAAATCGCACTGTAGCCGCCTGATTGATTAAGAAGGAGAATTATAGGGTTTCTAGGGTTTTACTCTTTTTTATACTTCTCACAACAAACACCAATTTATTCCTATTTCTTACTTAACCCACAAAACTTTTAAATTTTTAACTTCTGCCACACACTTTATTTATCGGCCAAAAATATAAAACCCGGTTGTTACAGTGAGAATCTTGGAGCTACCTATCTTGCAGCTAATCTGGTTTTTCATGAACGACGAAACATCGAGATTGATCTACATTTTATACGAGATATGGTTCTATCTCAAATGATTTATATTCGATATGTACCAACTACTGTTCAGCTAGCCGATGTTCAAACCAAGGGTCTTACTGTTGCTCGATTTTGACAACTATGCTCCAAGCTTCACATTTCTTCCAACATTATGCTTGCAAGGGAATGTTTGAATATTCTAGAAATGTCAAGTTGTTTTCTATTAGTTAGAGTTGGTTATATTCTATTAGAAAAGTCAAAGAAAGCTGTTAATGCTGCTATAAATACAACTCATTAGAATATCAGTTATCTCTCTCTATTTCTCTTTTTAGATTTCTTACAAAGTTTTGGAGTCCCTTCCCTCTTCACATGATGATGTTTGAGTTTTTGTTGAACATACCTACATAAAAATTTATACAAATTCTTATCTTTTCTTAAAAAAAAACATAATAAGAAACAGATCCTTGTTGATACTAAGAGGATCCACAATATGTTTGTTGATCTCAAATTTTAAACACCTTCACATAAAAACTTATCGTATTCATTACAAGTGTTTGTCTATATCCCATGTTTTTACTTAAAAATTCAAGTTCTTGTTTATGTATCACTCCCTTAAAACGTTTTACTCTTATCTCTCTCTACAATGAAAATTGAAACCAAAATCCGACCTCACGTGAGAGCAACGTGGGACACTTAACGGAAAGGTTTTAATGCCCATTAGGATGAAGGATCAATTTTATACTAAAATACAAAAAATATGGAAATCTTTATAATCTGGAAACTCAAGGGACGATATCCGTAAATTTTTTAAAACTACATGGATGAAAACGTAATTAACAGTGAAGCTGAGCCGAGCCGAGCCGATGCAGAAGAGAGAGTGGATGACTGTATTATGAATTAATATAGTAAAAGCGAAGGCATATTCCAGTGTTAGATAAGATCCCTTAAATAGTAATATATTCGCTAGATCTTTGACTCATTCAACAATCCAACGGCCCACATTGGTTCTGCTTCATACACCACCCACGTGTCACCAATCAGAGGTTGTTTCTCTGTTAACGTTTGTTCTATAATGTACGTTATGGTTACTGTATGATACACGTGGCCTTCTCCTAATCCTTGTATTAAAAATAAAAAAACGTCATCCAAAAAAAAACAATATATTTTTATTAATTTGTTAAGTCAAAAAGTTGGTCAAACTGAATCGACATCTCGGATTGGGTTTCAAGGTGTCCGATTCGATCGTTTTATAAATTAACTCAAATTGTTGTTTTAGATTAAAAGTGTTTATCAACTTATGTAGTATTAAAAACAGAGTTTTATAAAAATGTTTAGACTAGTTTATAGTGGTATCAAAACGTAATAAATTAATAAGTTGTTATTTAAGGGTGTTTGGAATTGTTTATACATATTAAATAACCAAAAAAAACATTTTCAAATAAGTTGATAAGTTATCATAGAATGACTTATAAAAAATCGTTTATTAGCGGTGACAAAAAGATATAAACAAATTTTTTTTTCTCTCATCTAAACAATAAAAGTTGTCTATCAGGTATCAATTGTGACAAAACAAAATAAGTCAACAAGCTCTTTAAATAAGCTCCCAAACACCTCTTGTGTCTGTAAAATCTAGGTTCATTATCTCCGGAACTAGTTAAAAGACATAAAAATAAAAACAAATCTGGTCATTGTTGCCTAAAAACGTTATTTATTTTTTTGCGTACTTGGGTCTGCAATTGCGAATCTAGATATGTAATTTGCAAATCTGAATCTGAAAATTGAGGAGATAGTGATATTTTAATAAAAGTGGAAGATGAATAATTAGAAAACCCATTTTTAAGGATATAAAATGGTATTTGAGTCAATTTCCCTTTTATAAAAGTTTGAAGTCTTGTTTTTTGATTAAGAATAATGTTATATGTATTATTTTTACATCATAATCAAATTAGATTCTATATTAAAAATGTAAAAATAAGTTTCTATGTTAATATGTGACAGAAGAAAATTAGTAAGTAAGAATACATCTATGTAAATGTGCATTTAGCCCACCCCTGTGCTAATTTAATTACAATTTTTTGTTAGATAGGCTAAAATTAATATTATTCTTATACATATTAGCATTAAAATATTTTTTCTACATTTTTAAAGTAGAATTTGACTTGATTTGATACAGATATGTGTATATATGGCAATTCCCTTTTTGTTTTTATGATTTGTGTTTTCCAACTTAAAATTAATATAATCTCACCTTCATGACCTTTATATGAATCTTAATATGTGATCCCAAACCTTCTTATGTTAGATATGTTGGTTATTACTCATTTCCATAAAATAATATTTTTTGTATGAGTATATAAAGCATATGAACAAATAATCGATGTTGTATATCATTTAAGGAAAAAAAAAAACTTAAAATAAACCCTGTCCTTATCGAAATCAACCCCGCTTGAATGAAAGGGGGTCCGATAATGAGTCGACAATGACCACCAACTTTGGCTTTTGCTATTGTTCTGTTGTGACCACCATTCAATAGAATTATTGTTGTTTCTTCATTTTCTTTCTATCTATTTTTCTATTTTCACTTTCGTTTATAGGTTTTGTCTTTCCTAATCCAGTTATGTCATGATTTTCGAAATTCCCAATTGATTTATGTTCTTCATTCGTGTCAATGACCTCTTGTTCTTCTTCTCAAAAAATTTAGTGTTCGAAAATGTAAATTCAGACCAGGAAAGGCGATAAGGTTGCTCAGCCCACTAAATTTTAGTGGTGTAACCCCTTCGCTACCACCACTGCCCCCACCTCTATGAGCTTGATATTTATCGCTCTATTTAAATTTAAGGTTTTTATGAAAAGTATATGAGTTTTGAATTTTGAGTTTTTCAAATGAACTTATAAAAATTTATCTTATATGTTTGAATGCATGATTATTATTCATTAGATGTTCATTAATGTCCTTACATATTTATGGGTTGAAGAAAAAGGTAAGTGAAGAAGAAGAAAAAAAAGGAAAAGATCAAAATACCCTCACGTGAGGGCATTTAATAGAAAGGGACTTGATGACAATCAAAATTCAAAGAATAGAAAATAATTTGTAAATTTTGAAGTTAAAGATTAGTAGCTACTAGTTAGTTAGGGTTTTTATAAGAGAATATAGACAAAAATTGTCATTTACAAACATTTATCTGGGTTTACCAAGTTATATTATCTACCGAATTGATATGACAAAGACCAAAAATTTTACTTGGTAAGAGCGAATGAAATGACCAAAAATCTTACCCCGGTAAGTGATGACGACGACTCTTACCATGGTTAGCGCTTACCAGGTGAATTTATTGCATATGAAACTGATTTGGTGGACTAAAATCTTACCCAATGAGTAAGTGATAGTGTTAAATTTGACTGATAAGCGCTTACCCAGATAAATATTTGATAAACGGCCTTTAGTATAGAAAATCTTCCTACACGATTAGAAAGATGCACCAAGTGTTTATATATAAAGCATCAAATTTTCACAGTAAGTTAATATTTTAACAAATTACAAAATTTCATCAAGACTCAAAGGGCTAATAATTAAAATATTGGAATTTCAGTGTTCACCAAATTTACCCCAGAATCAAAATCAAATTTATTTGACTTCATTCTTAATTTAAAAAACGCAGGGAAATTAATTAAAATACCCAAAAAAATTTCAATTTTGCAAAAATACCCAAAATACCCGCGATGGGGTCCCGCGATCGCGGGATACGCTGACGTGGCACGTATTTTGGGCACAAATGTCCCGCGAAGCCCCTAAACTTTGGCCGCGGTACACTTTTAGTCCCTGCCCGCGATCGCAGCCCGCGATGGCCCGCGATGGGCCAAAATTTACAGTTTTGGTCCCTGAACTTTTCAACTTTTGGTCCCTGAAAATTTACACTTTCAGCCCCTATACTTAGACGAATCTTGATGTTTTTACTGTTTTTTTCCACAATTATTGCAATTTAAAGACCGATTTGTGGTTGAAATTCAATTAAGGGGCTGTTTGGCAGTTACTGGTTTGGTGCAGAATGATTAAGAGGTCAGAATGGTTAAGAGACTTTTATGATATATTGCAAAATGAAATATGGTTGTTTGGTATTTGTTTAGAATGAAATCAGTGTACTGAATGGTTAAAGGTGGCCCAAGATGCTAAATTATTAAGAGGGTTTTGGAACCATTAAGAGACAGACTTTTTTTTTGCCAAACAAGATTCACCTCTGAACGATTCAGAGGTTGCCTCTTAATGGAACCATTAAGAGGTAAACAAACAACCCCTAAATTTGTGATGTATGCATATATGTGTGGTTGTATCTAGAGGTTCCGGTATGAATAAAGTGTTGAAAAAATAACCATTTATATTAGAGATAATCAAATGCTCACATTAAAGTTTTAGTCTTTATTCTCAAAATAAAATAAAACAGAAACTTTATATATATAGACAAATGAAAAACGATAAAGATGTGAACTTTATTGAACCCGGAAAAACGATAACACTTTTGTAATTAAATTTGACGACAAAGATGATTCTATCCTGTAAAGGATATCGATCCTCAATCAACTGATTCACAATCAAATCAAACTTAATTACTTGGTTAAAATAGTTATCTGTAATCCTTTATTTATAGTATTTATTCTTTTGATTAGGCTTAATTATAGGGATATGTATATTGCTCTTTCCGTTGTAAGTTGTATATAAGCACGGCTCTTTGTAATGGAAAATTAATCTTTTCCTCTCAAATTTGTTTGGTATCAGAGCAACAAGCTCTTGGCCCTTTTTCTTGATCTCATATATGTTCCTCTGCTCTAAGAGTTGCCCTGTTTTTTTCTTTCTTCTTCAATATCCCTCTCTGTGTGCATTCTTCTCTCTCTGGCCCTACACCATGTCTAGTCCAAATGAACAATCTGTTATTCCCAACACCAACGAGCCTAATAAACCTCTTACTCTCATCTCCTTCAATAACTCTATCAAACTTACAGCTACAAACTATCTTGCTTGGAAAACACAAATTGAAGCTATTCTCATAGGTTTCGATCTTTACAAATTTATTGATGGTTCCAATCCTTGTCCTCACTCTGTTATCACTTCTGAATCTGCCAGTAAACCTAACCCAATCCCCGTCTACACTACGTGGGTTCGCCAAGACAAACTTCTTTTTGAGGCTCTTGTTGGCACACTCACCCCAACCCTTGTGCCTCTCATATCCCAAGCAAAAACTTCAGAATCTGCGTGGCAAATCTTAGCTTCAACATACGCCAATCCTTCCCGTGGTCACATCAACCAACTGAAAGACCGTCTTAGCCACATTACCAAATCCCCTTCTCAGTCCGTTACCGACTATATGCAAGCCATAAAAGCTTGCACAGATCAACTCTCTCTTCTTGGCAAAACAATCGATCATGAGGACATTATAGAAAAGGTTCTAATGGGGCTTGATTACGATGTCTACAAACCTATTATAGATGCTGTCAATGCTCGTGACACACCTATCCTTTTCGAAGTGCTTCATGAGAAGCTTATTAATCTCGAACTCACTCTCAATAACCAACAAATCTCCTCTAACTCATCCTTTCCCGCCACTGTTCACGCCGCTACCACTCGTTTCCCTTCCCACACCCGTCCTCACACCCGCCATCCTGGACATGGACTCATTCCAACTCCACAATCTGCTCTTTCCTCTCGTCCACCTCGTACCAATTATCAAGGTACTTGTCAGTGGTGTCGTACGAAAGGTCATTTTGCCTCTCAATGTCCCATTTTCAAACAACTATTTCCTCATATTGTTTTCCCATCCACTCAAAACAATGCTACTGGTATGCGTCCTAACCAGCAACCTCGTGTCGTACGAACTGACCAACACCAACCCCAAGCCCATGCTGCTATTGCCTTTCCACCATCGTCCTCTTGGCTACTAGATAGTGGAGCCTCACATCATGTTACTAATGACTTGCACAACCTTGCCTTGCATGCCCCTTATGATGGCACCGAAGAACTCATAATTAGTGATGGATCATCTCTCCCGATCTCTCACACTGGTTCATTCACTCTCTCTACCCCTCTTAAAAATTTTAATTTTCCCAATGTCTAGTATGTACCATCTATATCTCACAATATTATCTCAATCTCACAATTTTGCTTTGATAATAATGTTGTTTTCGAGTTCTTACCGTCTTCTTTTTGTGTAAAGGAGCTCTCTACGAGGAAAATCCTCCTTCAAGGTCCAATTAGAGATGGCGTCTATGAGTGGCATCCCAACCCTCCTGCCGTCTACTCTACCGTAAAAGCTTCGGTGCAAGATTGGCACCATCGTCTAGGCCATCCATCCATCCATCTCCATTCTAAAAGCAATTTCTTCTGCTTTTCCTTTACAAACTCCATGTATTTAACATTTACCATGTCATTCTTGCAATATCAATAAAAGTCACAAGTTTCCCTTCTTTAATTCTACACTTACATCAAATGCTCCCCTTGAATTACTGTAATTCTCTGATGTTTGGACTTCCCCTATTCTATCATTTGACAACTTTAAGTATTATGTCATATTTGTTGATCATTTTACAAAATATATTTGGATTTATCCGTTAAAACGAAAATGAGACACCTCCCAAATTTTCCTTCTATTTAAAGCTCTAGTCGAAAAACACTTCAATCGAAAAATACTCAACATATTCTCTGACAATTGAGGAGAATACCTTAAACTCACCCCTACCCTATCCGCTAATGGAATCTCTCACTTAACTTCTCCCCCTCATACACCAGAACACAATGGTTATGCTGAACGACGACATCGTCACATTGTTGAAACTGGTCTCACTCTTTTCTCTTATGCAAATATGCCTACTACATACTGGCCACTTGCTTTAACCACAGTTGTGTACCTTATCAATCGATTGCCGACCCCAACTCTTGGCACCCTCTCTCCCTATCTCAAATTGTTCCAAAAGCCTCCCAATTACACAAAATTACGTAATTTTGGGTGTCTTTGCTACCCTTGGCTAAGACCATAAACCTCTCACAAACTAGAACCTCACTCTAAGCCATCCATTTTTGTGGGTTACTCGGCCTCCCAAAGTACGTAACATTGTCTTGATCCAGCTACCAACAGGTTATACACCTCTCGCCATGTAAAATTCATTGAAAATGAATTTCCAATCATGTCTCGTCAGCTTATTTCCCCCACTCCCTCACCTGTTAAACTTGATGACAGGTCTCCCATCCTTCTGCCTATTAAGCAACAATCATCATGCACCACTTCACCACATTCTGCCAATACCGCCTCTGATTAGTCTATGGTTCACTCCCCCTCCATATCCATCTCCTCCATCCCCTCCCCCTCCATCTCCTCCTACCTGAACCATTGTAACTCGCCTTCAAAACCAGATTCGGAAACCTAACCCAAAGTACAATTTTCATCTTACTTTGCCTTCTCAACTAAGTGAGCCTCGTAATATTTCCCAAGCTCTGAAAAATCCCCAATGGCGTGAGGCAATGTGTGACGAATTTGCAGCCCTCACTCACAATGGCACATGGTGTCTTGTACCTCCCCATTCCTCTCAAAATATTGTTGGATGTAAATGGGTTTATCGAGTTAAATACAATGTTGATGGTTCAGTCGAACGATTGAAGGCTCGACTTTAGCCAAAGGTTTTCATCAAAGACCTGGTCTCAACTACTCGGAGTCATTAAATCCACCACTCTCAGGCTTATTCTATCTCTTCCTGTGTCTCAAAGATGGTCACTGCGCCAACTTGATATCAATAATGCATTTCTCCAAGGAACTCTTACCGAGGATGTCTTCATGGCCCAGCCTCCTGGATTCATTAACCACTGATACCCCAATCATGTTTGCAAGCTTAAAAAGGCCATTTACGGTCTTAAACAAGCCCCCCGGGCTCGGTATAATGAATTAAAATCCTTCCTTCTAGATTATGGGTTCTTTAACACCATTTCAGACTTCTCTATGTTTCTTTACAAAAATGGATCTATCTCTCTTTATTTATTGGTTTATATCGATGATATTATCATTATCGGCCCGTCCCTTCCGCATCTCACTAAATTCATTTCCGTTCTTTCTGCACGTTTCTCACTCAAGGATTTTGGCCCTCTCTCATACTTCCTTGGCATTGAAGTAGTGCCCACACCTACAGGTTTATTCTTAAATCAAACAAAGTACATTTTGGATATTCTCACTCGTTCTACCATGTTGGGTTCAAAACTAGTAAGCACTCCTATAAACCTTTCTCCATCCATTACCCTCACTGGTGCCCTACCTCTTCCATCAGCCACCGAATATCGATCTCTTGTTGGTGCCCTTCAATATTTCTCTCTTACCAGACCCATTGTTGCCTTTTCAGTCAACAAGTTATCACAATTTATGCATTGCCCGACTAATGATCATTGGAATGCTCTTAAGAGATGTTGGTCCCGAAGGGTTATACAAGTTTGTAGAAGGGGGGGGGGGGGTTGAATATAAACAAAAGATTTTTATCTTTAAATTTGTTTATTGATATAATCAAACAATTTACAATTTGTTGCAGAATAAGATTAAGTATAAAACCTAACCTGAACAAACTAAGAGAGTCACACAGATTTCTTGCACTAGAAAAGATAGAAAGAAGTTAAGAAAATTAAGAGTAATTTTCTAAGGCGCTAAGAGTTCAGATATGAGGGAACGAGCACTTCAAAAATGAAGTAGGGTTTCCATATTTATACTGCATGCATTAAATGCAAGTCAGTACAACTTTACACGTGGCAGCACTTGGTTGGTTGCATGAATTTGACTTTAGCAAACATGCTCTTGGCCGTATGATGAACAGTGTAGTTGGCAGAATGGTTTGTACGATCCTGGACAAAGGGATGTCCTTCTGAAAAATCGTACAAAGGCGTGCAAGGAGATAAGATAAAAGTAACTTGTAGAACAGGCTTCATGATCAGCGATCGCTGAGTTGATCTTTATCAACGAATGATAAAGTTCAGCTCTCGCTGAAGTCTTCTACTTGAAACTTCGTGTGAAATGGACAAGTCTTGTCTTCGCCGATATCCGCATCAGGTCACTAGTAGACTTAGTCACTCGTTCGTCAGCTTGGTCTTCGATTTCAGCTTTGAACTCAGTTATTACGAATCTTGTCTTCAGGGATCATAAGCAAACAATTACATGATGAGCATTCAGCGATCATCAACAAGACTAAACAGGCTCACGTCTCGCTGATGTACAATTATCGCTGAAGTATAATTTAAAGAACACATGTTTCCATCAGCGATACTAAACAGACTTAGTATATTTTCTTAGATGGTGAAACACTGATACATATTTACTTACAATTTTCACTAAGTGATTCTAAAGGTCATCATCAAATCACTGAAGGGTTTGGATCAACAATCTCCCCCTATTTGGTGATGACAAAGCAATAAAAGAAAATTGCTAAGTTAAAAACATAAGGATAAAAAGGACTCATAAATACGTGTCCCATTTACTGTTTTCAGGAATCTTTTTGAGTACCGATGGAGTAAAGTACTTCACTGAAACTTTTCATTACTCCATAAATACAAGATTACAAGGAAAGTTGAAAAATTACAAGTACAGTGAAAAATATTTACAAGTACAAAAAGTTATCAGCTAATAAGATAGAAGAATTACAAGAGATCCTATCAGCTATTCAGGTTCTTCCTTGATAAGAAGTTCAACAAGGGTGTCAGTCTTTGGAATCATCCAGTCAGGGACTTGAGCTCCCTAATCCCTTCTTCATTAGGCTTCACGGTAGATCTGGGTTTCATGAAGGTTCCAAGCCAGGACTGATCACACCAATATAGTAGATCTCTGAGTTGTTCGATTGGAACGATGGGTAACTCAGACCAGCGTTGGAAGCACTTGCGACCAATGTATTCCAGAAAGAAAATGCCAAGGGGTTCACTTACAACTTTTGCAGCTTCGAAATCTACCCCAGGCAGCAGTGATACGTCTAGTCCTGACAGATCAGCATTGGGACCGAGCACTGCTTCACGAGAAAAATCAATACTTGTCTTGTTCCGTATAGTAGGCCATGAAGACGGTGCAACTTTCTTTTTCTTTGAGAGACGTTGGGTTTGATGAAGCGCTGGAGAAGGAGGCAATTCGACTATTGAGGAGACTTGATCAATCAGCCTATTGATGAATTTTTCTACTATCGGCTTATAACTTGATCGAGATCGCTGAATTGCAACCCAAATTTCCAACCATTCATTTAGTCCAAAGTGTTCAACGGCAGAAAGGTAGCAGGTCTTATGATCTCCGTTTTCTCTTATCGTCGTGACTTCTATCACTGAAGCACCTCTGACAGTTTTCCCTTTCAGGTTTACATGTTTGATTCGGCTTGGTAAACTCCTGAAATAGACTTTCTTTTTACACCAGGCCACAGTGGTGTCGCTGACTTGAGCCTTCTTTTTATTTGACTTACCAGCCTTTTAGCAGTTCTTGCTAGACTCTGAGGGGAAATTTTTTCAGCTGACGATCCTTTACTAAACGTTGAGCGATTTAGATAGCAAAGACTTTATTGTTGAGATCGTTCTTCTTTTGTTCAGCTAGGGTCTTTTCAGCTTTAAGACTTTCGGCAATTTCCTTAGGAGTCAAACATTTGAGGTGGTGAGGGACGAATCGCTAACTTTCCAGCTGTTGGATCATAGCTGCTTTTCTTCTGATTTCTTCTTCTTCTGATTTCTTCTTCTTCTGACGGTTGAGGAGGCAGAGAAGGTCTTCTTGGATGTGAAAGCAGCTCTTGTTCTTCATTAGGTTGTTCATCAGTCTCGTTCACAGGGACCGGGATTATTTGTTCTTCAGCTTGGAAAGCTGGGATTATTTGCAGTGAGGGAGCTTCAGCGGTATCCTCAAGTAGGGGAGAGGACTGGCTGAAACAAAAAGATCACTTGAGTTAGATCTTTTGAGGTAGAAAGAGATAGATAAAGAATTTGGCTAAGTGTTTAGAGGTTTTAGGAGATGAAGGATAGAAGTGGAGAAGGGATAGAGGATAGAAGCAATGTAAGGAAAGAGAAGGTAGTTTACCTAGCAAGGTGGCTTCCTAAGGAGGATAGTCAAGTTGCCTTTAGTGGAAAGGCCCTTTTGCTTGCCATGTTGAGCCTTCTTTGCTGGAGACTTTTGAGTCGTCTCCCTTGCTTCATTTATAGAGACCCCTTTTTAAGCAGGGACCTTGATGGTTGTTGGCTGAAACCAGTAGCCATCTTCATCATCATCTTCATCATCATCCTTGGGATCATGATGAGTTGAAGTTTCGTCTTCATCAATTTCCACATCTTCTTCCTCTTATTTGTCTTCCTCATTAGTGAGGTCTATTCTTTGAGGAGAGAGGGTCTTCGCCTTTCTCCCCCTCAGAATGAGAGGGTTCTTCAGCGGTTCCTTCCGGATTGTCATCCTACCCCTCAACATTTAGAGGGAGGCCTTCATCGTCTTCATCGTTCTTCTCCCCCTCTCCATCTAAATGGGGGGAGGTAGTAGTGTCAGCAGCAGCAACAGCGTCTTCAAGGACCCTGTCTTCTTGGCCAGGGTTACCAAAAGCTGAGGCCATTAACTTCTCAACGTTGTCCATCCTGTCTTCTAGGCCAGGAAGGAGAGAAGTAGCCTTGATGACGAAGTCCGCTATCATCCCAAGTAGGTTTTGGTCATGCTGACTGAAAAAGGAGACATGGACGGTAGGGGCTTCCATTCTTTCGAGAATCTTGGTGAGCAGCGAATTGGATTCAGCGACCTTGAAGGAAAGGCTGCTCACCTCACCTTAGAGGTTTGAGACAGTGGTGTTCAGGGTACCAACTTCACCGCCGAGACTGGTGAAATGGGAGGAGAGGTTGGTGTAGTCACCGAAGATGGTGGTGACCTCTGATTTTAGAGCCTAGAGTGTTGTAGTGTTGTTATTGAGGGCGAGCTCCATGTTCTTCACTCCCCCTTTTAGAGATGAAATATCAACAGAAGTTGTTTTCTCTACGAGGGAAGTGGTGACGTTCTTTAGCATCACCCCAACGTCATGAATCGCTGAGGTGTTTGTTTTCAGGGTCGTGGACAATTGATCCACTTTCGTAGTGACATCCTTGAAGGAATCACTGATGGTGCCCAAGTTAGGACCTGAAACAGAGAACAACTTATGAGCAAAGGAAAGCCCAGAAGAAGTTGGTGATTTAGAGGGGATTAAGGACATGTTTTAGACACCTGTAGGGTTGGAGAAGGCAGTGAAGTCGCGGTTTCCTCCATAATATTCCAGGCCGTCCTCAAATGAACGAGCAGGAATAGTTGTAGAAGAGCCTACAGGTCCTGTAGAATTTCGCCATATCACGTTTTGTAGCATCTCGGTGCTTGTATCCATCAGCGAGAACGCTGGAACAGTGGGATCAGTTGTGATGGCCAAGGGAGTAGAAAAAGCGGAGGCTGAGAAGATTGTTGTTGTAGCAGGTTCATTATTGGTGTCGCTGAGAGAGACCTCCGCAGTGCTTTGAGGCACTGAGGATGTTGGGGAATGTACCAGAAAAGTTTTAGAGAACTGAGGCTCTGAAATGGTCAGGGGGATGGTTGTAGCAGGTGTGGAGGAGCGTTCCACGAAAATATCAAGTGTTGCCCGTGAAGAGGCAATCACTGAGTCTTGAGCATGGGAAGGCTTAGGTTTCTCCTTGGAGGTCTTCTTGGACTTATGGGTGCCAAGGGGGTGTCAGATTGTTTCCTCTTTATAGATGAGGTGGTGGTTGCAGCTTGGGTGCGAGCGGTGGGTTTCGCCGCTGAAGTCGCTGCAGAAGATGAAGAAGTGCGGAAAAGAGAGAGTAGAGTAGAAAGACTTACCTCGTCTGGGATTGGTTTAAAATCGAGAACCTTAGGGCCGACCTGCAAGAGTTTGTAGTCTCCCTGCTTAGGATAGTTGCTTCCAAGCATCATCTGAAGAATGGCAGAAAGGAATCGTGGGTAGGGAACGGTCATGGAACGATCAGGCTTCTCGATCTTTTCCATCAAGTCTTCGAAGATTATGCGAGCGTAATCAACTTTCAGGCCTTTTAGGAGATAGTAGGCCATTAACACCTGAGTTTTGGCGGCCTGGTCAGTGGAGCCGACTTTGGCAGTCATGCAGCTAATGATGTGGGCAAAGATGAAGTTGAGTTCGGATGGCATCTTGGCCTTGAGGATTTTAGTCAGCTTCTTGTCATCCTCATCAGTTCTCATCTTGTCCCATGAAATATTTCATGAGATCAAGGAATGCGATCAATTATTTCTCGCCTTCAGGGGTGTTAGGGTCAATGAAAGGGACAAATGGGTGTCCAGGGAGGTTCAGCGCTGAGCGGATCGCTGTAGGAGAGATAGTGTCGTGTCCAAGTTCAGTTTGGAAACTAATTACAGAGTATGGCTTTCCGGTTTTCTTGGAGGTTTCAGTGGCACGCTCAGCAGTGTACCAAAATTGCTGAAGGAGGTGGCGGTGTGCAGGAGGAGCGATTGTCATGGCATTTGAGAGTGGACAGGTCTTCAAAAAGTTCACAGCTTCAGTGAGATGGGGGTTGGGTTTCTTTTTGTGAAATTCTAGCAAGGCTAGAGAGTTGTTGGTGGCTAGGATGATTTGTTGGAGTTCACCCTTCATGTTATCAGACTTGATCATGGTTGCCATTTCTGAACAAGTAATCAACAACAGAAAAAGATGTAGAAACTTCTTAAAATGGAAAAATAATTCCAAAAATATGGGTTTTGAAGGTTTAGGGTTTTTACAATTTCCTTTTTAGGGAAGAAAAAGTAAAATGTGGGTTTTCTAGTTTTGAAACAGATTAAAAACTAGGGAAAGAGAATGTTTTCCAGTTTCCTTTTAAGGAAAGGGATTCTGGAAAAACGTATGAATTTTTTAAGTTTAAGATTTTAATTATAAACTCAAAAGAGAAACTATGTTTCAAGTTTCGGTTCATAAAGTCATGAAGAAGATGATTTTATGCAATAAAGACATTTGTTTGTGTTAGAACTTAGATAAACGAATTGATATTCGTAACACACAATATAGAATCAAATGGAAATACTGAATTTATTTATATGTATATATATTCGTAATTTACATATAAACAGAAATTACATAATCAAAGATTCAAGATAAGATGACTAACTCGACTTTCTTGATTACGATCTTTAAGAAGAACGTTGTTTGGATTGAGGCCTGCAAAGCAGTGTCCTTATATAGAAATTCGTCCCTCTTACCGTAGAGAATGGACGTCTATCTAGAGGATACAACAATCCGTTCAAGAAGTAAAATCTCGAACCGGACAAATCAAACTATACTTCCATCTTGAAGAACATGTAGAACTTGGAGAGAATTTGAGATAATCTTTTGTGTGTGTGTGTGTGTTTAATCTGCCAAAAAACGAAACATAAATGGGTATATATAGGTTTCAGAAACAACAGACTTGCAACTGCCACAAACTGACGAAATCAGAGACACGCGCGGTTTAGTGCGCGACATGTAAGCCACGGGACAAACCGCGTAGTACTCTATTTGTCGAAACCTTCCAGCGGGATACGCGACTTTTTGCGCGGTTTGTATACCGCGTGGTATATCGGGTAAGTCCCTGTTTCTGCAAAAATTTAAGTTGCGTAAAAATTCGTGTAACGCACTGTTTACCCATTTCTCGTTCAAGTCAAGAGACCCCAAGAGCCCCAAGGCCTAAGGCCCATCTTTGACTTTAAATATGTCTTTGGCACAACTTACTAGTTAGCCAATTTATTAAGAGGTAGGGTACTCTTAATATAAAGCTATCTAGATTCTCTCTTTTGGTCTATGTGGGACAAGCAAATCCCAACAATACCCCACATTTTCTATTCAAACTCTAACAATACCCCACATTTGAATAGAAAATAAGATATTCTCAAAGTATTTATTGTTCTTATTTAGGA
This sequence comes from Saussurea involucrata, assembly GCA_033807775.1. Classification (NCBI taxonomy): domain Eukaryota; kingdom Viridiplantae; phylum Streptophyta; class Magnoliopsida; order Asterales; family Asteraceae; genus Saussurea; species Saussurea involucrata. The sequence goes on from CM066313.1 coordinate 16,598,362, forward strand.
AATAAACATGAAATGCATCAGAAAAGGTGTCTTGGTGACTTGAACCATTTGTAGTGAGTATTCATCGGACCTACTTTGTGGGTAGTGACGAAGAGTCTTGAACTAACCACGTTTTGTAGTAAGTCTAGTCAACGAATATCACACAAATCATGTTTATGCATAGTTGACTCTTACCGTTGTGTTCATTTCGGTCGTGAACAATCCTTCTTCATGAGAATTTTAGAAGACGTAGCCATATCCGTCTTCAAAGATGCGACCCCACATCAATCTCATATAGGTAATACTGATCAAGAACATTTCGTAGTGTTCCACCAACAAGCTATCAGTATTATTAAGAATAAGAATTCAACCCTTAAATCATCAACGGAAAATACACTAAAATAAACATCATAGGAATAGGCGTACATGTGTATTCGGGCTTGAGTTTTCCTCAACTAGTTGTCCTATTGAACCTAGACCATGGGATCTCCAATGTTGCTAGGTTAGGTTTTCGCCGAGTAGAACTCATTGAATTGGCTTTAAGCCCATTCCCCTCGATGTATAAGAGACTTGTTCTCTATTAAGGCCTTTTGTCAAAGGATCTGCGATATTTTCCTTTGACTTTACATAATCGATGGAAATTATTCCATTCTTGAGCAAGTCTCGTATCGTTTTGTGGCGACGCCTGATATGTCTCGATTTGCCGTTATAAATTTGATTCTTTGCTCTTGTAAGAGCAGCCATACTATCACAATGTATGCAAACGGCGGTAACAAGCTTAGGCCACAAGGGAATACCCTCTAGGATGCTTTTAAGCCATTCTTCCTCTTCGGCAGCTTTATCTAAGGCTACGAATTCGGCTTCCATGGTTGACCGTGTATTCACGGTTTGCTTTGAAGATTTCCAAGATATGGCTGCATCACCAAGTGTAAACACATAGCCACTTGTGGATTTACTTTCAGAATGATTGGAAATCCAGTTTGCATCACAATATCCTTCTAGTACGGGAGGATATTTGGTATAGTATAACCCATAGTTCATTGTGTATTTGAGATATCGAAGCACTCTTATAAGTGCATACCAATGATCCTTACTTGGGTTATGTGAGTATCGACTAAGTCTACTCACGGTATATGCTAGATCCGGTATTGTACAATTCATAATGTACATCAAACTTCCAAGCACTTGAGTGTATTCCAATTGAGATACACTCTCTCCTTGATTCTTCTTAAGTTGGCTTGAAGGATCAAAAGGAGTGACTACCGGTCTATCATCATAGTGACCAAATTTCCTAAGAACTTTCTCAACATAGTGAGATTGAGTCAGAATGTAACCGTTAGGATCTATTTGGATCTTAATCCCAAGAATTACATCGGCTACTCCAAGATCCTTCATGTCAAACGAGGAGTGCAACATCTTCTTGGTTTGATTGATTACATCCAAGTTGGTCCCCATGATTAGCATATCATCCACATATAGACATATTATGACACATGCGTTCTTGCATTGTTTCACATATACGCATTTGTCACACTCATTAATTTGGAAACCATTTGTTAGAAGAGTGTTATCAAACTTCTCATGCCATTGCTTTGGGGCTTGTTTGAGTCCATATAAAGACTTAACAATTTTGCATACTTTGTTCTCTTGGCCTCTTTCAACAAAACCTTCTGGTTGTTGCATATAAATTTCTTCATCTAATTCACCATTTAAGAAAGCAGTTTTCACATCCATTTGATGTATTTGTAGGTTGTGAATTGTTGCTATAGCCATCAATGTCCTAATGGACGTGATTCGTGTTACCGGTGAATAGGTGTCAAAGAAATCTTGACCTTCCTTTTGGCGGTAACCTTTGGCAACTAATCGAGCTTTATATTTCTCTATAGTGCCATCAGGTCTTAGTTTCCGCTTGAAGATCCATTTATGGCCAATTACCTTGTGACCCGGTGGTAAATCTACCAATCTCCATGTGTTATTTTGAACAATGGAGTCTATATCACCTTGAATAACCTCTTTCCAATAAGGTGCCTCCGATGAATCCATGGCGGCTTTATAGGATTGAGGATCTTCATCGACAATGAATGTCATGAAGTCGGGTCCAAAGTCTTTAGCAATCTTTCCCCTTTTACTTCTTCTAGGCTCCAAGTTTTCTTCTTGAGCCTTTGATGTACCCTCTTCATTTGGTTTCTCAACACTATCGGTGTTTTCTACTTCACATACTCTCTTCCTTGGATTAGAGATTTCTTTCCCTTTATCCTTGTAAGGAAATATGTGTTCAAAGAATTCAGCCTCAATTGATTCCATAATTGTGTTGTTGTGGATATCTTCATTGTTTGACTTATAGACCAGAAATCTATAAGCAGCACTATTACTTGTCGGACCAAGATATATACAATCAATGGTCTTTGGTCCAAGTTTTGTCCTTTTGGGTAAAGGTACTTGAACCTTTGCAAGGCAACCCCACACTTTCATCATTTTTTAGGAAGGAAGTTTTCCTTTCCATAGTTCATAGGGAGATTTATCGCTCTTTTTATGAGGAATTCTATTAAGTATCATGTTAGCAGTTAAGCATGCTTCACCCCACAAGCTATGTGGTGCTCCCGAAGTAATCAACATTGAATTAATCATGTTTTTCAATGTTCTATTTTTCCTTTCGGCTACTCCATTTTGTTGTGGAGTATAGGGAGCCGTGGTTTGGTGAACTATGCCATGATGAGAACAAAATTCTGCAAAGTCCTTAGACTCATACTCTCCTCCTCTATCGGATCTCATAATTTTTATTCTTTTATCAAGTTGGTTTTCAACTTCAGCCTTGTATGTCTTAAACATATTCAAAGCTTCATCTTTGGTATGTATTAGGTATACATAACAATATTTACTGCAATCATCAATAAATGATACATAATAGTTCTTTCCTCCACGTGTGGGTGTGGCTTTATAATCACATAAATCGTTGTGGATTAGTCCAAGTACTTGATTAGACTTTTCAACAGATTTGTGTGGATGGCTTGAATATTTAGATTCAACACATACCTCACATTTTGTCTTGTTATCCATGGAACACTTGGGTAATAACCCAAGTTTTGTCATCCTTTGTAAGGATCGGAAGTTAACATGTCCTAGACGGGAATGCCATAAGGAAGAAGAGTCAAGCATGTACATAGAAGCAGAGCTAGGGCCTGCAGTTTTATTGTTATTTACAGTATTTACGTCATCATTGTTTATTACACTCAGTTTAAAGAGCCCCTCATTTAGGTAGCCCTTGCCAACATACATCCCACCCTTAGTAATCACAAATTTATCAGATTCAAACACCATCTTGAATCCTTTGTTACTAAGTGTGGGTCCAGAAATCAAGTTATTTGTAATAGCCGGTACATGCAAGACATTGGTGAGCACAAGTTCCTTCCCCGATGTAAGCTTGAGGTTCACCTTCCCCTTCCCTTCAACTTTTGCGGTCGTGGCATTACCCATATACATGGGTTCTTCATCTTCAACCTTTTGGTAAGTAGCAAACATGTTCTTGGAGTTGCAAATATGTTTGGTGGCACCGGTATCAACCCACCAATCTGTCACGTTTGTAACCATAAAAGCCTCAATTACTCCAACGAATTGATTTGGATCATTGACGACGTTGGCTTGATGGGGGTTTCCACCGACACCTCCTCCTCCGGCACCTCCTCCTCCGGGGCCACCGTGGTCTCTTCTATGGCGGCAATCCTTTGCTCGATGCCCCGACTTTCCGCATACCCAACAACTCATCACACGCTTCTTGAAAGGCTTTCGTTGTACGGACTGTGGGTTTGAAGCATTGAGGTTATGCTTGAAACCCGTGGCCTTTCCCTTTCCTTTTTGGAATTTTGTCCTTGATGAGTTACCGATGACCATGTTTGCATTTGGTTCCAACGAGGCAGCATCCGCCTTCTCGTTCATCTGGTTGTCCTCCTCCACCCGCAATTTGAGTATCAATTGCTCAAAACTCATATCCTCAGACAAATGTTTAAGATAGAGTTTAAAATTTTTCCAGGATGGAGGTAACTTGTCAATTATTGAACCAACAACAAAATTAGAGTTGATGCCCATACCTTCGACTTCCAATTCATGGATCAAGATTTGCATTTCTTCTACTTGTTTCACGACCGGTTTGGAATCCGTCATCTTAAAGTTCAGGAATTTGCCCACGACAAATCGTTTGGAACAAGCGACTTCCGTCTTGTACTTTGATTCCAACGACTCCCAAATTTCTCTCGCCGTAGTGAAGGATGAATAGATGTCATAAAGACCATCATCCAAACCGTTAAGAATATAATTCCGACAATTATATTCGTTCGCGTTCCAATTATCAAAGGATCGTTGGAACATAGCCATTTCAATTTGGGATGGGGCGTTTTCTCCCTCTCCAACCGGCGGTGTCGGTGCTTGACCTGTAAGCTCGTTCGACACTTTCAACGTTGTCAAGTAGAAGAGCATTTTTTGTTGCCATCTTCTGAAATCGGAACCCTTGAATTTTTCGGGTTTCTCCACATGCGATTTCAACAAGGAAGATTTATCCATCGCCAACGAAATTTCTGTCTAAGATTGTTAGAACTTAGATAAACGAATTGATATTCGTAACACACAATATAGAATCAAATGGAAATACTGAATTTATTTATATGTATATATATTCGTAATTTACATATAAACATAAATTACATAATCAAAGATTCAAGATAAGATGACTAACTCGACTTTCTTGATTACGAACTTGAAGAAGAACGTTGTTTGGATTGAGGCCTGCAAAGCAGTGTCCTTAGACAGAAATTCGTCCCTCGTGTCGTAGAGAATGGACGTCTATCTAGAGGATACAACAATCCGTTCAAGAAGTGAAATCTCGAACCCAACGAATCAAACTATACTTCCATCTTGAAGAACAGTGAAGAACTTAGAGAGAGTTTGAGAGAATCTTTTGTGTGTGTGTGTTTTTAATCTGCCAAAAAACGAAACACAAATGGGTATATATAGGTTTCAGAAACAACAGACTTGCAACTGCCACAAACTGACAAAATCAGAGACACGCGCGGTTTAGTGCGCGACATGTAAGCCGCGGGACAAACCGCGTAGTACTCTGTTTGTCGAAACCTTCCAGCGGGATACGCGACTTGTTGCGCGGTTTGTATACCGCGTGGTATACCGCGTAAGTCCCTGTTTCTGCAAAAATTTAAGTTGCGTAAAAATTCGTGTAACGCACTGTTTACCCATTTCTTGTTCAAGTCAAGAGACCCCAAGAGCCCCAAGTCCCAAGGCCCATCTTTGACTTTAAATATGTCTTTGGCACAACTTACTAGTTAGCAAATTTATTAAGAGGTAGGGTACTCTTAATATAAAGCTATCTAGATTCTCTCTTTTGGTCTATGTGGGACAAGCAAATCCCAACAGTTTGATCTTTGTAAACAAAAGAATGTGGATCAAAACAAGTTTTAAGAAGAGTAAAAGTAGAAAAAGGATGAAAATGTAAACCTTTGGTTGAAGATTTGAAGATTCGAGTAGCAGGTTTCAAAATTTTCAAGAACACACAATGCTTAAGGCAATCCTTGCTTGAGAGATTTTAGTGCGCGTAAAAGGTAAAAATATAAACCCGAGGTGTTTATATAGTGAGAGTAGAGAGAGAAAGTGATGAGTGGGAGAAACACTCATCATGACACGTGACACGTCCCACGAAGCTTATAGGGCAAGAATTCAAACGAACGAACGTGTCAGACGAAAAGTCGTGCCAGGGGTTATCCATTTTGATGACGTCATAGTCAGAAACGTCTTTTCATTTGAAAAATGTTTCCCTGATAGGTTTTAAAAAAATATCAGAGATAATTTGTAAAATAAAGAGTCACTGATTAAGAAAGATCAACGATGAGTTTTGTTCTTTCAAAAGAATCGCTGAAGAAAAGGTTATGTGATCAATTTAGTTTTGAAAACAACATACTGAAGTAAACTTCAGCGAATAGAAAAAGAAAAACATACCTTGATTTCAGCGGATCATTTTGTTCATAGATTAGATCATAAATAAGGAGATAAAATTTATTTTATCACTGACTTAATGCGTGACCACTGAATCTTCAAGGTTCAGCATGCCAAGCTCGCTGATGAGAAAGTTGAATCATGTCTCATCAAGAGGTTTGGTAAAAAGATCAGCTAACTGAAAGTCAGTAGGGATAAAGTGAAGTTATATATCACCATTCATCACATGATCTCTGATAAAGTGATACCTGATCTCGATCTGTTTGGTCTTTGAGTGTAGCACTGGATTATTGGCTATAGCGATGGCACTAGTGCTGTCGCAATAAATTGGAATTTTGGAGAGCTGAAGGTCGTAGTCTAATAGCTGATTTTTCATCCATAAGACTTAAGCACAACAGCTTCCAGCAGCTACATACTCAGCTTCAGCGGTAGAAGTGGACACTGAACTTTGTTTCTTGCTTGTCCAACTTACCAGCTTTCCACCAAGGAGTTGACAGCCTCTTGTGGTGCTTTTTCTATCCAGCTTGCAACCTGCAAAGTCACTATCTGAATAGGAAGTTAGATCGAACCCTGAGTCTTTGGGATACCAAAGACCTAGGTTGGGGGTACCCTTTAGATATCTGAAGATTCGCTTTACACTGATCAGATGTAATTCTTTGGGTTCAGACTGATATCGTGCGCAAATACATGTAGCATACATAATATCAAGACGACTCGCAGTTAGATAAAGAAGAGAGTCGATCATCCCTCGATAGGCAGTGACATTAACAGGCTTCCCTGAAGGATCTTTGTTAAGTGTCAGAGGAGGTGTCATAGGGCTTTTATTAGATGGGCTTTGAGTTAAATCAAATTTTTTCAGCGTATCTTTAACATACTTACCTTGGTGAATGAACGTGCCCTTATCATTTTGCTTGATTTGGAGTCCAAGGAAGTAAGCCAGCTCTACCATCATACTCATTTTGTATTCAGATTTCATTCTTTCAGCGAATCGAGTACATAGAGATGGGTTAGTAGAACCAAATATAATAACATCGACATATATTTGAACAAGAATGATATATCTTTTTACTTTCCTGAAAAATTGAGTGTTATCGATTTTACCACGCTCAAAATTTTCAATAAGGAGAAAAGAGGATAGAGTGTCATACCATGCGCGAGGTGCTTGTTTTAGACCATAAAGTGCCTTATCTAGTTTATAAACATAACCTGGATGATTAGGATCGGCGAATCCTGGAGGTTGTTTAACATTGACTTCTTTATTCAGCTTTCCATTTAGGAACGCTGACTTGACATCCATTTGAAAAACTTTGAAGTCTCTGTGAACTGCATATGCTAGAAATAGACGAATAGCTTCGAGTCTTGCCGTTGGGGAAAACGTTTCATCGTAGTCTATACCTTCCTATTGTATGTATCCCTGAGTAACTAGACGAGCCTTGTTGCGGGTTACAGTTCCATGTTCATCTAACTTGTTTCGATAGACCCACTTAGTGCGTATCACTGACTTGTTAGATGGTATGGGAACAAGATTCCAAACTTTGTTTCTTTCGAATTCTATCAGTTCTTCTTGCATAGCACTGACCCAGTTTGGATCTCTGAGGGCATCATCAACTTTCTATGGTTCAATCAGCGAAATAAAATTAACATATGAACAAATTTTACCTGAACTTCGTCGAGTCTGAACACCTGCGTTTGGATCACCAAGAATTTGATCAATGGGGTGATTCATAGTCCATCGCCGAGCAGAAGCATGAGCAGCTGGCTCAGATGGAATTTCTGGAGGAGCTTAAGAAGAAGCTTCAGTGATTTCAGGTAATTCAGGCAAGATAAGCTGAAGTCCAGATAGAGGTTCATTTGCTGATTGTTGAGAAGTCGATGGATTATTAGAGGTTGATGGTTCAGAGGTAGGCACAGTGTTAATGGGAATAGCTGAAACCCAAGAGGATGATTCACCTTCACTTGACTGCATGCTGGGAATGATGACAGGATCATCATCAGCGGTAGGGTTGTTGATCTGAGGGTCAGGGTTAGGAATAGCTTCTGAATCCCCAAAATGAGAAAACATCCACTGAGTAAGTTCTTCGTTACTAGCAGTTGGTTTGGAGTTCGCTGAACGGGATTCATCAAAGGTGACATGAATGGTTTCTTCTACAGTTTGTCTTCTCTTATTGAAGACTCTGAAGGCTTTGGACACTGAAACGTATCCAAGGAAAATTCCAGCGTCAGCTTTGGGGTCGAACTTTCCAAGAGAATCCCTGTTGTTTAAAATGAAACATTGACAACCAAAGATGTGGAGAAAGTTGATAGATGGCTTTCTTCCATGGAAAAGTTCATAGGCAGTTTTCTTGAATCTTTTAACAATCAGAGACCTATTTTGAGTAAAACAGACAGTGTTGACAGCTTCTGCCCAGAATTGAGTAGGTAGATGAGAATCACTGAGCATTGATCTGGCAGCTTCAATGATCGTTCTATTTCTTCTTTCAGCGACGTCGTTCTGCTGAGGAGTTCTTACTGCAGAGAAGTTGTGAGAAATGCCCTTGCTCTTAAAGAAGTTATCAAGGGAACTGTTTTTTAATTCAGTCCAATGATCACCCTTAATTAAGCGAACAATCATATTGTTTAGGTCTTCCATTTTCCTGAAAAATGAGATGAGTTCTTCTGAGGTGTCACTCTTAGCACGGAGGAACATTACCCAGGTATAGCGAGAGAATTCATCTACTATGACCAGTGTGTATTTCTTTCCAGTGATGGATTGAATGTTGACAGGGCCAAACAAATCCATGTGGAGAAGCTGAAGAGGAGATGTCACTGAAGAAACTTGCTTGCTCTTGAAACTTGCTTTCGTTTGTTTTCCTTTCTCACACGCTGAACAGAGAGATTCCTTAACGTATGAGTGTTGCGGCAAGCCAGTGACCAACTCTTTTGAAGAAAGAGTATTCAGCGTCTTGAAGTTAAGATGAGAGAGCCTCTTATGCCAAAGCCAGTTGACATCAGCTGAGTCCTTAGAAAGAAAACAAGCATTCTTAGTGGTTGTTGAGTCCATGTTTATGACGTAAACATTTTCCAAACGGTATCCACTGAGAGCGATTTTCTCTTTCTGATCAGTGACAAAGCATGCTTCTTTAGTAAAGCAAACTTTGTAGTCCATGTCACATAGCTGACTGATGCTAAGAAGATTGTGCTTCAGTCCTTCAACATATGCGACTTATCTGAAGGTGGTAGTACCATTGGAAAGTACAACAAACCCTCAGGTATATCCTTTGCCATTTTCACCAAAGGTCACTGAGGGACCTTTCTCTTCCTTATAATCAGTGAGCAGGTTTCTTCTACCAGTCATGTGTCGAGAACATCCACTATCGAGATACCAGATGCCCTTCAAGATCTGCAAACAAAGGAAGACTAGTTTGGAATAGGCACCCACACTACGATGGGTCCACACTTTCACTGGTAGAGGACGTGGAAGGATCATCGGTCTTCACAGCATTTGAAGACTCAGCGTCAGTGACGTTCTTCACTTTGGTTAATTTCTTAACCTCAATGGTAGTTTTCACCTTGGCTTGATTTCCACCAGGGATTTTTTCTTTGCCTTGGGGGCATTGATCTTCACCTTAGCTAATTTCTCAGCTTTGGTGGATGTAGGGCATTTGCTAGCAATGTGATCGGTAAGTCCACAGTGATAACATTTCCTATAGCTAAAAGTAGCTTTAGGACCATAGGCATACTTATTTGATAATTTCAAATGGGTCGGGCCTGCACCAAGAATACCTTTGGCATCATATATCGGAGGAACTATAGGTTCTTCAGATTTCTTGCCAGTGACATCCACTCTGATTTTAGGAGTAGATCGCTGAACATATTCAGGGATCTTATTCTTAGAAGTAGAGGGATGGCTACCTGAAGGTTTTGAAGCTTTCAGCTTTGGTACATTGGAAACCTTATGAGGTTTTTGAAATATTATTTTTTCTTTACCTTTAAGTTTAGGGCTTAAGGTAGAGTTATTCTCAGGGATGGGAGTTTTAGAAGAAGAAGAGCACTGAGATAAAGAAGTGTTAGGGATAGAAGACACGAACATTCCAAATTTAAGCATGGAACGATAAGTGGTTGGTTCTTCAGCATCAGCTTTGTAACCAAGACCACTTTTGTCTTTAGCAAGGATCTGAGCACTTAGTATCTCAGTGATCTTTGTTGAAGATTTATACCATCCTTCAACGGTTTCTTTCTCTGCTTTCAGCTCAGCGATAACTTTTTCACGCTCGATGCTGACAACTTGATTTACGTAGACCTGGTATTTCAACTTTTCTTCTAGTTTTGAAAGCTCTTGTATTTTCAAGTGACGGTTTTTAAGCTGTTCAGTTAAATCTTGATTTTGATGTTAATCTTTGATCTTGCCATTCATGGCATCATATAAATCAACAGTCAACACATCGATAGCACGAATTTATCAGCCTCAGTGAGAGCAGGAGAAGGAGAAGGAGAAAGAGATACATGAGAGGTAGAAGCAGAAGTAGAGGGAATTTCAACATATTCTTCCCCCTCTTCTTTGATATTGGCCATGAGGCAGAGATTGGCCTCATCTTCTTCATTGGAATCTGATTCTTCATCAGACTCAACCCAGTCGTGTTCTTCAGTGAACAAACCTTTACCTTTCTTTTTGAAGCTTTTCAGTTACTCGTATTTTTCTTTAAGCTCTTGGTATTTGTCATCTTTACTCCTAGGAGTAAAGGATTTCTTGTGGGAAGAAGAAGGTTTGAATGCTTTCTTTGACCTGCATTCACTCGCAAAGTGTCCTACTTTGTCACAGTTAAAGCAGGTAGCAGTAGTCTTATTAACAGGAGTAGATTTTGGTTTGTCAGTGAGGGAAAGAGTTTTATTTCTTCTGAAGTTACTCTTTCTGGCGAATCTCCTGAAAGAATTTTTCAGGAGTGCCAGAGATTCATCAAGGTCTGAAGGACCAGCTTCTGATGAATCGTCAAAGTTAGATTCCATTTCAGTGATCGTGACAGTTGATCGCTGAGTGGGCGTTAACTCTGAGGAGAATAAAGCAACAGGTGTGCTTTTGGAATCTTTTACAAGATTCTTCTTAAGAAGACACGACTGCTCATGATTGAGCATAGTGCCAAATAAGGTAGAGAGGGTCATGAATTTTAGATCCTTTGAGAGTTTGAGACACATGGTATAGGTGTCCCAACTTTCAGGTAGACATTCCAAGAACTTTGTCAGGATCTCGGAATTAGTGTAGGTCTTACCAGCAGTTTTTAAGTCAATAATTAAACAGTTGAAACGTTGGTGAACTTCAGAAGAGTTTCATTCTTACCACAGATGAAACTTTCGTATTGTCTTACCAGGTTAATTCTCTTGGATTCCTATACATCAGCTGTATCTTCATATTGAACACATATAGTGTCCCACATGGCTTTTAAGCTCTTTAGATTCATGACGGAATGGTAGACTTCGTCAGGAAGAGACATAGAGATGATGGATCTGGCCTTAGTGTCGATGGCCACAGTCTTCTTGTCTTCTTCAGTCAATTGAGAAACTTCTTTGATGATAGTTTGCTCAGGAACTGCGGGAGTGGTAGCAGTGGCTGGAACAGGACCTTGGACCATATGAGGAACAAAGGGTCTATTCTCCACATAGTAAGGTATAGAAGGATCTACACTTTCTAGAAAGAGCATCATTCAGTTCTTTCAAAGATTGAAGTTATCTTTGCTAAAACGTGGTTGTTTGGCAAGAGAGCCATTATCTATGTAATTTGTGTTTGAAGGATTTACCATATTGAGAGATGGTAAGGAAGAGATAGTATAAGCAAGATCTTGTTTATAGGATTAAACAATCTGCTCTTATACCACTTGTTGGTCCCGAAGGGTTATACAAGTTTGTTGAAGGGGTGGTTGAATACAAACACAAGATTTTTATCTTTAAAATTGTTTGTTGACATAATCAAACAAATTACAGTTTGTTGCGGAATAAGATTAAGTATAAAACCTAACCTAAACAAACTAAGAGAATCACACAGATTTCTTGCACTAGAAAAGATAGAACGAAGTTAAGAAAATTAAGAGAAATTTTCTAAGGCGCTAAGAGTTCAGATATGAGGGAACGAGCACTTCAAAAATGAAGTAGGGTTTCCATATTTATACTGCATGCATTAAATGCAAGTCAATACAACATTACACGTGGCAGCACTTGGTTGGTTGCATGAATTTGACTTTAGCAAACATGCTCTTGGCCGCATGATGAACAGTGTAGTTGGCAGAATGGTTTGTACGATCCTGGACAAATGGATGTCCTTCTGACAAATCGTACAAAGGCGTACAAGGAGATAAGACAAAAGTAACTTGTAGAACAGGCTTCATGATCAGCGATCGCTGAGTTGATCTTTATCAGCGAATGATAAAGTTCAGCTCTCGCTGAAGTCTTCTACTTAAAACTTCCCGTGAAATGGACAAGTCTTGTCTTCGTTGATATCCGCATCAGGTCACTAGTAGACTTAGTCACTCGTTCGTCGGCTTGGTCTTCGATTTCAGCTTTGAACTCAGTTATCGTGAATCTTGTCTTCAGGGATCATAAGCAAACAATTACATGATGAGCATTCAGCGATCATCAGCAATACTAAACAGGCTCAGGTCTCGCTGATGTACAGTTATCGTTGAAGTATAATTTAAAGAACACATGTTTCCATCAGCAATACTAAACAGACTTAGTATATTTTCTTAGATGGTGAAACACTGATACATATTGTTTACTTACAATTTTCACTAAGTGATTCTAAGGGTCATCATCAAATCACTGAAGGGTTTGGATCAACAAGAGATTACTTCGCTATCTAAATGGTTCTGCTCATCATGGTCTCATGCTTTATTGCAATTCACCATTGCAACTACATGCATTTGCTGATGCAGTTTGGGGCGGTGACAAAGATCAATATACTTCAACTACATGTTATATTGTGTATCTTGGTCGAAATCCCATTTCTTGGAGTTCGAAGAAGCAACGAGTTCTGGCTCATTCATCAACTGAGGCTGAATTTAGAGCAGTAGTAGATACTACTGCAGAGGTCATATGGCTAAATTCCTTGTTATTTGAACTTGGGTATACTTCCCTGCCACAACCACCCATTTACTGTGATAATCTAGGAGTCGCAAACTACTCGGCCAACCCGATTTTCCACTCAAGGATGAAGCATCTTGCATTAAATTTCCATTTTCTCTGTAAGCAAGTTCATTTGGGCTCAATTCGTGTTACCCACATCTCTGGCGATGACCAACTTGCGGACGTTCTTACTAAACCTCTACTAAAGTCTCGGTTTCATCACCTACTCTCCAAGATTGGACTTATTCCTCGGTCGTCCATCTTGCGGGGGTGTGTAAAGGATATCGATCCTCAATCAACTGATTCACAATCAAATCAGACTTAATTACTTGGTTAAAATAGTTATCTGTAATCCTTTATTTATAGTATTTATTCTTTTGATTAGGCTTAAGTATAGGGATATGTATATTGCTCTTTCCCTTGTAAGTTGTATATAAGCACAACTCTCTGTAATGGAAAATTAATCTTTTCCTCTCAAATTTATATATCCTTCGCGATAGAATCAATACAGAAGGGGTAGAATCAGACTGTTCACTAAGTGAATGGAAAGTAAATTAAATGACGAAAATTAAACACTTACCTGTTTGATGATCGAAACAATAGAAAACTGTACGGTAAAAAAACTTGTCCTTAAAGGTTTTATATGATCGCTCTTAATGTTGTGAGTATTGAATCGCCAAGCCCCAAGATAATATGCAGTACTCACTTCTTATACCAACACCAATGGAAACATAAAAGAAACAAAGTCGATGGCAGAAACTGGAAGGAACGCAGTAGCAACAGTGGAGAGCAAAACGAGAGAGAGAGAGAGAGAGAGAGAGAGCAGATTTCAAGTGTGATTTTAGGAGGGGTTTAGCCTAGTATTTATACTGAGATTAGAACCCACAATCCCCCATATTTCTCCCCAAGAATCGGATATAATGGGGATTAGTTAGGAGACTTTATCTCCAACTGATAACTATCTCCAAATTCGCAATAAAAAAATACCCGGGAGCTCGGGGCGAGGCTCCTTCTGCTCCGATGCGGCATGCAAAGTGCGCCACTGATAGGCGGGTTTACACCCCCCCTTGACTAACCGCAAGTGTACGGTGTCATCTCAAGTAGTACATACGGAAGTACGAGTATCAAACCCAAAGGAACTAGGTGTTAAGTACCGCAACTAATGTATTAACTATTAACTGAACGGTCGAAATTGATTTGGTTTGATTTTTGAAATACCTTGAATAGTAAAGCATATAAAAGCAAGGAAAGTAATTAATAGGAATAATGAGAGAAAGGATGGAGGATTAATGAGAATTTGAAGTGAATTATAATTGGTTATAACGATCAATGAATTGTAAAACCTAAACTCGTTGCACTTCTTCAAGTTGCACAGAGAATTAACTCAATTAGAGTTGCTTATCTTTCGATCTCACAATTAAATTAAGTTAGAGAGAAGGGTTTAGAACATAACAACGAAGGAATTGGTATATCTCTATCCAATTTCTATCGGTGGCTATTGAATCTGACCTCAATCTCGAGGTTTCTCTCGAACAACTCAAGAATTATCAAATCATTTAACAAGTTATCAATTGGTTAAACACATTAAGCATAATTTCAAAAGCTTCATCCATCTATTAAAACCAAAATACAAATCATCCAAAGTCTACATCTATGAATCATCCATCATCCAACCCCCCAGCATGTAGTTTAGCTCATATTGGGGGTGTGTAAAAGAAACCGAAAGATTACAAAAGAAGTAAAAGAATCCATAGTTCGAGAAGTTCTAAAGAAAAAGATAAATAACTCCCTGAGAAGAATCCCTTCCACTATCACGTACTCAATCGTCGTCTCTTTCTAATCGATCTCTCGTCACCTCTGTATTCGCACTCTCAATCTGCTCCCAAAAATCGCCTCCTGACTAGCAGTCGCCCCTTCGTCTGAATGATAACCCTAAAAATGAGAAAGTAGGGGTTTAAAACACAACTGGCACTTGGCGCTAGATCTGGTGCTACTTGGGTCGCGCCAAGGTCGCGCCACACACTGTCCACACGCTTTTGGAAGACCGCGCGCATCACGCCGCGGGTTGGGTCGCACCATAGGTCGCGCCACCCTCTGGAGTCTTATTCTTCAAGTACATCGCTGATAAGTGCTCAATTTTGAGTACTTAAGCACTTATTTCTCCTCTCTTTTAGGTAGGATTTTACACTTTTACATCCTAATTTGAGTCTTTTATTTCATTATTTTACACTTTCTTGATTTGGAGCTTAGGATGACGATTTACTTGTTTTCATGGGATGTTTGGGTTAATTCTAACTTGGTTTAAACAATCTCTTTGATGAACAGGTCATGCTGCAGCAATCCTTGCAGCATTGGACAGTAGCCGAGCTGGAGAAATGGGAGAATTGGAATTGGCTTAACAAGGAGTGGAAGAAGTCTTTTGTTTATCCATTGGTTAAGCCAATTATTCAGCTGATACAAACTAATAGTTGTAATCTAATTACCTTTTGTGCTTTCCTAGTTAGTTTTTGTAACTAATGGTTAGATCCCAACTACATTGGTTGCTATTTTACACCTTTAGTCCCTCCCTATTTGCTATAAATAGGAGGCTTTGGGTGTCTTTATTAGCATCACTTTCACTACTTTTGCTCTCCATCTTTTGTAACTTCATTAGCTGATCTTTGTCAGCCCCAATTCTCTCTCTGTTGGTCCCGAAGGGCTATACAAGTTTGTAGAAGGGGGGGGGGGGGGGTTGAATACAAACACACAGATTTTACTTTTCTAAATTGTTTATTGATAAATCATTAACAATTTACAGCTTGTTGCGGAACAAGATTAAGGATAAACCTAAATCTAAACAAGTTGGAACACTAAGTTTCTTGCACTAAGAAAGAGAAGGAAATTACTAATAATAACCTATCTCAAGATAAGAAAGATGACTTGTCCAGAGTTAGCAAGTGCTTCAAAAATGAAGCTGGAGTCCTTCTTATATACTGCATGCATTTAATGCATGGCAGTTTATACTTTACACGTGGCAGCAGCTGATTGGTTGCATGTCATTGACCTTTGTAGACAACCTTAGTAGCCGCATGTTTGAACAATGTAGTATCAGAGTGGTTGTACGATTTCAGACAATAAGGAGGTTCTTTTCAGACATATCGTACGGAGTCGTGCAAGGGTGGTTAAGACAAAAGTACTTTGTACGGAGGACTTCATGATCAGCTTTCGTTGATTCAGCGCTTTACCATTGTTTATCAGCGAATGATAAAGTTCAGCGATAGCTGAAGTCTTGTACTTGATACTTCACGTTGAGTGGACAAATCTGAGTCTTCGCTGATCCGCATCAGTTCATTAGGAGAGTTGTCGCTGGTTCTTGAGCTTGATCTTCGACTTCAGCGTAGAACCTATGTTGACGTGAAACTTGTCTTCAGGGATCACAAGTAAACAACTAACTTATCAGCGATCACCATAAGGACTGAACAGGCTCAGAGCATTATGGTGAACAGTGTTAGCTGAATGTTTAATCTAAAGAGCGAGAGTTCCTATCAGCGGTACTGTAAGGTCTTAGTACTTATCAGCGATAGTGAAACTCTGATACATATTGTTTACTTACAATTTTCACTAAGTATTTAAGAGAGGGTCATTATCAAATCACTGAGGGTTTGGATCAACAATGTCCCCCTATTTGATTATGACATAGCAACAGAGAAAATTGCTATTTAATGAAAACATAAGGATAAAAAGAACTCATAAAATATTTGTCCCTTTTACTGTTTTCTGGGATCTTTTCTGTACTGATGGAGTAAAGTACTTTCGCTGAAATCTTTCTTTAAATCTTCGTGTCAGATTACAAAGGGAAGTGGAAAGATTACAAGTACAAGCGAAATAAATTACAAGTACAAAAGAATAACTGATACAATAGAAGAATAAGGCGATCCTATCAGTTTATAGAGGTTCTTCCTTAATGAGAAGTTCATCAAGGGTCTTTGATGTGGGAATCATCCAGTCAGGGACATTTACTCCTTGATTCCTTTTGTTCAGAGCTTCTTCAAAAATGAAGGGTTTAAAATGCCGTGCCTGAATGTCATTTTTGAAATCACATCAGTAGATGAGATCTTTCAGCTGTTCGATGGGAGTGATGGGAAGCTCAGAGATACGTTGAAAACATTTTCGTCCATCATAGTCAATAAAGAATATCCCATAGGGTTTGCTTATGACTTTCCCAGGGATGAAAGTCTCACCAAGAGGAAGAGATGTGTCAAGTGCAGAAAGGTCAGGTTCTGGACCAAGAAATTCAGCAAGAGAAAAACCAATACCTATTTCGTTTCGTATACGAGCACCTGAGTCTGAAGGTTCAGACTTTTTCTTTGCAGAGGCCCTTCTTTTCTGATTTGCGAGAGGAGGGGAGGGGGAATATCCACACAAGAAGATACTAAGTCGATCTGTTGATTTATCAGCTTTTCAAAATGATCATTGTACTTAGATTGAGACTTCTGGATGGCTAATCTGATCTCCAACCATTCAGAGAGACCGTACTTCGTGATGGCTTCAGCATAGAATTTTTCATACTGTCCGTTCTCTCTGAATATCTCGATTTCAGCGATTGAAACTTTGAGGGTTGATCTTCCAGTGATGAGTACCTTGTTGATTTTGGCAGGTCGATATCTGAAGTGTACCTTTTCTTTGCACCAGATTAAAGTAGATTGAGACACAGTTCTATTTTCTTCAACGATCTTCTTGGCGTCTTCCCATAGCTGACGTTGAACTTCGATTGGAGTTCTTTTCACTTGGGGTCTTTCACTGATTGTTGAGTAAGCTGGATGGCGAGTTCTCTGTCTTTTTCTTCAGATTCCCTTCTTTCAGCGATTAACCTTTCAGCTTTGAGGTGATCCTTGTATTCCTTTTGTGAAAGTCTGAACTTTGGAGGAATAGAAGGAAGTTGATCACACTTCAGGATGATTCGCTGATCTTCGAATCTCTTGATCATTGCATCTCTCTTTTTCTGATCCTCTTCACTCAGCTTTTGAGGAGCCAAGGAAGGTCTGTTTTTGTGAGAGAGCAGCTGTTCTTCAGGTTCATCAGTCTCAGAGATCAAATCCAAGACCGGGATTATTTCTTCAGCGTTGGGAGCTGGAATTATTGTTGGTGAAGTCGCAGCTGTAGAAACTTCAGTGATATCCTCAAACAGGGGAGAGGACTAGCTGAAACACAGCGATCTTATGAATAAGAACTTGGGTAGAATAGAGATAGAAAAGAATGGGGTTAAGTGTATAGAGGTTTTATGGAGAGTAGAGTTGGAATTGAGAAAAGATAGAGGAGGGATGTAGTGAAAAGGAGTAGAAGGTAGTGTACCTGAAAAACCGGCTTTTTAAGCAAGATCGTCAGATTGTCATCTTCAGCGAGGCCTTTGTTTTTGCCTTTGTCAGCTTCAGACGCTGCAGGCTTTGTCTTGGTCCGCTCCCCTGAAGGTTCATTTATCAAAATCCCTTTAAGAGTTGTAGTCTTCTGAGCAGGCTTGACGATAAAGGAGTCATCATCATCATCATCGTCATCATCATCATTCTTTGGAGAAGAGGATGGTTCATCATCAGATAAGTCGATGGCTTCTTCATCTTCAGCATCAGATTCAGATTCTTCAGCAGCTTCTTCGAGTTGCTCCCCCTCAGATACAGAGGTAAGCTTCTCGGTTCCCTCAGGGTTTTCATCTCCCTGAGGTCCATAAGTTTCTTCATTTGTCTTCTCCCCCTCTTCAGTAAGGGGAAGGTCTTCAGTCTTCTCCCCCCTCGATAGATTCATCATGGGGAAGGTCTTCAGAGTTCTTCTCCCCCCCTTCCTTATGATGAGTGGGGGAGGAATGCGATGACTCAGCAGATGGTTTTGGTTCCCTGTCTTCTTGGCCAGGGATCCCCATATAATTTTCAATCGCTGCTATTCTATCTTCTAGGCCAGTAATAGCAGGAGTGATCTTCAAAAGTTCAGCACGATCGCCGTAGTAAAATGCGAAGGTGCAGGGGCAGGGGCGGTCATGTTATTCAGGATCTGCTGCATCATTGTCTTCATTGAACTTACGTCAGTCTTTAATGAACTCACGTCAGTCTTTACAACAGACATATCTCCCTGAAGATTTCCAACCGATGTTTTCAGCGTTATGACCTCGTTGGACATGGATTGAACTGTTGTTCTGAGAGAGGTGTAGTCTGTGTAGATGTCAGCAAGAACTTTGGCAAAGTTACTGAGAGTATGATCAACCTTCTCCAAATCAGCTTTGGAGGCTTTCTGTTCAACCACCGTTGTCAGCTTGTTGAGATTCTCTCCAGCGTTTGTTACAGCTGAAGAGTTGTCTGAGAGAGTAGTGGTGAGACCTGTCAGCTTCGTATCCAGGTTCTTCAGAGAGGCGTTGATGTCTCCCAAATTAGGACCTGTAACATATAAGTACTTATGAACAGAGGAAAGCTCAAAAGTTTGGGGTTCAGTTACAGTGTATATGGGTTGGTGTATACCTGCAGGAGGGTTGGTGAATTCGTCAAAACCTCTGTGTCCTGAGAAAAGTTCCATGTCGTCAGCTAGAGTGTGTGTACGCATAGACATTCTTGCAGGTCCTGCATCCATCATTCCTTGAAAAGTATCAGCTTTAGCTTTTGGAAAAATGACAGGTGCTCCAGTGATCGTGGTGAAAACTGGATTAGAGTCCAATGGAGTAGAGAGAGAAGCGAAGGTTGAGAAAGTTGGTTGGGTGCGGGGTTCAGCTTTGGATCCGCTGAGAATCACTTCTTCAGTCTGTAGAGAGACTGAAGGAGGTTGGGTCGATTCCAAGTTTATAACTTCAACGTTTAGAGACGCTGAAGCTGGGATGGAATGGGTGGCTTGTTCAGCTGTGGTAGAGCGTACCACTGAACTTTCCTTCAGCTCTTCAAGATGAGCTGAGGAGTCTTCAACATGAGATTGCTGGGGTTGCTCCTTGGTTGTCTTAGTTCTTTTGGAACCAAGTTGGGTAGATGAGTGTTTCCTTTTTCTAGTAGGAGTGGAGGTTGCAGCTGGGGTATCAGCGGTGGGTGTTTCCACTAAAGGAGCTGCAGAAGTCGAAGAAGGAGGATTGAGAAGAGTTAAGAGTGTGGAGAGACGTACCTCGTTTTCCACTGGCTTGAAGTCGAGTACCTTAGGGCCAACCTGAGAGAGTTTCGGGTCACCCTCTTTTGGGTAGTTGTCCTTCAGGCCTGTTTGGAAGACGGCGCTGATGAATCTTGGATATGGAACCCATGGTGGTCGGTCAGCGGCAGAGTCTACTCTGAGTATAAGATCATCGTAGATTATCGATGCCCGGTCTATATGAAGACCTTTCAGCAATGCATATCCCATTGCTTGCTGAGGTTGAGCGGCTTGGTCAGAGGAGCCGGTCTTTGCAGTCATGCAGCTTATCAAGTGTGCGAAGATGAAGTTCATCTCGCTGGGCATTTTTGACTTCTTGATGAGGGTCAGTTTCTTCTCAGGCTTCTTGTCCCTTCCAGTTTCCCATACATAACCCATTGCATCAAAGAATGCAGTGATGCCTTCCCTATCAGAATATTTCTTGTGGTCAGGGAGAGGAACAAAAGGTTTTTCTTTAGTGGCGATGGGAAGGCTCAGTGCTTTTCGGATAATGGCAGGGGTGATTTTATGGTGCCAAAATCAGTGTCACAGAGGATGCAATCAATTTTCTTTGAGGAGTCTTTGGCTGATGGTAGCTGAGTGTGTCTGGCAGAATACCAGAACTGAGATAGTAGTAGCTGATGTGCAGGGGGTGTTATGGTCAGGGCTGTAGAGAGGCAACAGTTTTTCAGGAAATTCACAGCATCATTCAGATGTGTGACTTGCTTTCGAGGAGGAAACTCGAAAAGCGCATATAGGTTGTTTGTTTTTGTCCAATCAAGTTCTTCAAGAGTGAACTTGACCTGAGGAGCCTTGATGATTTCCAATTCCTCAACAGCAACAGTGTTCTCAGCGGTAGGAATGTCAGCAGATGCCATTTCTGTATTTTCAGTTCAACCAAAGATATAACAAATAAGAATAATCTTAATGTGGAAAGATTTTCCAATAAGATGGTTCGAATTTTGTCCATTTCATTCAGACAAAAAATGTCTTAAATGAAGATTAGGGTTTTTCTTGGTTTTGAAAAAGAAAATGTAAACCCAATAAAAATCTTGTTTTCCAGTTTCCTTTGAGAATTACGATTCTGGAAAAACGTATGAAGAACAAGTTTAAGATTTTGCGATTTAAACTTGAAGAACAACCATCAAAGGTTGTGTTCATAAAACCATGAAAGAAATGATTTCATTTTTGAAAAAGTTCTTTTGTTTGATCTTGTAAAAACAAAGAATAAGATCATAAGCAAGTAATGTAGGTAAATAAGAAGAGTATTAACCTGGTTCGTTGAAGAAGAAGATGAACAGTTTCTGGAAATTTTGAAAGCTCAAAATGCAACAGTAAATCTTTCTTGCTTGGAGGAGAAGTTTTTCGCGTAAAGGAAAAAATATAAACCCAAAAAGTGTTTATATAGTGAGATTAGAGAGAGAAAATCTTGAGCGGGAAAAGATTTTCATCATGACACGGACACGTGTTTGCATTTGATTGGAAGGTAAACGAAACGTGCAAACGTGTGTCAGAAAAAGAACGTGGCGGGGCTTATCCGTTGCGATGACGTCACAACTGTCCTTTCATATTTTAGGATGTCTCTGAGGTTTTGAAAGCCCAGGGACACTTTTTGAAAACATGAAGCACTGAATAGAAATACCAGTGTTGGTTTAAGAAATTTCAAAGTATCGTTGATTAAGGAAGAAATATTCAGCGATGCAATTTGTCTTGAAATCTTGCAATTACATGCGATTGTCAGTGAGAGAAAAACATACCTTGATATCAACGAATCAAATTTATTCAGAGAGAAGATGATAGAATGGGTTATACAAGTTGATTTTATCCTATCGCTGATCAAATGTGAACCGCTGAAGATTTTACTCTTCAAAGTTCAGCATTTCAAGCTCGCTGATTTCGATGTGTTTTGTCTTTGAGTGTAGCACTGGATTATTGGCTATAGCGATGGCACTTGTGCTGTCGCAATAGATTGGAATTTTCAAGAGTTGAAGGTCATAGTCTAGTAGTTGATTTCTCATCCATAAGACCTAAGAACAACAGCTTCCAGCGGCTACATATTCAGCTTCAGCTGTGGAGGTGGACACTGAGTTTTGCTTTTTACTTGTCCAAAACACCAGCTTTCCACCCAGGAGCTGACAGCCTCATGTGGTGCTTTTCCTATCCATCTTTCAACCTGCAAAATCACTATCTGAATAGGCGATTAGATCAAACCCTGAGTCTTTGGGATACCAAAGACCTAGATTTGCAGTACCCTTAAGGTATCGAAAAATTCTCTTTACAACGATCATATGAGATTCCTTAGGTTCAGCTTGATATCGTGCACACAAACAGGTTGCGTACATAATATCGGGTCGGCTAGCTGTAAGATACAAAAGAGAGCCGATCATCCCACGGTATACAGTGACATTAACAGATTTTCCAGAAGGATCTTTGTTAAGTGTCAGCGGTGGTGCCATAGGGGTTTTCATAGCTGAACTCTGAGTTAAATCGAATTTCTTCAGCATATCTTTAACATACTTTCCCTGATTAATGAAAGTTCCTTTTTCATTTTGCTTTATCTGAAGACCAAGGAAATATGTTATCTCACCCATCATGCTCATTTTATACTCATCTTTCATTCTATCAGCGAAACGAGTACAAAGATCAGGGTTAGTAGAACCAAATATAATGTCATCAACATATATCTGAACAAGAATGATATGACCTTTCACTATTCTGTAAATAGAGTTTTGTCAATTTTACCTCGCTCAAATTTTTCAATATGGAGATAAGTAGAGAGAGTGTCATACCATGCACGAGGAGCTTGCTTTAAGCCATAAAGTGTCTTATCCAGTTTATAAACATAACCTGGACGCTTAGGATCTGAGAATCCTGGAGGTTGTTCCACATAGACTTCTTCATTCAGCTTTCCATTTAGAAACGCTGACTTAACATCCATCTGATATACTTTGAAGTCTTTGTGTACAGCGTATGCTAAGAATTGACGAATAGATTCTAGTCTTGCTACTGGAGCAAATGTTTCGTCGTAATCTATGCCTTCCTCTTGTCTGTATCCCTGAGCAACAAGACGAGCCTTGTTGCGGGTTACAGTTTCATGTTCGTCCAACTTGTTTCGATAGACCCATTTAGTGCCTATCACTGTCTTGTCAGTTGGTCTTCGAACAAGTTTCCAAACTTTGTTTCTTTCGAATTCAGTCAGCTCTTCTTGCATGGCGCTGACCCAGTTTGGATCTTTGAGGGCATCATCTATTTTCTTTGGTTCAATCAGAGAAATAAAGTTAACAAATAAACAAATATTACCTGCACTTCGTCGAGTCTGAACACCAGCGTTTGGATCACCAAGTATTTGATCAATTGGGTGATTTACAGTCCATCGCTGAGCAAGGAGCATAAGTCGCTGACTCAACCGGAACTGGAGGAGCTGAAGATGAGGCTTCAGCAACTTCTGGAGTATCAGCTAAGAGTGGAGTAGGTGCAGATGTCATTTCATTTACTGATTGCTGAGAAGTAGATGGAATGTCTGAGACATTTGGTTCAGAAGCAGGTATAGTGTTTAAAGGAACATCTGAGACCCATGATGTTTCAGCTTCACAATTCTGCATATTTGGGATGATAGTAGGACTATCATCTTCAACTGTATGAGTATGAGGAGTGGCAATATCTTCTGAATCACCAAGATGAGAAAACATCCATTGATTCAGTTCTTCAGTATCAGCGGACGGTTTAGAGTTCGCTGAACGGGATTCGTCAAACGTGACGTGAATAGTTTCTTCTACAGTTTGTCTTCTTCGATTGAAGACTCTGAAGGCTTTGGAGATTGAAGAATATCCAAGAAAGATTCCATCATCAGCCTTAGGATCAAACTTTCCAAGGGCATCTCTGTTATTCAGTATGAAACACTGACATCCAAAGATGTGAAGAAAGCTAAATGAAGGCTTTCTCCCATGAAAAAGTTCATAGGCTGTCTTATTGAATCTTTTGACTATCAGCGACCTGTTTTGCGTAAAACAAGCCGTGTTGACAGCTTCTGCCCAAAACTGAGTAGGCAGGTGAGAATCGTTGAGCATTGAACGTGCAGCTTCAATAATTGTTCTATTTCTTCTTTCAGCGACTCCATTTTGTTGCGGTGTTCTCACTGATGAAAAGTTGTCAGAAATACCCTTACTCTCAAAGAAGGAATCAAGAGAACTGTTTTTGAATTCAGTCCCATGATCACTCCTTATTGAGCGAACGGTCAAGTTGTTCAGGGTTTCCATCTTCCGAACAAATGTGACGAGTTCTTCAGGGGTGTCACTCTTAGAACGGAGAAACATAACCCATGTATAGCGAGAGAATTCATCAACTATGACCAGCGTATATTTCTTTCCAGCGATGGATTGTTTGTTAACAGGGCCAAACAAATCCATATGGAGAAGTTGTAGAGGAGATGACACTAAGGAGACTTGCTTTGACTTAAAGCTTGCTTTGGTCTGCTTGCCTTTCTCACACGCTGAACATGAGGACTCTTTGGCGTATGAGTGTTGAGGTAGACCAATGACTAACTCTTTTGAAGAAAGATTATTCAGTGTCTTGAAGTTTAGATGAGAGAGCCTCTTATGTCATAGCCAGTTGACATCAGATGAGGCTTTTGAGAAGAAACAGGAGTTCTCAGTGGTTGTTGAGTCCATGTTTATTACGTAAACATTTTCCAAATGATAACCGCTGAGAGCTATCTTCTCCTTTTTGTCAGCAACAAAGCAGGATTCCTTAGTAAAGATTACTTTGTTATCCATGTCGCAAAGCTGACTGATGCTTAGAAGATTATCCTTCATCCCTTCAATATATGCGACTCTTCTGAAGGTTGTTGTACCATTAGAGAGTACACCAAACCCTCGGGTATGTCCTTTTCCATTTCCACCGAAAGTCACAGAGGGACCCTTCTCTTCCTTGTATTCAGTGAGCAGGCTTTTCTTTCCAGTCAAGTGTCTAGAGCATCCGCTATCGAGATACCAGATACCCTTCTTAACCTGCATTACAAAGGAAGATTAGTTTTTCTTAGGTACCCACTTAACCATGTGTACACGTTTGTCAGTGGAAGTAGTTGGAATGGAAGGTTCAGCAGTCTTCGCAGCATTTGAAGATTCAGCTTTGTCAGTCTTTACTTTGGTTAATTTCTTAACCTCAGTGGTCTTCTTTGCCTTGGGGGCAATGATCTTCACCTTAGCTATCTTTTCAGCTTGGGTGGCTGTGGGGCACTTACTAGCAATATGATTTGTAAGTCCACAATGATAACATTTCCTATAACTAAAAATAGTTCTAGGACCATTTGAATGCTGAGCTTTTGATTTTGAATTAGAAGGACCAGCACCAAATAAGTTATTGGCTTTTGAAATGGGAGGAACATTTAGTTCTTTGGATTTCTTACCAAGGACATCCACTCTGAGTCTAGGAGTAGATCGTTGAATAGATCCACGCTGAGTAGATCCAGAGATCTGATTCCTTGATCCAGAGGGATAGGTCACTGAAGCTTTAGAAGCATTCAGCTTAGGTACTAAGGTACCCTTATGAGGATTTTGGTTAAAAACAATTCCTTTACCTTTATCTTTAAAGACAGAGGTAGGTTTTGGATAAACCATTTTCTCTTTACCTTTTGAAGAGGTAGAAATTTCCTCAGGGATAGGCGGTCTAGAAGAGGAACACTGAGAGGATGAAGTATCAGCGACTGAGGATACGAAAGTTCCAAATAAGAGCATGGAACGATAAGTGGTTGGTTCTTGAGTATCAGCTTTGTAACCAAGACCACGTTTATCACCCAGGGGAATCTGAGACTTAATTATCTCAGTGATCTTTGTTGAGGAATTATACCATCCATCAACAGTAGCTTTTTCAGCTTTTAATGCAGCGATAGCTTCTTCGCGCTCGATTTTGACTAGCTGATTTAAGTGCACTTGATCTTTAAAATCTTCTTCAATTTTAGAAAGATTTTCTATTTGAAGGTGACAGTTTTTAAGCTGTTCAGCGAGATCAAGGTTTTGATTTTCAACTATTGTTTTGCCATTCATGGCTTCATATAAACTTCTAGTCAAGAGATCGATTTTACGAAGACTATCAGCTTCATCAATATTTGCAATATTGGTAAAGAAGGAAGGTGATACCTGAGTTGCAGAGGTTGAAGTAGAGGGAATGTCAGAGTTGTCTTCCTCATCTTCAAGTTTGGCCATAAGACAGAGATTGGCTTCATCATCTTCAGAGTCAGATGATTCTTCCTCATCAGAGTCAGCCCAATCATAGTCAGCCATCAGGCCTTTGCCTTTCTTCTTAAAGCTTTTCAGCTTTGTGTAATACCCCGGGTAAATCCGTTAGTTAAAAATCTAATTTCGTTAAGTTTATTTAACTTTAAAGTTACTATTTTGGGTAAGTTGAGATGATTTAGTAAGTTAAGGGTGCTTTGGTTGTTATGGAATAGTTTAGGGTCTAAAATGGTAATTAGTGTGGATAATATCTGAATTAGATATCCAGATGTCTTCATTTCAGAAAACTCAGATTGGTAAGTGTGTGTGTTGGGAGCAAAAAGAAGAAGAAAAGAGAAAGAAGGGTAAAGGACCAAATTGAAGTTATTGAAGCTGATTAAGATTCTGAGGTATTTGGATAAAGGATCGGATAGCTCGGAGAAAGGCTTGGAAGCGCATTTTAAGCATTCAAGGTGAGTTTTACTTTAAAAAGTATTTTCAACTGGAATACATACGTATGGTTTGGGAATGTGATAATTAGTGATTAATGTGCTTATATGTATGGTGTACGTGACTGATAATATATTGAGATATATGTTGTGTTGATATTGCACGAAACGAGTATAGGTGAGCCGAATTATTGTTCGGCGGGACTGTATGGAAATACAGCGGGGCTGCATGAAATGGCAGTGGAGCTGTAGGTAATTGCAGCGGGGCTGTATGTAATTACAGTGGAGTCGACTGTATTGTACGGTGACGATGATTAGTTGGCTTGCTACCGACTAATGTGGCCAGGGGAAAGAAGATGAGATGAGGAGAGATACACGGTGCACGAGTTCTAATGTGGTATTTATATACGTGTGGTATATGCGTGCTTATACGAAAGGTTTTATGTAAACTATTTTGATACAAAGTATTATGTGAAAAGGGTTTTATATTGATTTTGGAAAAGACCGGGATTAACTCACTAGACCCGTTTGGTCTAACCCTCATTTTGTTTTCAAAAATATGTTTTCCAGGTCAAGGATCTTTGGTTAACAAAGGGAAGAATAAAGCATAGGAGGCGATTGCTAGCTGATGAAGATTAGGATATGTTTACATTTCTGTATTGTATAGTTTGAGACTTTGAGACCGAATGTGAATTATCATTTATTTTGTTATGAAAGTAACGACGTTATGTATGAAATGTTAATTGTTATATATTATGTATGTTATGGGATACCGGGTCGTTACAAATGGTATCAGAGCCCTAGTTTAAGAGATTTAGGTATTTGGATTTATACCTAGACTTAAACTGCATGTGAAGTAGGATGTCCTTATTATTTTAGAACCTTGGGATGTTAAGTATAAAAGGGTAGAAGGAACATCATGTAAGGTATGTTCAAATTACACCTGGCCAGTGTAAGCGTGAACTTACAAGTACATGTTTGAACTGGAATACCTTGTTATATGGGGTATGTGCTTATGTGTATATTAACCTTGTTTAAATCTACAGAATGGCAAGCGGAACACGAAATTCGAATCGAGGAGGAGGAAGAAATCCGAATAGAACTAATCCGCCAATAAGAACTGGGGGCAGAGTCGGAGGTAGAACTGGGGGTAGGACTGGAGGCCGAACTGGAGGCGGAACTCAGCAACAAGATACAGAGTTCGTTACGAGAAGTGATTTAATGGCAGAGATGGGGAGGCTACAAGCCAGTATTCAGGCAATGTTTGATCGGAATCGTCACGGTGAAGCTGAAACACCGGATCCTGAAACGGAAGCTGAAATGCCAATTACACCAACTGTTGTACAGGTGCCAAGGAGGTGCGACTACAAAATGTTCTTAAGTTGTAGACCTCCGACCTACTCTGGGGACAGGGATCCCGTGAATGCGATGAAATGGTTAAAGGAGATAGAAGCTATCTTTAAGACGAGCAAGTGCGCCGAAGAAGATAAAGTGTTATATGGAGCAGCAATGTTAAAAGGGGATGCATTATACTGGTGGGAAGCTCATATTCATTCTGAAGGATCTGATATATACTCCACTTTCTCTTGGAAGGAATTCGTTATAGCATTTAAGAAGCAGTTTTGTTCCCAAGCCGCAGTTAAACAATTGGAAGGAGAGTTTATGAGTTTGAGGCAAGGAAATTTATCAGTTAGGGACTATACTGCCCGTTTTCTGGAAAAGTCACGTTTCGCAGAATACTATGTGGCCACAGAGGCAATGAAGACAGAAAGGTTTATTTTCGGGTTAAATTCGGAAGTCAGAAAGTTAGTGACTGCGACAGGACCTGATAACTTCTCAGCCGCAGTAAATGCCGCAGAAAATGTAGAACGAGATATTAAGAGAGATGCAAATGATAAGAGTACTGGGAAAAGAAAATCGGAAGAGATGACACATGATTCAACGGAGTACGAAATTCAGAGGTTCGATAGTCGCCTACCTTTTAGACCAAATGAAAAACTATGTCCAAAATGCCACCGCGTACATCAAGGAAATTGTTATGTTGATCCTAGAAGTTGTTACAAGTGTGGAAGGGCTGGACACGTCGCTAAGAATTGTCGTGCAAATCGATTTTGTTTCGTTTGCAATTCCCCTGATCATGTTCAGTCAGACTGTCCACAAAGGAAAATACAACAGGGTAGTACGACGGGGAAACCAATAAGTATCAGGACGGGAGAGATACAAGGGTCTGAGGAACCGAAAGCAAAGGGACGAGTATTCCAAATGACAACGCAAGATGAGGAGGAAATTCCGGATGAGGTTACAGGTATATTGTTATAAATTCTATACGTGCTAAGGTGTTATCTGACTTCGGTGCGAAGTGGTTCTTGGTATTTCTGTGCTTATATTGCTGATCTGTGTAAGAGACATAGGTGGGTGCGGAGTGGCTATTCATTTAGTTTCTATGGTTTTGATTGGGTTCGAAGTAGTAGTGATAAGTATTCTTACCTTTTCGCTTAACCGAATTCCGGGACGGAATTCTTTTAAGGGGGAGATAATGTAATACCCCGGGTAAATCCGTTAGTTAAAAATCTAATTTCGTTAAGTTTATTTAACTTTAAAGTTACTATTTTGGGTAAGTTGAGATGATTTAGTAAGTTAAGGGTGCTTTGGTTGTTATGGAATAGTTTAGGGTCTAAAATGGTAATTAGTGTGGATAATATCTGAATTAGATATCCAGATGTCTTCATTTCAGAAAACTCAGATTGGTAAGTGTGTGTGTTGGGAGCAAAAAGAAGAAGAAAAGAGAAAGAAGGGTAAAGGACCAAATTGAAGTTATTGAAGCTGATTAAGATTCTGAGGTATTTGGATAAAGGATCGGATAGCTCGGAGAAAGGCTTGGAAGCGCATTTTAAGCATTCAAGGTGAGTTTTACTTTAAAAAGTATTTTCAACTGGAATACATACGTATGGTTTGGGAATGTGATAATTAGTGATTAATGTGCTTATATGTATGGTGTACGTGACTGATAATATATTGAGATATATGTTGTGTTGATATTGCACGAAACGAGTATAGGTGAGCCGAATTATTGTTCGGCGGGACTGTATGGAAATACAGCGGGGCTGCATGAAATGGCAGTGGAGCTGTAGGTAATTGCAGCGGGGCTGTATGTAATTACAGTGGAGTCGACTGTATTGTACGGTGACGATGATTAGTTGGCTTGCTACCGACTAATGTGGCCAGGGGAAAGAAGATGAGATGAGGAGAGATACACGGTGCACGAGTTCTAATGTGGTATTTATATACGTGTGGTATATGCGTGCTTATACGAAAGGTTTTATGTAAACTATTTTGATACAAAGTATTATGTGAAAAGGGTTTTATATTGATTTTGGAAAAGACCGGGATTAACTCACTAGACCCGTTTGGTCTAACCCTCATTTTGTTTTCAAAAATATGTTTTCCAGGTCAAGGATCTTTGGTTAACAAAGGGAAGAATAAAGCATAGGAGGCGATTGCTAGCTGATGAAGATTAGGATATGTTTACATTTCTGTATTGTATAGTTTGAGACTTTGAGACCGAATGTGAATTATCATGTATTTTGTTATGAAAGTAACGACGTTATGTATGAAATGTTAATTGTTATATATTATGTATGTTATGGGATACCGGGTCGTTACACTTTGCATACCTTTCTTTCAGCTTGGCGTATTTGTCATCTCTATTCTTGGGAATAAAGGATTTCTTGGAAAATGCTGAGTTTCTCGAAACTTTCTTTGACCTGCACTCGTTAGCGAAATGTCCTATCTTTTCACAGTTAAAACAGGTAGCAGTAGCCTTATCAACAGGAGCTGATGATCTTGGCTTGTCAGTAATGGAAAGAGGTTTATTCTTTCTGAACATTTTCTTTTTGGCGAATCTCCTGAACTTTTTAGTGAGGAGGGCCAAAGATTCATCATCATCTGAAGAGTCAGAATCTGATGACCTTTCAGAGTTACTCTCCAACTCAGTGATAGTGACCGAGGGTCGCTGAGTGGAAGGTTCCTCTTATATTAAAGCAACAGGGGTGCTTTTGGAATCTTTTACAAGATTTTTCTTAAGATGACTCGATTGCTCATGATTCAGCATCGTGTCATATAAGGTAGAAAGGGTCATTGATTTTAGATCCTTTGACAGCTTGAGACACATAGAATAATTGTCCCAGCTTTCAGGTAAACATTCTAAAAACTTTGTTAGCACTTCAAAGTTAGAATATTCCTTACCAACAGTTTTCAGATCTATTATTAAACAGTTAAAACGTTGGTGTACTTCAGAGAGAGTTTCATTCTTACCACAAATGAAGCTTTCATACTGTCTTACCAGGTTGATCTTTCGAGAGTCCTGGACTTCAGAAGTACCTTCATACTGAACACAGATTGTGTCCCACATAGCTTTTGAGGTTTTCAGGTTCATGACGGAATGGTAGACTTCGTAAGGAAGAGCCATGGAGAGTATGGATATGGCTTTGGTGTCGATAGCCACTTTCTTCTTATCTTCATCAGTCCACATATGAATTTCCTTATGAATCAACCTTTCTGGAATAGCAGGTCTATTCTCAGCGGCTGGAACTGCAGCATCAATTCTTACAGGAATATATGGGCCGTTTTCAAGATAATAAGGCATAGTAGGGTCTACACCTTCTAAGAAGAGAATCATCCTATTTTTCCATAGATTAAAATTATCTCTGGAGAATCTAGGGGGTTTTGCAAGAGAACCATTGTCAATATAGTTTGTGTTTGTGTTGGTAGCCATTTTCAGAAATAGCAAGGAAGAGAAATCTTAGTATAGATTAGATCTTGTTTATGAGATTAAACAAATCCGCTCTGATACCACTTGTTGGCCCCGAAGGGCTATACAAGTTTGTAGAAGGGGGGGGGGTTGAATACAAACACACAGATTTTACTTTTCTAAATTGTTTATTGATAAATCATTAACAATTTACAGGTTGTTGCGGAACAAGATTAAGGATAAACCTAAATCTAAACAAGTTGGAACACTAAGTTTCTTGCACTAAGAAAGAGAAGGAAATTACTAATAATAACCTATCTCAAGATAAGAAAGATGACTTGTCCAGAGTTAGCAAGTGCTTCAAAAAGGAAGTTGGAGTCCTTCTTATATACTGCATGCATTTAATGCATGGCAGTTTATACTTTACACGTGGCAACATCTGATTGGTTTCATGTCATTGACCTTTGTAGACAACCTTAGTAGCCGCATGTTTGAACATTGTAGTATTAGAGTGGTTGTACGATTTCAGACAATAAGGAGGTTCTTTTCTGACATATCGTACGGAGTCGTGCAAGGGTGGTTAAGACAAAAGTACTTTGTACGGAGGACTTCATGATCAGCTTTCGTTGATTCAGCGCTTTACCATTGTTTATCAGCGAATGATAAAGTTCAGCGATAGCTGAAGTCTTGTACTTGATACTTCACGTTGAGTGGACAAATCTGAGTCTTCGCTGATCCGCATCAGTTCATTAGGAGAGTTGTCGCTGGTTCTTGAGCTTGATCTTCGACTTCAGCGTAGAACCTATGTTGACGTGAAACTTGTCTTCAGGGATCATAAGTAAACAACTAACTTATCAGCGATCACCATAAGGACTGAACAGGCTCAGAGCATTATGGTGAACAGTGTTCGCTGAATGTTTAATCTAAAGAGCGAGAGTTCCTATCAGCGGTACTGTAAGGTCTTAGTACTTATCAGCGATAGTGAAACTCTGATACATATTGTTTACTTACAATTTTCACTAAGTATTTAAGAGAGGGTCATTATCAAATTACTGAGGGTTTGGATCAACACTCTCAAATTCCAGAAAACTTTCAGTTCTTTAAGTGTTCTTCATTTAATGTTCTTATCATCTTCAAATCTTCATATACACGTATGAATGCTTGGAGCATCGTCTGAAGCACTGGGCAGTGAATTTTATTTGCTTTCTTTTAATTCCATCTTGTACCTCTAATCTTGTTATTTAGTTTACATCTTTATTTTTCTGTACTTAATATAAGCATCTTCCATTATTGTACTTACATTCTATCCTTTAATATTGTCATTTACTTCCTCGTAAGTTTATTCTCTTGTCATTTATTAGTTATAGTCTTTTACTTTCCAAGTATCATTTACATTCTAGCATCATGTTTACTTTCCAAGTATCTTGCATTTATTTTACTGTATTTATTGTCATGAGTAGCTAAGCACATTAGCTTGGGTGTGAGGCAAATGGTGTTATGTTGACCAAAAGAAAGTAGACATTTGTGTGGCAAAAATGATGTTTTATTATTCCAACCCAAGTTTTTTCAAGATAATACAATCCCTTGACAAATTGATCACTTTGATAGTGTTACAGTGTCATGGACCTAGAGATAGGCCATTGAATAGCCCGTCAATTTGGATGACATAAGGGGTAATATCGAGAGAGTTACTTGCAACGAGAGTTGTTACTTTTGTTTTTGCAAAATGATTCATTCTTGATAAGTTATCTTTTTCTCAAAGGGTTAAAATGGAGTAGACTTAGAGATAAGCTACTTAGGATTATACAAACTTCGGAGGTACGGGGTTATATCGCGCCGCGAGTCAGGTTGTGCCATGGGTCGCGCCACCCTTTGTTTGCTCAAACTTCGTCTTTTTCCAGATTTCAGGCTCTTTCTTCGAAAAAATAAGCGATCCTCTTCGTTTCTCCACCAATCTGAATAACTGTACATCTCATAAAACACATTAGTAAACGTCACTATTTTACTTAAAAACGCCCAACAATCACTCGATTCGATAGTTAAAATAATGTCAAAAATCGACATTATCACAACCCCAAACTGAGTGTTGCTTGTCCTCAAGCAAAATAGCGATAAAAACAATCAAAAACCAGAGCTATAACAAAATTCGCACAAATGTGAAGTCGGTGGTGTCATTATGGATCTTTACACATCTTTGTCAACAAAAGGAATTAGCAGATTAATTAGAATCCTTTACCGAAAAACCCCCAGTTTGTAAAGTTCGAAACACTAACTTTTTTAGAATAGAACTGGTCGGGACCACACTACATCAAATTCGACCTAAAGTCATGCATGATCAGGGAGGATTTCGCCTCGACCCTACCTCGTCGGACTCTCAATTCACTCGAGCCCTAGGTTGTCTCACATGTTGTCATACAATTGGAGGTTATGTACAATAATACTCGAAATAATAGCATGAACAACGTAACAAGAAAGACGTACCAATGTCCAAGTAAAACGATCTCGGATGGAACCAACTAGCAAGACTAAGACTATCAGTGCCACTTTCATCCATCCTTATATTTTCCAAAAGATCATCCAGGTCTTTACAAGGGTTGTAATGGAGCTAGGCTATTGGCTAAGAAACGAAAGGTAATTTGGATCAAAAGTCCTCACAGTACCAGTGTACGAACAAATGGTTACCATTCCCTTTTTGTCTTTTGCCTTTGTCAATGTGTTCTCATCCCACTTCCCTTGGTTGAGTATGTCAACCTTATTTCCTTCTATGCACTAAAATCTTCCTTTTATTTATTTTTTGCAGTGAACTGGCCACTTGGCCTTATTTCTTTCACTTTTCACCCCTTTTTTTCTTTTCTCTTTTTTTTATATATGACCCTTTTTGCATAACCCTTTTTGGTCATATCACTCTTTCTGTACTCCCTTCTGATTTACATCTCTCTATTTTCCCCCTTTTTCATGCAACGTCCCATCCCACCTTTCGTAAATGGTACTTGTTTGGACAAAGGGTAGGCTACTATAGAGGTTGGGGTTTAGTATCGGGGTTTAGAATCGACATAATCAGTGTTTGGCTGCAAAAATGGCTAAGGATCACTCAAAAAGAAGGATACTCAAGATAAAAGTGCTTGATACTCACATTGCCTGGAATCATTTCTCAAGGTCCATACTTAGATAAGAGGTTAGTGTCACTAGATATCCCTATGGACGTCTTTGCTAATTGGTGAAATTCTATAGTGAGATCAACTATAGCCACGACAAGGAATTAGCGAAAAGTGTATCGAGTTCATGTATTTCCTCTCAGAATCGAAGCTAAATTGGCTCAATACCTTACGGGTGGTCTCCACTAATGTCCCTAATGCATACAATCTTTCGGGTCTCATTCAATGCTATATTATCCTTTACAGCTTCATTCCTCAAAAAGCGGTGTTCTACTTACTACTAACGTTGAATCAGAAAAAAAATCAATCATACCCATAGTTCCGTTAGTTGCCTAAGATATAATAAAGATCATCAAATGACACCGCCGACTACCACCCCAAACCTATCTACACATTGTCCCCAATGTGTAAAAATATCTATTACAATCATCCCAAATAAGTTGTGCGAATTATAATACAGTCATCCAAAATGAAAGAAAATCAAGGATCACAAAAGAAAAACGAAAGCAAACCGTCTTCACTCTTCACGGTTTCATCGTCTGGATGATGAACTCGCACCCGGTGGACGCCTCCTCGCTCTATGGGCTGCCGGCGGATTGGATGGACCTGCTTCAGTCGGGGCCGGGGCCGGTTCATCTGTATACAACCTCCTCAGGTTGTCGAACCCCATCCTCATGTCTTCAAAACCTGTCCTCACCTCATGCTCGAGTGCCTCAAGCCGCGCATTAAAGGACACATCGGAACCAACAGGATGGTAACCCTCGTCTGCCCTGGGGTCATAATTCACATCATTGGCGTCTACATCATCAACTCCTTGGGGGATGTTCATCTCTTCGTTATCGATAGCTTCTTGACGGTCTAACCTCCGAGCGACTGTCACTTGGGCTCGATATGCAACTCGATCATACGAAGCGAATGGTGGGATAGTTAGTCCAACAGTGATCCCCGCATTCCTGCAAAATTGTGTTATTAAACACGGAAATGGAAGCACACCCGTACAATTTTCTGCCGCCGCGTCTATCATATGGAGTCGGATGATATGCCCGGTGTCCAAGGGCATGCTGTGCTGGATGCAATACATGATCCGAGCCACGTACGAATTAAGGGTTGTATAATGTGAGGATGGTGTCAAACTCCCTTTCAGAAAAAGCAGCCATAAGCCTAGTTTCGGCTCCATCTCGTTCTTTTTAATCTCTGCCTCGCGCATGACCCATTGTCCCTGACCATTCCGGCGGAGGAAAGACGCAATTACTGGACTATGCGTCTCATCCTGCTCCACCCTGGGAATGGGTGGTATCCCAAAAGTGGCAGCTAGATCTTGGGGCCTCGGGACCCTATAATGCGCACATATGTCATCATTTGTCATTCTGATGGTTTGGCCTCGAACGATCACTGTTGAGAATTCCTCGAATAATGCTGGAACCATTGCAGCATAGAATTCTAATAATAGCTCTGGGTCATAAGGTTCCGGGCTCCGGATGTAAGTCTGCCAACCCCTCTCTTCAGCGATCTCTAGAGCTCGGGCGTTGGCAATTCCGTCTAGCCTCAACCCTCTTTCTGCCAAGATTGGTCGACGCGCAAATTTTCGCCTACGAGACTCATAGGATGGATTTCGTCTACGACTCCACCCCACCCTCTCTTCTTGACTCAAGTTGTAGTAATGGAAAAATCGCCCCGCAGCGTAGGGATCGGTGTGCACCATTTTTCTGCAAAGGAAAATAAGCTATTAGTATTTCACTAGATATTACATCCACCCCAAACCTAAGCCTTGGATTAGGTTTGTTGCACAAATAGCATGCACTTACTTGAGCAGTAAAGGACACCCCAAACCTCGGTAAAACCGAGGTTTGTAATGGGGTGATGTGTGTGAAAATAAAACCGAAAGTGGCCACCCCAAACCTAAGTGAAACTTAGGTTTGTTTGGCCTTTTTGTCTAGCGAAAGCATATATCAATACCACACACAAGCATATCACAGGAATTACTTGGACCAAGGATCTCATGACATGGCTTAATCATTAAGCACATAAGCATACAACAGATTTCCACTACTCCTAGTAGCCTTGATTAGAACAAGGAAATGACACCAAGATCCCATGCATAGAAGATTAGACATTCTCAACAATTCCTCTCAACAGCACAGCTTAATCAATAAGCACTCTTCACCCACAAATTAAGACATTTTATGCACAACTACCACAAACATCAATTGCATTCTCAATCAAGTACAAGTTTAACAAAATAAAGAAGTTGACAACTCAAACTTATACTATCATCCTCTAATACACATATTCAAGAGCAACATCTCAAACCCACTTTTATTCCTCAATGAATACAATCAATCCAAGAAAAGGAAGTTTCATGTAGATAATATAAACACAAATCATGCTCACTACTTCAATTTCGGATTTATTCAACAAGTAGAACAAGGAATTTCATGAAAACTTTCCTCCCATGGCTGCAATTTCGCTAGGAACAAAAAATAGGGTTACAAACATACCTCTTTCTTGAATGTAGAAGGGATAGATGAAAGAATGGTGGAAATCGACTTCCAAACCTTGGTAATCGCACTTGAAAAACGTTGGACAGAGGAAAGAAGAGAGAAAACGACGGAGGTTTATGCACTTAGGGTTTCAAAATGGAGGCTGAAATTGAAAACCCCCTTTTATAGGCATGCGCCTTCCGCGTTGGTTGCCGCGCAACTGGGGTTGCGCCGTAAGGCGCACGGGCTTCTGTCCTTTTTTGAATTCACAAACGCCGCGCATTGGGTCGCTGGTTGTGTCGCGCCACAAGGCGCGCGGGCCTCTGGAATGTTTCAACCGCGCTCTTTCTCCCGCATGTGTACCCGCGTCATTATACGTGCCATATTGCTCTCCAGTAAGTCGCACGGGTTACGAACTAGCTGGGTCGCGCCGCAAGGTGCGCCACCCACTATTCGTTCCGCTTTTTGGCCTTTTCGTTCCTTCCTCGTTCCTTCCGACGATGTTCAATCACGAAGGCTTACTCCTCAGGGAATACACACACAAACACATAAAAACAAGAATAAATCTAAACTAGGAATCAAGAAAAATACTGGAAAACAAAACTTTGCTACTAACCACGGTGGGTTGCGTCCCACCCAGCGCCTTATTTTACGTCGTGGCACGACATGCTGACCTGATCACTCCTTAGGCTCGTCTAAATACACACATGACGTGGTCACAACCTCATCGCCCAGGTACGGCTTCACCCTTTGGCCGTACACTTCGGTCACCGTGAATGGACCCGACCACTTCGACTTCAGTTTACCTGGAAACAACCTCAAGCGTGAGTTAAATAAAAGAACTTTCATTCTTTGAGCAATTACCTTTTCTCGAATCCGGCGATCGTGGAACTTCTTCGTCCGTTCCTTGTAAACTGTTGCATTCTCGTATGCGTCCAAGCGGATTTCTTCTAACTGATTCAGCTACAATAACCTCTTCTTACCGGCCGCATCTAATTCCATATTCAAACATCTGATTTCCCAATAAGCTTTATGTTCTAGCTCGACTGGCAAGTGGCACGCCTTCCCAAACACCAATCGATATGGTGTGGTCCCAATTGGCGTCTTGAAAGCCGTACGATACGCCCATAACGCATCATCCAGCTTTGTTGACCAGTACTTCCTCGATGAATTCACCGTTCTCTCCAATATGTACTTCAACTCTCGGTTGGATATTTCCGCCAACCCATTCGCTTGCGGATGATAGGGGGTGGTGACTCGATGTTTGACTCCATACTTCCGGAGTAGCATGTCAAGATACCTATTGCAAAAGTGACTTCCCCCGTCGCTAACCAATGCCCTTGGGACCCCGAACCTCGAAAAAATGTATTTCTTAAGAAATTGGATAACTACCTACGAATCGTTGGTTGGTGTCGCGATTGCCTCTACCCACTTTGATACATAGTCGACGGCGACTAGTATGTACTCGTTTCGGAACAATGGGGGAAAAGGCCCCATGAAGTCGATGCCCCATACATCGAACAATTCCACCTCCATGAATATTTGCATCGGCATCTCATCCTTCCTTGAAATATTCCCAGTTCTCTGGAATCTATCACATCGAGAGATGAAGTGGCGAGCGTCCTTGAACATTGTCGGCCAGAAAAATCCCGACTGCAACACTTTCGCGACTGTGCGGTCTGTACTAAAGTGTCCTTCACACTCCAAAGTATGGCAAAACGCCAATACTCCTTCCTTTTCCTCGTCGGGTATGCATCATCTAATCATTCCGTCGCTGCATCGTTTGTACAAACACGGTTCGTCCCAATAGTACATCTTTACATCTGCAAAGAATTTCCAACGCTGATGCGAGTTTAATCCGTAAGGCATCACGTTACCTGCATGGAATATCACAAGGTCAGCATACCATGGATCAGAAGAATTAACAGAAAATAACTGCTCATCTGGAAAAGAATCATTTATAGGGATAGTTTCAATTGTTTCCGATGACTCCTCCCCGATTCTAGATAGATGGTCGGCCACTGAGTTCTCGGATCCTTTCTTGTCACGTATCTCGATGTCGAACTCTTGTAACAACAGCACTCATCGAATCAACCTTGGTTTTGCGTCTTTCTTCGCCATTAGGTACTTCAATGTCGAGTGATTAGTGTAGATGATGATCTTGGATCCGACTAAGTATGACCGGAACTTCACACAAGCATACACCACCGCCAACAACTCTTTCTCAGTGGTTGCATAATTGATCTGTGCCTCGTCTAACGTTTTACTGGCATAGTAGATCACGTGCATCTTTTTCTCCTTTCGTTGGCCCAAGACCGCTCCCACCGCTATGTCGCTTGCATCGCACATGAGCTCGAATGGAAGATTCTGATCAGGGGCGGTAAGTATTGGTGCCGAGATTAGCTCCCTCTTCAATCTGTCAAAAGCCAAAGTGCACTCATCAGAAAAATCAAACTTAACATCTTTTAAAAGTAAAGAAGATAAAGGTTTAGCGATTTTAGAGAAGTCCTTGATGAAACACCGGTAAAACCCGGCGTGTCCCAAGAAACTTCTCACTCCCTTCACTGTCATTGGATACGGTAGATTCTCTATCACGGCTATTTTCACTTTGTCCACCTCTATGCCATCTCTCGAAATCTTGTGTCCAAGCACGATGCCTTCCGTGACCAAAAAATGGCACTTCTCCCAGTTGAGTACTAGGCTCGTTTCTTGACACCGCTTTAGAACTGCTTCCAAATGATCTAGACATGTATCGAATGAATCTCCAAACACCGAGAAGTCATACATGAATACCTCTATCGTCCTTTCGATCATGTCAGAGAAGATCGCCATCATGCACCTCTGGAATGTAGCTGGAGCGTTGCATAACCCAAAAGGCATTTGTCGGTACGCAAACGTTCCATACGGATAGGTAAATGTTGTTTTCTCTTGATCCTCGGGTGCTATAGGGATCTGATTGTACCCTGAGTAACTGTCAAGTAAACAGTAGTAAGCATGCCCGGAAAGCTGCTCCAACATTTGGTCAATGAAAGGAAGCGGGAAGTGGTCCTTCTTTGTCGCATCGTTCAACTTCCGGTAATCTATACAAACTCTCCACCAGGTGACTGTTCGGGAGGGTATTAACTCATTGTTGTTGTTCTTGATTACCGTGATCCCCCCTTTCTTTGGTACCACTTGCACCGGACTAACCCATGGGCTATCGGCTACCGTATATATTATGCCTGCATCCAAGAGTTTCAGCACTTCTTTGCGAACTACCTCATTCATGTTTGGGTTCAACCGACGTTGATGTTAAACCGTCGGTTTATGCCCTTCTTCCATGTTGGTTCTATGCATGCAAAAGGTAGGGCTTAAACCTTTCAAGTCCGCAATCGTCCACCCAATCGCTGTTTGGTGGGCTCTCAATACTCGTAACAGTCTCTCTTTCTCTAATGGTGTAAGAACGGAAGCAATTATTACCGGTAGCGTTTGATTCTCTCCAAAAAATGCATATTCTATGTGAACCGGCAACTATTTGAGTTCTAGCTGTGGTGGTACTTTTGATGATGGTTGTGGTTTGGTGAGGGACTCACCCAATTCCTCTTTGACTTGTCTTTTCGGTCCTCGATACTCAGGTAATGCATTCAGTTGCTTCACACATTCGTTTTCGCTATCGGTGCACTCTCCGGTTAATACATGCCCCAATTGGTCATCTCCATAATTACCTTTGAGGGCTTCTTCAGAAATCTCTTCCATTACATCAACCCGATAGCAAGTGCTTCTTTCCACCCTGTTTCGTGTTGTTTGGAACACATTGAAAACCGCTTTCTCCTTACCCACATGGTGAGTGAGTTTCCCTCCGTATACATCAATTAGTGCAACTCCAGTGGCCAGAAATGGTCGGCCTAAAATGAGAGGAACCTCCTTGTCTTCGTCCATAGCCAAGATGACAAAATCTACCGGAAAGTAGAATTTGTCCACCTTCACCAAAACGTCTTCAATCACCCCGTATGAATATTTGATGGGTCTATCCGCCAATTGAAGTGTCACGTTCGTCGGATGCACCTCTCCCAATCCGAGCTTCTTGAAAATTGATAAAGGCATTAAGTTAATACTCGCACCTAAGTTACAAAGTGCCTTACCAAAATCAGAACCTCCTATTTGAACAGAAATCGTAAAACTCCTTAGATCTTTCAACTTTTGGGGAAGTTGGTGCTGGATTATAGCACTGCACTCTTCAGTAAGTGCAACGGTGGCATGCTCCTCGACCTTCCTCTTGTTTGAGAGGGTATCCTTCAAGAACTTGACGTAGGAAGGCATCTGAGCTAATGCATCTGCAAAGGGAATGTTAATGTGTAACTTTTTAAAAACTTCTAAAAATTTAGAAAACTGAACCTCATCCCTTTGTGCTTTCAATCTGTTCGGATAAGGAACTCTAGGTGCCACCGGTGGTATGATTGTCTTCGGTGTAGATTTTGGCACCTCAGCTCTGGAAGATCTCTTATCTTCCATTTCAATTTCCTCATCCATCTTCTCTTTGTCTTCCTCTCCCATCGTCTGATCGTTGGTTTCTTTCTCCACCTCTATTGGCTCTAGACGTGGGTCTTTCACCAGCTCTTTCCCTCTCCGCAACTGAACTGCCTTGCAATCTTCTCTTGTTTTCTTCTCGGGTTGGCTCGGGAATGTCCCCTGACTCCGAATACTTAACGCATCTGCCATCTGCCCCATTTGTCCTTCGAGAATCCTGATCGATGCGGTATTCTGATCCGTCGCAGCTCTTATTGTCCCGACCGAACTTTCCAGTGTCCCAATGGACGATGTCAACTCTCCAACCGCATTGTCCATCTTTGAAACAAACTTCATCATCATCTCCTCCAATCCGGACTTTTTCTTCCCTCCTTGCCCTTCTTCTTGCCTTCTTTGGTTGTAACCTGGAGGACGAGAAACATTAGAAGACTGAGTAGAAGGGTTAGAATTATTACCGAATTGGTTTTGTTACTGCTGGAACATCGTCTCTTTCTGGGCATTCTGGGTTGGCTCCACGAGAAATTAGGATGTCGTTTCCATACCTTGTTGTAAGTGTTAGAGAACGAGTCGTTCCTTGGTCGGTTATTTCGGTTTTGCAAGAACTGCACTTTCTCTGGTGGTGGTAACTCTTGAGGCGAACCCATTGCCTCTTGGCGGCCCATATCTCCTTGGAAAGTTGGCTGAATCACTGTTCCTTTCAGTTGGTTCGTGAAGGCCGCCAACTGTGCTTTGATATATTTCAGCTCGTCAGTCTCTTTCACACTTGCCACCCTTCTCGTGGCTGCCCGAGGTGTAGCATAGCTATGGTCAGCTAAATTCTCGATAAGCTCATAAGCTTCCTCGAACGACTTATTCATCAAAGCTCCCCCCACAGCTGCAGTGATGTCATTCTTGAACTGGGGATGCAGTCCCCCAAAAAATGTTTGGATGATCATCCATTCTTGCAGACCATGGTGAGGGAATTTTTTAAGCATCCCCTTGTACCTTTCCCAAACTTCATACAGTGATTCCTAATCACACTGAGAGAAGTGGGTGATGCCTGACAGTAGTTGGGTCGTTCGACCCGGTGGAAAGAATTTATTCAAAAAGGCAGTCACCATGTCGTTCCACGTACGAATCTGCCCGACTGGCAGACTCTCTTCCCATTCAGTAGCCCGACCCCTCAGTGAAAACGGAAAAAGGCATAGCTTGATTGCATCAGGATCAACTCCATTCACCTTGAAGGTGTTGCAGATTTTCTTAAATGTTCTCAAGTGGTTGTGTGGGTCTTCCGTTGCTGATCCTCCGAACATGTTTGCTTGCACCAATTGGATGGTGCCAGTCTTGATTTCAAAGTTGTTTGTTGCTATCGGAGGAACATATGGCCCTCTTTGTGCGGCCCCTATGTTCGGGTAGGCAAAAGCTCTCATAGGAACCCTTGGTGGTGGTACGCAGTTATTGGGATTCCGGTTGTTACGATTGTGGTTGACTGGAATTTCGTTGTTCACCGAAATCTCGTTGTTACCAGGGATCTCATCGTTATTGACCGGAATCTCGTTATTACCAGGGATCTCCTGATTGATGATGTTCTCCATTTCTTGCTGATGTCTGAGTCTAGCATGTCTCCTTAGTCTCATTGCAGTCCTCTCGATCTCAGGATCAAATGATTCTAGTTCACCAGAGGAACTCCTTCTTAGCATAAACTAAGAGCGATCTGCAGTAAAGAATAAACCACAAGTTAGTTCTCGTAACAAAGGAGTAGCAAGAAACTTGGATCAAAATCGTCAATAAAGAAAAATAAAAAAATTGCAATTAAAAGAAAAATGCTCAATGTAATAATTACTACAGCTCGTAGTGATATTAACACAAAACAAGTTCCCCGGCAATGGCGCCAAAAACTTGATAGGCGGGTTTACACCCCCCTTAACTAACCGCAAGTGTACGGTGTCGTCTCAAGTAGTACGTACGGAAGTACGAGTATCGAACCCAAAGGAACTAGGCGTTAAGTACCGCAATTACTGTATTAACTATTAACTGAACAGTCGAAAATTGATTTGGTTTGATTTTTGAAATACCTTGAATAGTAAAGCATATAAAAGCAAGGAAAGTAATTAATAGGAATATTGAGAGAAAGGATGGAGGATTGGAATCTGAATGACTCAATTAATGAGAATTCGAAGTGAATTATAATTGGTTATAACGATCAATGAATTGTAAAACCTAAACTCGTTGCACTTCTTCAAGTTGCACAGAGAATTAACTCAATTAGAGTTGCTTATCTTTCGATCTCACAATTAAATTAAGTTAAAGAGAAGGGTTTAGAACACAACACCGAAGGAATTGGTATATCTCTATCCAACTCTTATCGGTGGCTATTGAATCTGACCTCAATCTCGAG
Organism: Saussurea involucrata; assembly: GCA_033807775.1. Taxonomy (NCBI): domain Eukaryota; kingdom Viridiplantae; phylum Streptophyta; class Magnoliopsida; order Asterales; family Asteraceae; genus Saussurea; species Saussurea involucrata. The sequence continues at coordinate 16,642,454 of CM066313.1, forward strand.
GTTTCTCTCGAACAACTCAAGAATTATCAAATCATTTAACAAGTGATCAATTGGTTAAACGCATTAAGCATAATTTCAAAAGCTTCATCCATCTATTAAAACCAAAATACAAATCATCCAAAGTCTACATCTATGAATCATCTGTCATCCAACCCCCCAACATGTAGTTTAGCTCATATTGGGGGTGTGTAAAAGAAACCGAAAGATTACAAAAGAAGTAAAAGAATCCATAGTTCGAGAAGTTCTAAAGAAAAATATAAATAACTCCCTGAGAAGAATCCCTTCCACTATCACGTACTCAATCGTCGTCTCTTTCCAATCGATCTCTCGTCACCTCTGTATTCGCACTCTCAATCTGCTCCCAAAAATCGCCTCTTGACTTGCAGCCACCCCCTCGTCTGAATGATAACCCTAAAAATGAGAATGTAGGGGTTTAAAACACAACTGGCACTTGGCGCTAGATCTGGCGCTACTTGGGTCGCGCCAAGGTCGCGCCACACACTGTCCACACGCTTTTGGAAGACCGCGCGCATCACGCCGCTGGTTGGGCCGCGCCATAGGTCGCGCCACCCTCTGGAGTCTTATTCTTCAAGTACATCGCGCGCATTGCGCCGCGGGTCAGGTCGCGACACCCTTTGTTTGCTCAAACTTCGTCTTTTTCCAGATTTCAGGCTCTTTCTTTGAAAAAATAAGCGATCATCTTCGTTTCTCCACCAATCTGAATAATTGTACATCTCATAAAACACATTAGTAAACGTCACTATTTTACTTGAAAACGCCCAACAATCACTCGATTCGATAGTTAAAATAATGTCGAAAACCGACATTATCAGCCACTCTGCGAATCTCGCGCTCGCAGCCTCAACCTCGTCCACGCGTGCGCGTGTGCGTTGGACCTACCACTCCTGACCCCCACCATGAGTCCACTAACTTGTTCAAGGCCCATTTAGAGACAAAGTCTTATAAATTGCTTTATACTATTTCTTCCTTCCAATGTGGGTGGAGGTAAAACTTCCAACCTTCCATTTCACTAATATTTCCAACATAAAAGTGATGGTGATAACGTGAGAACAAAATATTCACATATATATATATATTCATACCCTCATCTACCATTATTTATCTATTTTTAACATCATGACCAAAACTTTAACAAATTTATGCATGTGAAAGTTATAAAATGTATGTAAAAGTGATGATAAATTTGAAGATAAAATTAGATGAATATTGTAACACCCCTAAAAATAGGTGTTAATTTAAACCATTAAAATAAGACATGATAAAACTTAACGATGACATATTAAGGGGAAATAGTAACGGAGTTTACTATAATAATAATAATAATAATTAGCTAACAACCTACTAATCTAAACCATATCTAGATATAGATTATGAACGGGTGTCACTAAGATCACCAAAAGATTTTATCAAAAGTATCTCCATTTGTCATATCAAAAGAATGAAGATTCCCAAAAATTGCCTCTAACGACAATGATCTCTCCACTCAAACATTTACACCCTCACTACCTAGAAAACCTGATATGCATATCATTTTAAGTAAAAGTGTTAGGCTAACGTCTAGTGAGATCAAATAGTTTATATTTAATGAACATACGGTACAAATCTGGATGCATAAACTTATCTTTGAAAGACAATAATCCAACTTTCTTCTTTATCGAAAATAATATAAAGAAATACATCATGTGATGACGGGGGAGACTCGATTTACCATTGATAGCGATGGAACACAAAATTAAGCCACATATCTATGTTTAATGAGCCCCACTATGGATCAACGAATGATCGTATATTTCACGCATTCACGAGAAATTACAATTATTGGTCAATGGTCGATGCCCGACTCAAAAAGTTCATATCTTATATCCATGAAGACCCCATGCCTATTTCACGTTACAATACGGATCAAATAGTCTTTTAACTTCATTTATTACATAAGAAACCTTCAGGTATGTAGATTCTTATGGATTTGATCCTTCACGCTAACGTTTGTTAGAATTCTCCGTTAACTCTGAAGGTATTTTTGTCCTTTTATCATTTTCTTCCATTGTAACAATTTCTTTTATTTATTTCTTTTCTTTTATTAAATCTTTATGGAGATGTTCAAGAAAAAAAACACAAAAACATCTAATCGTTTGGCAAAAAAAAGCTAGCTTATAAGCTAGCTTTTTTTCTAGGTACATGTTTGGATGACAATAAGCTAGCTTTTTGAAACGCTATTTGGAGTAGCTTTTGAGTAGTTTTTTATGAATATTCCAATATTGCCCTCGTTATTATTAATTAACTATTATTATAAATAAATATTAATTTTTTAAATTTAATTATTATTAATTGATAAATATTAATTAATATTAACTAAAAATTATTAAATTATTAATTTTAATTATTTAAAGATATTGTTGATCATATACATTATTTTTATATTAAAAATTATCAATTATAATTATAATTATCTTTTTTAATTATTGTTTGATTACTTTTTCATATTATATGTAACGGTTATTTAAAAGTATAAGTTAATATATATTTTTCTAAAACTTGTTTTAACATTCAAAATTTATAGTATATATGTAATAATAAATTTTAAATTCTTTTAATTAACATGTTATGTTATTTAAGCTTTCTTTACTACATTGGTTATATTAACTAACATATTATATTACTATATTTTTTTAATTATATAATTAAATATTATAATTGATAATTTTTAAAGAAGTCCTTTTTGGTCATTTAAATGTTTATAAGCTAGTTTTGCCAAACGTGACTTCTTCGTTAGCTAGCTTATCAACTATCAGCTAGCTTATGAGTCAACAGCTAGCTTATCAGCTAGTTTGCGAAACATAGCCTTAAAAAATTCCAATTATCTTTTATATAGAAGCAACAAAAACATCTAACGAAAACCAGATGTGGAGCCCAAACATCTACATCATCAAGAGAATTGGTTTTTTTAGGCAAGGATTTGTTAACAAAATGATAAGGATGTGTTAAATCCAGATGGATCTGGAACAAAACTAGGATGTGTTAAATCCAGATATGGATCTGGAACAAAACTAGGGGGAGAGAGAGGGGGGTAGATGGAACATGAATAGAGAGGGGGAGAGGACAAAGACGATTGATGGTGGAGGAGAGGACTCCAGATCCGGAAAAGACGTCGGAGAAGATGCCAGTGAATTTCCATCTATCTCTCTCTCAAATGTGCTTCTTCTCTCGACCTGCTTATTCTCTCATATCTTCTTCTTCTTTGTGTCTATCATGGTTTATTTATGTTTGATTTACTGTACCATTTAGGTTTTTGAATAGGTTTTTAAATCTGAGATTGATTTAGATTTTTGGCTTTTAAATCTAGGCTTGGTTTAGGTTTTTGGTTTTTTAATATGGATTTGATTTATGTTTTTGGTTTTTTAATATGGATTTGATTTAGGTGTTTAAATCTGTTTTGTTCTTGGTGTTCTTTGTTTTTGATGTTCTTCAAAGATATTTGAATGTTCAAGAAATATATATATATATATATATATATATATATATAGAGAGAGAGAGAGAGAGAAAGAGATAATAAATTGTAAACCACTAAATGTGTGTAAACTATGTAAACCAATCCTAGCCATTGATTGTTAATCTTGATTATTTTGTCATTAAGGGTAATTATGTCATTTGTTCATTTTTTGTATTTTCGGAATTTAAATAATTAAAGATATCAAGCCTTTATTTTAGGAAGTGATTGATTTTATTTATTTATTTTATTTGTTTTGATACTATCCATTTTGATTATAATCATCTTCTTCAACAAACCGTTTTTAAGAATATCAAAACTCCATAACCGCAATCGATCAAGAAATTCTTCAGAAATCGGGTTTTGTAGTAGTTTAGGTATTGTTCGTAGTCATGTCTTGCAATAACGAACAAGTAAATAATGAAGAAGAAACCGTTCCTGATCCCATGGAGGTGGACGATGATATCGCCGACTTTGTTATTGCGCTTGCTTCAGACGACAAATGTGATGAAGTTTTACTCCAGGTTGTTGATGATGCAATTGACGTTACACCAATAAAGAAACGTAAGTTTTATATGAAATTTCACAACTGGTTAACAAATTTGTAAAACTATTTGTGAAACTATTTGACAACGAAATTTGTTGTTATGTTTTTACGCATTATTCTGTGTTTAAACATTAACGTGTTTCTAACCTTTGATTGTCCATGAATATGTTTAGGTTTATAAAGTATGAATTCATACATGTAACACGGTTTTCATATGTAAATTTTCGTGGGGTATTCGTTGGTATTAAATTAAGATGTGACAGTTTCATATTCGTTTTGCAATATGAAACTGTTAATTGACATTATATGTAAGTTTTTGTTGTTCTTATGTATTATATTTTTTTCCTACTTGGTGTATTCAGCTTAGTTGTTATTATGTATTATAATTTGTTATGAAATTACAACTTTTTTGTTGAAAAGATCAGTTGTGCTTATGTATCATAGTTTGTTATGAAATTATAATATGAAATTTTTAGGTGTTCTATATGTATTATAATTTGTTATGAAATTATAATTTCACATATATAAAACAATTTTCATATATGAAAAAACCCAGGGAATATGTTATTATGAAACTGGCGCCTCACCCGGTGTCATATGAAAAAACATCATAAATGCATTATTGTTTGTTTTTTATGTAGATTGTTGTTATGAGCATGCCCTTTCTAATATTTCTAATATTTAAATAAATTTTTAATGTGTTTGTCGCAGTACATCACGAGACTTTTGTGTCTCCTGGTGGTACAAAATATTGGATACCATATGTTGATGAAACTGTAAAGATTGGTCTTGGATATGAATTTAAGTCTATTGACCTTGCCGACATTGCATATATGAAATATGTCGAAGAAGCTGGGTTTGATGTTCGTCAATCGAATAAGAAAAAAAATAGGTTTGATCAAGTGCAAACACGTTACCTACTATGTAGTAAGCAAGGTATGCCTGTGAGTAGAGACGTCGAGAGCATGACTAGGAATTCAAACGTTAAACGGACTAATTGTAGAGCATGTATTAAGTTTCGTCTTAGGAAGGAAACTGGCACATATGTTGTTTATAAGTTCGAAGAAAGGCATAACCATGCTCTGTACAGCTCCGTGGACAAGGGGATGTCACGCTCTAAACGACGGTTGCAATATACGGATTTTAGGAATGTGTATAATGGATCATCATCGTGTGTTGGTGGGGCAAAGTCGTATAATATTCAGGTTGCGCTCAAAGGTGGGTACGAATATGTTAGTCAGACTCAAGTTGACTACCAGAATGCGAGGACTGCCATGGGCACATTTGTTGGGAAGAAAGACGCGCAAATGTTGGTTGATTTGTTGTGTAAACGTAGAACAGTTGTCCCTGACTATTTCTTTGATATATTGGTTACTGATGGGGAGTTACAGGCTGTTTTTTGGGCTGATGAGATTGCTAGACTAAATTATAAAGAGTTCGGTGACACTATATCATTTGATGCAACATATCGTACGAATCGGTATGTATTATATTATGTTCCTTTTTATGTTGCCTGATTTTCATGATAAATTTAGTAATTATTTCATTCTTTATTTTTTTCACAGTCATGCCATGAATTTTGTTCCGTTCATAGCTATCGACAACCATAAGAGGTCAGTCGTCGTTGGATCTGCGCAAGGTTCTAAATGGCGTGAGGCGTGGCGTGGCGTGGAGGCCAAGCCTCAAGCCTTAAGAACCACGGCGAAGCCATGGCGTTTTCAAGGCGTGACATATGACGTCAAATTTAGTATTCATATATAATATTATATACATAAAACATATGTTTTGTAGTGTTACTCAATGAACCAAAAGTAGTAAGCACATTAAATTAGGTTATATACTAAAAACCTGCAAATAAGACATTAAAAACGTAAAGAAAAAGCAAATATCACATTACGAAAACTGCGCACTAGGCCATGACATGCCACGGGCTTAACGTGGCGTGAAACACAAGCCTTGGTGACATGGCGCGCCATGGCGGCTGTGCGGCGAGTTTTTTAGAACAGTGGATCTGCGTTGATAAGCCACGAGAATATAGATAATTTCAAGTGGGTATTGTCTGCCTTTTTTAGAGCACATGAGAAGCAACCTACGTTTGTCATAACTGATCAATGTGCGGCTATGAAACAAGCAGTTCCTGCTGTGTTCACAGAATCGAAACATCGTTTGTGCATGTGGCACATTATGAAGAAACTTCCCGGCAAGGTTTGTTTTCTTTTTTATTTAAATAATTATATAATTATGTTGGTGCACGCGTAAAATTTTTAATACTATAATAGTTGTAGCCATGCAATATTTTAATTACATCTATTTTGTTGTAGATAACTTCTGATCTTGATGCCAATGTATCTTTCAAAAGAAGATTTAATAAGTTGGTATGGAATAGTCATATGAGTCCGGAGGAATTTGAGATGGAGTGGTGTAGTATAATTGATGATTATGAACTGCATGAAAACGATTGGTTAAGAGAGATGTACCGAATTAGACAATCATGGATATCTGCTTATTATAGGGATGTCCCCATGTCCGGGTTAATGAGGACAACATCACGATCCGAGAGTGCGCATGCTTTTTTCCACATATATGCATATTACCGCAATGACTTGGTCAAGTTTATACATGCGTTTGATGGTGCTATAAAAAAGCAGAGGAACAAGCATCGCATCCTCGAGTTCATCACAAGAAACACTTTCCCTCGATGTGCTACCCCGTTGGTGATTGAGAGGCATGCTTCGGAGATATATACACGTACCGTTTTTAAAAGAAGTCCAAAAAGAGATAAAAAAATCCGCGTATCACTGCGGTGTCGTGTTTCTTGGAGAAGATGGTGATATCCGAAAGTATAGGGTTTTACACAAAAATATGAAGGCTATTACCAAGTATTCATATCATGTATGGTTATTTGTATTTCACATTTTTTTGCATTGTTGTCGAATTACATTCTTTTTTGAACACCAATATCGTACGAATTATTTAAGTTATAATTCATTATTTTGTTGTGTTTCACAGGTTTCTCACAATACATCGACAGACATGATGGAATGCGAATGCAATTTCTTTCCCCGTAATGGTACCCCGTGTCTCCACATGTTCAAGATTCTACTAAACGATGATTTCGTATCAATACCCAATATTCTCATATCTCGTCGATGGACTCGGTCTCTGGTCCCTATTGAAGTTCAAGCCGCCTGCGTACGGTATGGTGAGGTTGACGTAGAGAAGGAGCGTTTGATAAACGGTTTGTATTCTAAGCTTGATTTGTTGGTTAGTCGAATTAGAAATGATAAAAGCAAGTTGAACGTGCTAACGGAAATGTTGGAGAGCATGAAGTCTAAGTTCCAAGTTGATAATATAATTCCATCTGCGTCTGCGGATAGAGCCAAAGCTCTTAGGGAATGTTACGGTGTAGACGTTCCTCAGGAGGTTAAGGTGTTACCACCTGTTGGTGTCCGGAACAAAGGTTGCGGTACAGGGAAACGGTTGGTAGGTGCGTCGGAGAAAGAGGCCAAGAAGTGCAAGAAGCAGAAACGTTTGTGTAGGAGGTGTAACACCTTGGGGGACCATGATTCAAGGAATTGTCCTACGCGAAAAAATGATGGTTAGGGTTTGTTGGTTTTTTCATATGTTTTGCATCTTTATTCTATTTTTTGTTGGTTTTGAGATATTGGTGATGCAAACCGATTTATTATTTCTGTTGAACATAATTACTTTACTATTGTTTCATATATTTTATTATTTAATGTTTTCTCATTTTTTATATGTATATGCATGGTTTTTTATTGCATATTGTGTTGTGTGTTTGTTTTATGTATTTAATGTTATTCATAGAGTTTCAACAGCAAATTATCCAAATAGTGTTTGGTTTTTTCGTGTAAGAGTTGTTGTTTTTGTAGGTATTCATTAATTACCTATTTTCTTTATCTCACTTCACATCATGCCACACTTATCCATGAAAAGCATTATGCATGCAAAAGTGAGATATTCCTTCTATGGGATAAGTAATGACCTTTTGTCATTTAGCATAGGCAAAGGTGGGTGTGTTGTAAGGTTCATTATGATGTTTCTAATTTGACAAAAAACCACCTTTTGGAAACACCAATGGACACGTACCAAATACTTCACTCTTCCATCTCCTTCTATATATTAAGGCATCCATTTCCCCATTAGATTGCAAGAAATATATCTATACATCCTCTCACTAGTCATGGCACAAAACAACCAACAAAACCAAAATGGTGTTAACCCTATTGCTTCACATTCCAACCAAGTGGTTGTTATTGATGCCTTAATTCGAGACAACCGAGCGCTTAGTGATGAGCTAAAGCGTTTGCAAGAGAAACATGAAGACACCATTCATCATTTGGAATGGGCTAAAAATCATCTCGACGATCAGTGCCACCGAGTTGAAGACCTTGAAGCTCAAAATGAGGTTCTTCAAGAGATGGTTTGGAAGTATGACACCGACATAAAGATTGTTAGGGCTTCGTATGATGTTCTTTGGAGGGATTTCAAGTGTCGCCCACCGGCGGAGTAGGTTTCTTCAGTGCGCATGATTTGTATATCTGTAGTTCGTCCAATAGTATGTTGTGTTTGTTTTCATGTCTGAGATAGTAGCTTGCTTGTTTTGTGTGTTGTTAGTGCATGTACTTGTAATATTGATGTGCTTTTGTATGGTATATCAAGCGATTGTAATGCAGATCTTTTATGATATATTGTTATAAAACTTAAAATCAAGGGCAATGTTGATCAATATGGTAAATTTTTGAGTATATAATATGAAAAGTTTAATGATAATATGTTATTTAATACAATTGAAATGTACCCACACTAATTTTCACAACAATTCTATTTTTTGTTTCGAGTCACTCAAACCGAAATTCACGTAAGTGAAACCTTAATCACTATTCGTAATTGGTATGTTTCATACACCAAATGTCAATGTAGATTCATGTATTGCAAATCTTACAGTATTCTAGACATCACTTTTAAATTTCCAATTATATCGAGTTGGAATTTATAATGTTATTTAAATCTAATTTCAAATTAATGTCATACCGTTAATATTGACGTGCTTTTGTATGGTATCTCAAGCTATTGTAATGTAGATGTTTTATGATATATTGTTATGAAAACTTAAATCAAGTGCAATGTTGATCAATATGGTAATTTTTGAGTATATAATATGAAAAGTTTCTCTTACAGAGAGTTCAGACAATCACATAGTTTAACAAATGAATCAATAATAATATTTTTTGGTTTAATGATGATATGTTTTTAATACAATTGATCAACATTATAGCTTGATTTAAGTTTTCATAACAATATATCAGTGCCATAGAGTTGGAATTTATAATGTTATTTAAATGTAATTTCAAATGAATGTCATACCGTTGATATTGACATATATATGTGAATTAAATATTAAAACAACTTACGTATGCAAGTGACATTTAAAATCGGTGTTATAACAAAAGAAAAATTAACGGACACATACCAAAAAAGTTACGAAATGTCAAAAAGTGTTATATCAAAAAACTATTCAAATACCAAAACACCAACAAATATCCAAATGAAACAAACATCCATCAATTTTTAATAGTGTTTTCACAATAAATCCACCATCTGTATTAGGGGTGCTCACGGGTTGGGTTGATCGGGTCGAAGGCATTTCGACACATCAACCCAATGTTGGCGGTTTGAAAAAATTTCAACCCAACCCAAACAAATGTACAACCCAACTCAACCCGTTCGGGTTGGTCGGGTTGTGTTTATACAAGGTAAAATCCAAATTATAAACATAAAAATAAAGGAAACATGTCTTTAAAATACAACCGATAATTCAGACAATATTTAGATACTACATATAAAAATGTCTAAACCAAATATGATCAAATAACTTGACGTCTCCAATTTGCATATTTCATAAATCTTAAGCATATCGTCGTCGATTGTTTTTCTCAATTTGCATATATATATATATATATATATATATAGGGGTGGGTTCAAATGAAAACTCAAATTCAATTGTAAATGTGAGGACAAACCACAGCCGTTGATTAATAATCTGGTGAAGAGATCAATGGCAAAAAAAACACGGTGGCAATTTTGTAAATAAGTTGAAAACTCTGCGCCTATTTTTGTTGAATTTTTATTTTCTTTTTTAATTAAAAAACTTTTACCCCCTTAAATTTTAAAATAAATTATCTCAAAAATTACTAACATTTTAATCAAACAAATTACATCAAAAAAAACGAGAATTTCGTGCTCTTCGATATGACATCCATCATGATATAGTTTTTTTTCGATTTAACCGTTTTTTACGTGAAATCGTGTATATGTGTTATATTCAGACTGAATATAACACATATACACGATTTCACGTTATAACACATATTCAGACTGAATATAACACATATTCAGACTGAATATAACACATATTCAGACTGAATATAACACATATTCAGACTGAATATAACACATATTCAGTCTGAATATAACACATATTCATCACTCACGTCTTCTTTTGTTCACATCTATTGCTGCATTCTTTCACATTGTATATACATGCCACGCATGCATACTAAGGCCATTCTCCCTTAACCATCTATGTTGTTCATCGAATATTGTTGTTGTTATTATCCATCTTTGGTTTTCTTGGTGACATACATATCAATACATCGCATGAATTTTTTTGATTTGGTTATTGTTCAACCACCGCTAGCCTCATATTTTTCAGCTACATCTCGGTTTGAAGAACTTGATCATCACGTGATATCATATACCACATATTAGGTTTTACCACACAATTATTGGTCGTGTTTATCGCATGGTTTTATGTGTTATATTCAGTCTGAATATGTGTTATATTCAGACTGAATATGTGTTATATTCAGACTGAATATGTGTTATATTCAGTCTGAATATGTGTTATATTCAGTCTGAATATGTGTTATATTCAGTCTGAATATGTGTTATATTCAGACTGAATATGTGTTATATTTAGACTGAATATGTGTTATATTCAGTCTGAATATGTGTTATAACGTGAAATCGTGTATATGTGTTATATTCAGTCTGAATATGTGTTATATTCAGTCTGAATATGTGTTATAACGTGAAATCGTGTATATGTGTTATATGCCTCGATATGATTTGGCCAATGTTCTTTCATACGAACAATTATCATCCTCCTTCAAAGCTTTTACAGCAACTATATCTTCAGACGATCCTATTCAGAAGTTGTCAAACATAAGGAATGGGTTTTGGCTATGGAACAAGAATTACAAGCCATGAAGGACAATAATACATGGACGATCGTTCCTTTACCACCAGGAAAGAATAAAGTAGGATGTCGATGGGTTTATAAACTCAAGTTCAAGGCTGATGGTACAATTGAGAGGTACAAGGCACGGTTAGTAGCTAAGGGATTCACTCAACAAGAAGGAGTCGATTATATGGAGACGTACGTATAGCCCAGTTGCCAAATCAGTTACTATCAAAACAATGGTTGCTTTAGCAGCAATTCGAGACTGGAAATTAGTTCAATTGGACGTAAATAACGCGTTTTTACATGGTGATCTGGATGAGGAGGTGTACATGCAAATTCCTCAAGGATTGTCAACCAAGGGGGCGACCAATATGGCTTGTAAGTTACATAAGTCGATATATGGTTTAAAGCAATCCTCAAGACAATGGAATGCCAAATTTTCTAGTTTCTTGATGAAAATTGGTTTCAGACGATTTCACGTTATAACACATATTCAGACTGAATATAACACATATTCAGACTGAATATAACACATATTCAGTCTGAATATAACACATATTCATCACTCACGTCTTCTTTTGTTCGCATCTATTGCTGCATTCTATCACATTGCATATACATGCCACGCATGCATACTAAGGCCATTCTCCCTTAACCATCTGTGTTGTTCATTGAATATTGTTGCTGTTATTATCCATCTTTGGTTTTCTTTGTGACATACATATCAATACATCGCATGAATTTTTTTGATTTGGTTATTGTTCAAGTACCGCTAGCCTCATATTTTTCAGCTACATCTCGGTTTGAAGAACTTGATCATCACGTGATATCATATACCACATATTAGGTTTTACCACACAATTATTGGCCGTGTTTATCGCATGGTTTTATGTGTTATATTCAGTCTGAATATGTGTTATATTCAGACTGAATATGTGTTATATTCAGACTGAATATGTGTTATATTCAGACTGAATATGTGTTATATTCAGTCTGAATATGTGTTATATTCAGTCTGAATATGTGTTATATTCAGTCTGAATATAACACATATACACGATTTCACGTAAAAAAACGGTTAAATCGAAAAAAAACTATATCATGATGGATGTCATATCGAAGAGCACGAAATTCTCGTTTTTTTGATGTAATTTGTTTGATTAAAATGTTATTAATTTTTGAGATAATTTATTTTAAAATTTAAGGGGGTAAAAGTTTTTTAATTAAAAAAGAAAATAAAAATTCAACAAAAAGAGTTGCTGATTGTAATTTGACGAAAATACCCCTAAAGCTGAATTTTAGGAATGGCTTAAATATGGCTGCGATCAATGGACGAGATTTGTCCTCATGTTTACAATTGAATTTGAGTTTTCATTTGAACTTTCCTCTATATATATATATATATATATATATATATATGTTAACATTTACTATATATATACATATGTGTGTGTGTGAAGGAGTTAATATATATATATACCGGGTTCATCGGGTTGGGTTGGGTTCAAATTATCGTAACCCAATATCAACCCAATACATACGGTTTGAAGATTTTACAACTCGATTGCACATCGGGTTGCTTCGGGTTGGGTTATTACACGTCGGGTTGGGTTGGGTTGATCGGGTTGGTCGGATTGGTCGGGTTTTTGAGCACCCCTAATCTGTATCAATACTTATCAAGTCGTTCCGACCGAGTTGCGTTCGCACAATCAAGAATCTGTGATTGTGTTCGCCTGTCCATCTTGTAGAACTGTGCTATCTCCGATTGCACGTAATCCCGTCTAATGTTCCGGTCGCTCAAGAGTATCTTTGCTGTGTATTTTTTTCTCAGTCCTTCCAGTTGCCTCGCTTGTGCTAGTCCTTCCCTTTCCAGATGCGTGACTAAACCTCTGCTCCCTCCATCCATGTAGCATTCCATATGCCTCATCACGAAAACACCGCAATCCACGAAATTCCTTCTTGTTTGCCAACTCGTAACAAGTCTAACTTTTGGGAAGCTTTCTATAACTCTCGCAGCCGGGTGACGTGTATCTTTCAAGTGTGTCGCCATCATCGTTTGCTAGACATAACAAATTTTAATGTACATTCTTCATTGCCATGTTTAAATCAATGTTGATTGTGTAATATGAAAAAATTATACTTACCAACATACTGACATCCTTTTCGCACTTCTCGTCTATACCGCTTCCGAAAGATGTCGTTTGTTTGTTGTCTATTATTTCAATCATACTACTTTTTATGTTGAACACCACACAGTAATAGTGTCGATCTTGCATAATGGGAAAGAAGATCTGATCATATTTATTTTATTAGTTAGCTAATGTAAAATAACACCATTAAAACAGCAAAAAACAATTTAACCGAATAATTTTTTTTCATACCAGATCGACGTTTTTCATGTTGACGTTTTCAACTTGGTGTTTTGTTGCATCTGCAATGTTCTTTAAGAACCATTCGTAGCGCTTATTATAGTTGTATATATGGCTTAATAACACCCCCACCCTCCTGAAAACGTTTATACCCTTTAGAATAGGAAACATCAATTAATGTTAATGTTACGAAAATTGTTATAACTACTCACCAGGACCGATGTTTTGAAGAAGAACCGTCTTGGGGAATAGATGCTTCTGTATTTCTCCTCATAGTTCAATATGTCTACCCACCCATCGACGACGTTGGTGAGTATATGCTCATTGGCAGCCAAGCTTTCCATTCCTGCACGTATGATTTTTTGATCCGTACTCGACCAGTACATCATGTCACTACATTTCAAGAACATAATGCATTTTATGAATATTAATTGATGCAATTTCGTATGCCACTATAATTGATGTCGTTCAAATTATTGAAATCTATGTTGTTTTATAGGTAAAAAATTAATACTTTAAATGTACTTACTCTAGGCCACCATATGCAGCCAAGCAAAACTCGTGGGCTTTCTTTTCGTCATTTGTCAATGTCATTCGAACATCGACAGAGCGCTTAACGTATGGGGACCTCATCTGATCTCCAAGTTTTGTCTCCCGTTGGCTTGCCCGACGCTGCATGACATCACCTACCATAGTCTCCTTCCCTTTGTCTTCCGTGATTCCGCGGTATACCGAATCATCTGATTATTCCCCAAGCCAGGAGTTGACTTATCACAGTGTATCGAAGCTGAAATTGCATCTTTTGACGCCGAATTCACAGATCGGTGTAGTATGTCAGCGTCTATCTCATTCAATGTCTGAGTGCACCATATCTGTGAAATTGGTGTCGATGTAACTTCAAAGTCCAGCTTTGTTGGTGTAACCTCCGGAGTTCGATGCACATCTAACTTACCTTGACTTGAAACATAAGTGTCTTTACAATCATTCTTTCCTTTTTCCTCCCCATAGCTATTCGTCTCACAATCATTATCTGTCTTTGCATCGTCTCTGAAAATTGTATCGAATGTTTCTTGGTAGTCATCGAAGTTCACATCTTCTAGGAACAACTCCATTGCCTCCTTTATCAATTTGCTCACGTCATGCTTAGTGCAATATATCTGCTCCAAGTGTGCATCGATTTTCGCCATGTACTCTTGTTTTTAGATGCTAATGATTATGAATATGAGTTGTTACATTGACATAATAACAAATCATCAAGGTATGAAATAAGTAGAACATTCTCCACAAAAACATATGAAATACATAATTTCATATGAAACACTTTTTTTTAAAACATATGAAACACATATTTTTGTGAATACATACATGTTCAAACACATATTGCGATCAAATAGATATGAAAATATGTTCAATGACATATGACAATACGTTTTCACATGTGTTACATTATTTTCAGAAACATATGAAATACATATTTTCATATGAAATACATATTTTCATATGAAATACATATCTGAGTTGTTACACAATTTATAAAAAACATTGTTTACAACACATATTTTAATAACATTTTTTCCCACATGTTATTTTTACGAACATGGTTAAATTAGTACCTTTCGTAGCTCATATTCGTCTTCAAAATCTTCGCCATCGTCATCATCATCCACAACCCCACCATCTGTTTCACGGAGTTCACCACCTTCAACGGTCACCGACTCGTTTATTGCATGTACCACCCTATCAACCGCCTCAAATGCCAGAGCAATATCCTCATCTGGTATATCAAACCCATCAGCCCCATCAATCTCAATACCATCATCTTCCTGCAGTGAAACACATGTTTTTATTTAACTTATATGTACGTGTGGGTTTTTTTTTTACTAAAAAGCGACGATATGTCAAATCTCACTACGTTACAGTAATATACCTTGTTTTTCGTATTTGATTTACCAATTTCATTCGCATCCTCTTTGTCTGTCGCTGTTACCATCGCTTCTTTAACCTATTGTAACGTCCCAAAAATTACAATAAATTTTAACTTTTAAAACTAAGCATTTTAATAAATAAAACCTCATTGAATATCCAACATCGTTTCGTTTGCAAACTTAATAATAAATATTTTCGGTAATAATAAACAGCGGAAATTAAACCGTTTATATAATAATTCTAATCTCATAATTATAATAACTCTTCACGCGCGCCAGTGTGTACCCGTCACGCCTTGGAGCCACAAGCACCTGAAACCACATTAAAATAGGAAGGGTAAGCACAAGGCTTAGTGAATTCAAACCATATATAGGATCGCAATTATATCAGCATCACCCTTAAACAGCTAGTTATCACAACCAACTCATGCCATGCAATCACGTCTTGCACCCAAATTTATATATACCAAATATACCAGCACATATATTTCTTGGAACATCCATCAATAAAATATATCACAATTAATAATAAGCCTTATACTTCTTGGAACGTCCATCAATAAAATATAATCGCAACTCATTATACAAACACATATACTTCTTGGAACATCCATCAAGAAAATATATCACAATTAATAATAAGCCTTATACTTCTTGGAACGACCATCAAGAAAATATAATCGCAACTCATTATAAGCCATATATTTCTTGGAACACCCATCAAGAAGTACATCAATCACATTTCAATATATATACACAATTATATATACCCCATAACACAATAATATCAACAAACAATCATAACTATCACACCCGAGCTATAGTAACACAAATATAATTTCCATCCTATATAGTGAGAGAACTCACCTCAAACGCAAAGCTTATGTCCTCAACAGCAATACGAACCGGCCAACACCAACTCACCTCTTTCCACCTAAATAAGTGATATCAAACGTCAAAGCGAAATCCTAACCCAAAGCCACGACTACTAGATTACAAGTTACACATTCCAGTTTTTACTCTAAAAACACAGGTCTGTTCGGGACCTGTTTAACCCCTTCTAAACTGATAAATCCAGAAATATTATTCCATAATCACAAAGTCCCATATCTTAGGGTTCCAGGGACATATCGTACGCGTTCTAACGATTTTTCTACAATTTAATACGAATTTTCTAAAAACAGGAAACGAAGCTGTCATGTGCAGACCTGCTGTGAAAACAGCCATTTTACGCCTAGTTAGAGGCCGAACCAGACTTCCTCTAAAACACGAAAAGTATGCCCGGCACAGAATGTGAACCGTGGGCACCGGATTCGCCTCAATCCGAGCTACGACGGAAAAGTTATGGCCGTCGCAAAACAGTGACAGATTCATACTTTCCACATAAAATGACAACTATAGCTTATTAAACCATTAAGTCATAACTTAATCCAGACAGACCCGAAAAGCCTACTAGCTTACTGGAAAAGGTCATACTAGACTGGTCCACAGCCGTGCACTACTCACTGCCGCCTCCGGCGGTGGTGGTGGTTGGCGGCGGCGACGGTGGTTACGGTAACACCCTCCGGCGGAACCTCCCAACAACAACCGAACCGACACACCCGCAACCTCACCCCCGCACACACCCGCACACCTGCACACACCTGCACCCACCCCTCTGCCGCCACCACGGCGGCGTGCAGCGGCGGCCCCACCGCCGGCAGCCGTGGCTGCGGCGGTGGTGGTGGCGGTTCACGGCAAAATTTTGGCAAACGACAATAACGAGAAGAAAAACGAACCTACCTCGATGCGACTCTTCCTTCTCCCCGCTTCCGGCAGCAAACGACGGCGTCTCTCTCCTCTTTCCGGCGTCTCTCTCTCTCTCCGGCGAACCCTCTCTCTCTTCGCACCTCTCTCACTCTTGGCTCACGCTCTCTTTCTCTTTCGGCCGAACACCACAAGGGGGGGGGGGGGGGGAGTTTTGATCGAGAGGAAATGTGAGGGAGGGAGCCGTAAGGTTTCTCCCCTCTCTCCTCTTTCCTTGCTTGCTAAGTCACTAAACCAAACACCAAAATGAAGCATGGACTCGGTTCGGGTTTTGCATGGGCCGAACACCACTTTGGCCCTTTAACAACATTGGTCCCTCAACTACATCCTTCTCGCAGACTAACCAACGTTTTGACATGTTTAACAATTAGGTCTAAAACGTCTAACCCCGTTAATGGAAACCACGTTAAATAAAACTAAACTAAAAAAAATTAATAAAAAGAAATTACATACCGGGATACGGGCTTTACACCTATGTTAAAGAGTCTTCAATGTTAGTGTTTGTAAAATAAACCCACAAGTCAATATGATTTTTTATAAAATGATCATAATTTGTTTGCTACGAAACTTATAATCACTTAAACCGACATAATACATTTCTCGCAGATTCTGTGCCTGCAAATCTTATCTCGTCATCTCCTCCATGCTCCTGTGCCAATCGATCATCACCCTAAAATAACCGAATTAATTTTACTTTATTTTCTCAAACTAAATACACATCACCACTCAGGTACTTAGCTAGTTAGTCATTACCATCTTGTTCACAACGGCTCCTTCACCTTCATTTTCATACGTTGCTACCGTCTCCCTTGTAATTGACTTTTTAGTATGTTACAAAAACAACACCGAATATTTAATATAAATACGATCATAAATATGAAATACAATAACCTTAGTCAGATTTACAAATTATGCATAGTTTTACATGTCAAATTCAAATATAAAAAAATTCAGTCTACCTGATTATCGGCACCCGTATGAGCAGTTGCGGGTGTTGAAGTATCCTTATCCACATGTTTAACCGGAGCATTCCTCTTCTTACCTTTCGAGAACGTCTTTTTGTCCGATTTAAGACTTGCTAGTTGGGTCTTATGCAATCCCCCCTTGTCGAATCCGTATTTTGTTCTGTCACGAAGCTTTTCCATTGTCCAAGCGTGTAATGGTAGCAGAGTCTGATCAACTTCAACGGATGGACACGGCCTCATATGAACATAAAGCAGTTGTGTACCGAATCATATAGTTATTGTGCATTTTAAAAAAAGAAAAAAAAACATGAAATCAAAAAACAATACCGTCAGGAATGTGAGTGGCCCCGAGTAGAAGTTGTCGTACGTGTCACGCTTCCACTTCCGTTTGCTTCTGTGAAGACTCTCTATGATGTAACGACACCAATTTATATTCGGTATCATATCAGTGCTGCTAATCTTTTTAAAAAAAGATTATGGCAGTTTCCAGATGGGCTGCATTCTGCCATTGAATTCACAAAAAGTACCAGAAAGTTTAACTTGAACATCTCTCCTACGTCGGGTGAATCAAGTATTGCATTTGACACATCCAACGGTCTCGGCTTATCTTTCTTGTAAGTAGCCTCCCATCGATTTATCATATCATAACTTCTTGGGTCCACATCCAGCGTGTCTAGGTTGATCCCTCCCATCTAAAGTCCTAACATTTTGTGAACTGTCCCCTCGTTTATTCTGATTGTTGCCATCTCTAACTCCAGTTCCATCCGATCTGTATCCAAATTGTCTACCACGTAATAACCAAGCTTTGACGGGATCCCATCAACCGTCATTTGCAGCAACGATCCAAGCCCCATCATGGTAACCACCGACTTTTGTTCATCACTTAGAAGAAGGCACACGTCTGATGTAACGTTATTGGTGATATGCGAGTTCTAATTCCATTAACCTTTGTTGGCTTTTTCCCCCTTTTCTTCTTTCTATCCTCCTTTTTATTCCCCTTTTTTACTGATGGACCTGTTGCTTTTATGGCAACCATAGTTGTATGAAAACAATTAAAAAATTGGTTAATGCCTCGAAATACTAACACAATTGTAGTAGATTTGAGCGTTTAATATTCTTACCCGACTTTGTCAGAGGTACTCGGTGTACAAAATCGTCGTCGTCCACCAAGTCATCGTTCAGGTTTGATCGTGAAAAATCTAACATTAGAATATTTGTTAATATATGCTTTGCTAGGTATGCATGTGAATTTGTCATTTTTAGAATGTTAGATATCATTTATTACCTTTCGACTCCGACTGTTGTACCACAACGAGTTGTTTTGATGCGCTTCTTGTTGTTCGTGTGTTTTCAAGTTGATCTATACTAACTTAACTCATTATTTCATACGTACTAACATTTTTCAAGTGTAAGTGAATGTATAGAGAACTTTAGTTTCTTTAAAATCAGTTTCATAACAAACATATATGTGATTTTTAGTTGGAGTCATACCTGGGCCTTTTGCTCTCTTGCAACTCTTTCCCGTATCTTTTGCCTTTGTTGTTTTATCCTTTGACTTCTTTGCACCTTCCCGATCAAGGCCTTATGCGAAAACAAGTCAATTCACAATTTAATCATAAAGCATTAACCTAGACATATTATGATGAGCATATAATAATACATGTTATGAAATAATTTTTAACAACAAAACATGGATGTATGTTGTTTTCACAGTATTAATAAGTGTTATATTGTTAGTCCCAGATGGCTATAACAAGTATTGTAGAAGGGGGGGTTGAATACAATACTCAAAATTTTCACAATTTTAATTCTATTATTGAAAACCTTCAACAAGAATTACACAAAGAAACTAAAGACTGCTGCGGAAAAGAACAGATAAACTATTCTAACAATCTTTCACAAAGTATACTTAAACAAAATAACTAAGAACACTTAGAACAAAGCTATGAAGGTTTTAAGCAATATGGAGATTTCTTGCACTGAGAGAGATTTCCAAAAAGCGTAGTTTGCATGGGAGCCTTCTACTTCCTTTTATAGTGAGGTGAGCATTAAATGCTTGGGACACCTGTCTTCAGGGGACTTGCTTTGTACCAGTAGACTTTTGAAAAGTTGATATGTCATTATCACCTTTTCCTTGGTACAAGGAATAGAACCCATGCTGAAAGGGACTTTATCTAAAAATAGATAAGATGACAGAAAGTCACTTTTACCTGGCAATAGATATTGTCCCATATTAAATGATCTTCTTGATGTGTATTCCAAGACAAATCCACCGATGAAGTTCCACCGATATATTTGACTTGAGTCTTTAAAACAATCTTCAAAGAAAACCATTCACACAAAGATCCCACCGATTTGAGCAACCTTATCGGTGGGATAAATCTGGCCGACGTGTGAAGACACAATCGGTGGGAAGGGTGTCCACCGATGTGTGAAGACACAATCGGTGGAGAGGATGTCCACCGATGTGTGCAGACACAATCGGTGGACAATGACTTGTATATAACTTGAGAAGAATCTTCTTATTTCCACAATGAGAATTTCTTCAAGCTTGGTTTCGGTTGATCTTCGACTTCACCGAACAGTTGCTATCTTGTACAAGCCATTTAAAGAACCATGCTAAAATATTCTAAGTAAGATATAAGGAGGAACATCGGTGAGTCAATTTCAAATCTTGGTGACCCAACAATCTCCCCCTATTTGAATTTGAGCTCTATACTTAGAATATTTAAGAGTGACTAAAAGTAAAATGCATTATGACCCTTTTTACTCTTTTTGGGTTCTTTTCACATAGACCATTCTTTTTGTTCTTTTGATCTATTTTTCTTTTGTATGAGTATGTATACTATAGACAATATTTACAAGTAAAATAACTATGTGCAACAAAGAAATTCAAATAGAAAAGTACTTGTATTACCGAAATTTTCATACATTGGGAGATGAAGAAAATTTTATAAGTACTTGAGAAATGAAAATGAAAACACATAGATCATTTTCTCATTTTCTGTCGGCGCTGGATCTCGGCAAGGATGTTCTTGTAGAAAGGTTGTGCTTCGGGGATACATGGCATCAGATTGGAAATGCCTTCAAGAGAAATGATGTCAGCCAAAGGGATTTGAGAAAACCTGAAGAAACGTCGGTGGCCGAAACCATCATTGAAATAGAGTCTGGGAATCGGTGAAAAACTTATCGTGGTTGATGGATAAGTGGTTGAAGTGGGGAGAGACAAATTTAGATTGTCCACATAGGGAATCCTTCCTTTCGCGGCCAAGTCTTTGAAGATGTGATCGGTGACCTTTTGGTTCTTGGTATTCGGTAGGCGGATGTCTTCTTTGAGGGATTGAAGTTTGGCTCTTTCATCGATGGAGAGGACGATGTTATGTTTCTTTTTCACTTCTTTAATTTTGTCCATCAAGCCTTCAATGTAATCGACGAATACATCTTTCTTTAGATTTACACTCTTCACTAGAAGTTTGGAGATTTCAAACCATTCGGAGAGGCCGAATTGTTTCAAGTGGTAATCTCTAATACTTCTAGGCACACCTTCTCCTCTTTCAATGATCAGTCTAATGTCGGCAGGATTGGCTTTAGAAGTGGCAATTTTGATACCAGTGATTGGAGACCTGTTGGTTCGGTAGTGCATCGCCTTTTGTACCAGGATATTTCATTATCCTTTTCTTCCTGAATATCACTAAGTGCCGATTTCTGAGTTTTGATGGCATCGGTAGACTTTACTTTTGCTGCTTCTTCCTTGGCCGCTTTCAAATACAGAGCTTTAGATTCATCCAAAGCTTTTTGAGCAAGTCTGGCTTCCTCAAGCTCTTGAGGAGTCAGACCAAGGTCGGGGTTGGTATCTTGAGATGATGGATGAGTTGGTGGTTTTAGTTTCAGAGTCTGGGCACCCTCAGGTCGTGCCCCATACTTGGCTAACTCTTTCTTTTTCTTTTCTTCTTCGGCTTCTTGTTCGGTAGATAGTATTTTCTTTCCTTTATCTTTAGGGGTCTCGCTGACTTGCTCCCCCTCAGACTTTGCATGAGTTTTCTCCACCGATGGTGATTTCGGTGGTGGTGAAGAATTCGGTGGTGACTTTTGTAGATTAACTTTCGGCGAAGATTTCTCCACCGATTGTTGCGGAGAAGGAGAAGAAGTACCAAAAGATTTTAGTGAGATACCTGGAAGATCAGTGGCTTTCTTTGAGATGCGGATGTGTGATTGATCGGTGGGATGAGAAGGCTGGTTGCTGTTTGTTCGTTTGACCGAAGGCATTTTCGGTGGTGGTTCAGATTTCTCCCCCTCAGCAGCAGCCGCCTCAGTCTTAACTTTCAAACCCAATAGAGTAAATACCTTATCAAGTTTTAAGTGTAGAAGTTTGATACTGGCAGGATTAACACTCATCAAGGTAAAATCACCCAAATCTAGATCCCAATCCAGGCTTTTTTCAAGTAGATCAACCTTTTGATGAAGTGATTCAAGGGACTCAGAGAGACGGGTCCGAAGATTCTGATGCCGACAGGCCTCACTATTAAGACGGAAGAGCTCAGCATCTTTAACTGTCGTTGAGGCTTTGAATGCGCCGAAAGAAACTGCAAGGTCGGAATGAGAAGAGGTCAAGGATTCCACCCTATTGGATAATAAGGCCAAGTTTTCAGAGACTGGCCTAAGAGCTTCCCGAAGAGCATCTTCCAAGAGCTGCGGTTTCCTAGACTCGAGTACAGATACCCGGTCATTGTTTTGAGCTATGAAAGAGACTGTGGCTTGTTTGAGCGATTCGAATTGAGTACCAACCAATCTGCACTGACGAGCACTTTCTTGAACCTCTGCTATCAATTCACTTGGTAGCCGAATACCTGTAATGGGAGGAGCACGATCTTCGTGTAATTAGAATCGGGGATCTTGTGGTGATAATCTGGAATGAGGTAGTATTCTCTCCTCGATAAAATTTGAGGAGGTTGGCTGAGCCCATGAAGGTTCGGGGTAAAGAAACCTTTGTCGGGGAGAGGGCGGCATCGGTGGGGGAGAGGGTGGTCGGTGGGGTGAGTTAATGGGGGATCGGTGAGGTGAAGTAATTGGTGTTGTAACTTTCGGTGGGGGAGATGGTGGATCGGTGATGATGGCCTCGTCGGTGGGAATTGTTGTTCGGGGAGAACCGGTGTCGTCCCATAGAAATTCAAAGAAGTCTTTTGGGGGGGATTTTTGTGGGGGGAACCCTCGGCGGGTTGTGCATCATCGATCTCATAAAGATCGGGTGAAAGGCTGTGTAGTGAAAAATCAGAACCCTCGAGGGGAGAGACCCCGAGGTCATCTCCACCACCCAAAGAAGCGAGTGGGGAGGTACGTTGTGGTTGGGGTGATAACGGATTCCCTTGGCCCGGAGGGGTGAAGTTCAACAACTGGCGATTTTTGAGAATCGACAGTTGGCTTAGTCGCTGGGGCCGAAGGCTTTCGATACCTCTTTAAAGGAGATCTCGAAGGGGATGAAGAGTGCCTCCGCTTATGAGATGGGATTTGAACCGGGGAAGCTTCCGAGGGATTTCTCGGTGGCGTGGTTCGAGAAGCGGGTGCAGAGGTGTCGGTGGCCTTTCGTTGTTTCTTTTGAGCGCCACCCGACTTCACTCGAGTATGGGGAGACAGGGCCACTACATCTTGGGGTTCCTCGGGAACTTCCGGGTGTTGAAAACCGGGAGCCTCCGCCTCACCCCAGTGAAGATTGGGAGAAAGAGCAAAAGAGATCATACCTTGGCGTAGAGGGCGATCAGTAGCGAGGCGGCCAACATTGAGTGTCTTTTGGCCAACAATGGGGGATGACCAGTCATAAGAAAAACGAGGAGATTGAGACTTGCGATCTGAGTCCAAAGCCGAGCCAAGCTGGTGTTGAAGAATCATGGAGATGAATCGAGGATATGCTACATGGCATCGTTTTGGGTTTTTAATCACTTCAGTCAGCTCAGTAAAAAAGTACTGAGCGAAGTCGATCTTTCGTTGAAAAATGAGTGCATGGGCCAACTTTGTGATGTATGAGGGGGATTGATCCTGACCACTTGTCTTACGAGAAAGACAATGAATCACGTGTGCGAAAAAGAAGTTCCACACCCCCCCCCCCAATTTTGTTGCGAGTGAGAGTACCTGGGCCTTTTGAAGACTTGGATGCTTTGTCATCAGATTGGTGGATATAGCCAAGAGTGTTGACAACAGCTTCATGGAAGTTGTTTACGTGCATGTCTTCATAAGTGGAGAAGGCTTCGATTTTAAGGGCACGACGAACATCATCAACGCCAAAAGTGACGTCGTGATCACCCTCCTCATCAGAAAAGATAGAAGCATGAATGTCTTCATTTGAAATATCATATACACACGAAAGCCAAAATTTGCCAATGAGCATTTTGCTCATCTTCGGGTTGCATGAGAAAGCATGGAGAAGAGGAGAGCGGGTTAAGAACTTTATGATCGTGTTGAACTCGGGATGTGCGGGATCGGATTCGAACCTTGCGACGTGATTGCAAGGGTTGAATATGAGGTCTTCAAAACTGGTAGGAGTGTTTTTCACTACCTAGGTGGGTGCCATGGATGCTGGAGAAGAAAGGTTGAGAAAGGATAAAATGAGGCTAGTTGTAGGTTTCGAATGAGGAGAACTAAGAAAGAATGGAGAAGAGGAAGATAAAGTGTTGTATTTATAGGTGGAATGGAGAGGGTTTATGGATTCAAAATTGAGAGGGAACGGTTATGTGGGTGTTAGAGAGGTGAGATTAAATAGAATAAACTAATTTGAAAAGGTAATGATGAGGGTTTGGGGATGTGTGGTCAAAACGGCTTGGAATGGGAAAGGTCACCCATCACCCTGACACCTAGGGTTTTTAGGCTCATGGGTGTATAGGGAAGTGTATGAGAAAAGATTCAAAAGAATCGGTGGTGTAACACGTCGGTGGACTCAGGATATACGAATGAGATAAAACACACCGATTTGAGGAGGGTGTCGGTGAAAAGGAGAACACCGATGTGGAGGTCGGTGTTGAAAATTCGATCGTCGGTGAAGAGCGTGACTTCGGTGGATATCATCGAAGTAGACTTTGGTGGAAGGCCCAAGAGAAGGATGGAATCTACCGAATTAAGACTTCGGTGGGGTAAGCGGCACCGATGAGGAAGGCCCAAGAAAGGGATCGGTGAGATTTGTATACCGATTGGGAGTCGGTGAGAAGGGCTATTCCAAAGACGATTTCGGTGTAGGGTTTGATCACCGACATTGGTACTATTGGTCACCGATACTCTGAGAAATCGGTGAGCTAGATTATTTATATTACAACATTTTTATTTTATTTTTAATTATCTAAATACAACATACCAAGTTCACTTATTAGAAAATTGAACCTGGCTTCATCTAAGGGCTTGGTGAATAAATCGGCGAGCTTAAGGTCGGTAGGAATGAAATGCAGCTCAACGTCACCTTTTGAGATGTGGTCCCTGATGAAGTGATATCTGATGTCTATGTGTTTTGATCTGGAATGTAGAACTGGATTATTTGCAATGGCTATTGCACTTGAATCATCACACAAAATTGGGACTTTGGAATAGACTTGAGCATAGTCCCGCAGTTGATTTTTCATCCACAGTATTTGAGCACAGCAGCTTCCAGCAGAAACATATTCAGCTTCAGCAGTTGAAGTTGAGACTGAGTTTTGTTTCTTGTTGGACCAGCTGACTAATTTTCCACCAAGAAGTTGGCAGCTTCATGTGGTACTTTTCCTATCATTCTTGAAACCTGCATAGTCTGAATCTGAATACCCAATTAGTTCAAACCCCGAGTCTTTGGGATACCAAAGACCCAGGTGCAAGGTACCTTTTAGGTACCGGAAATCCGTTTAACAGCAGCCAAATGAGATTCTTTTGGATTGGCTTGATAATGGGCACAAAGACAAGTAGCAAACATAATATCCGGTCTGCTAGCAGTTAAGTAAAGAAGAGACCCAATCATACCCCGATAATTAGTAACATCCACAGATTCACCATTCAAATCAGCATGAAGTTTCAAAGGTGGTGCCATGGGAGTTTTCATAGGAGAGCTATCTAAAAAGTTGAATTTCTTCAGAAGGTCACGAATATATTTACTTTGATTTATAAAAATCTCTTCTGAAGATTGTTTGACCTGAAGGCCCAAAAAGAATGTAAGCTCTCCCATCATGCTCATCTCATATTCACTCATCATGAGAGAAGCAAACTCATCACATAGTGTTTCATCAGTGGCACCAAAAATGATGTCATCAACATAGATTTGGACAAGAATGAGATTACCTGAGGTCTTTTTGATAAAGAGAGTGTTGTCAATTTTACCTCTAGAGTATCCATTCTTTAGAAGAAAGTCAGCAAGAGTGTCATACCAAGCACGTGGAGCTTGCTTGAGACCATAGAGAGCCTTATCATGTCTGTATACATAGTCTGAATGAGCTGGGTCTTCAAAGCCAGGTGGTTGTTTCACATAGACTTCCTCTACAAGTTCCTCATTGAGGAAGGCACTTTTGACATCCATCTGAAAGACCCTGAAATTTCGGTAGGCAGCATGAGCCAGAAAGATTCTTATCGCTTCAAGTCTTGCAACAGGAGCAAATGTTTCATCATAGTCAATGCCCTCTCCCTGTCGGTATCCTTGAGCAACCAGTCTGGCCTTGTTTCTGATAACTGTACCTTCTTCATCCATTTTATTTCTGAAGATCCATTTGGTTCCGATGATTGTCTTCTTTGGAGGTCTGGGAACCAATCTCCAAACTTTATTTCTCTGAAACTAAGAAAGCTCTTCTTGCATGGCAG